>LR738715.1:478573504-478672627 GCA_902687465.1 Secale cereale
GGGGGTGTCTTCAGTTCAAGACAAGTGCGGTGTACCATATGGTCAAAAGCTCTGGCTGCGGGTTCCCCCTACATGACTTCAACTGGGACGGTTTCATGCCCCTCAAAGTCAAGGTGTTCGCCTGGATACTACGACATGGCAACACCCGTACGAGGGCCTTCCTTGAAACAATCGATCACCTCTTCTTGGAGTGCCCTCGTTTGCGTCTGATGTGGGCGTGTATCCTCGGCCGTTGTCACTTGCCTGTTGATTGCACGGTGGAAAAAGTTTGGTGCGCCTTCTCTAAGTCACCCCTCTTAGAGTCGTCCTCTCCTTAGCACGGCAATGTGCTCTGTCCTCTAGGTGGTCTAGAAGTCCAGGAACCGGATGGTATTCGATAACATCCGTACCTCGGATATTGACTTGCGACATTCGATCGAAGAGCATCTTCTCTTGTGGATAGTGCGGGCCCCCTCCTATGTAGACTGCACCGTTGCGCCAGTGGTGCACGGATATTTGTAGCTGACGCATCCCTCCCTCCCTCCCTCCCGTTAGCACTCTGTGAGGTGTTTATGTGATGTACGAATGCTTCATTATTATTATTAATACAATGTTCAGGTGGGTGATCGCCCCCTGTTGATTGTTCAAAAAAACGAAGATTCTGAATTTCAAGGAAGTTGGATGCTGAATTTTGTGTGTATATTAATCGTTAGATGGGTACTGTTTCGTAGATTTAAATGTCCATATTGTATTATGTTTTATCATCTTATGAGCAGCTGCTCGAGTTAGGATAAATAACTTGGCTATAATTATCTGTAGAATTTTATAGCAGATATAAAATTTAAGACTGCCTGCATTTCTTGTTCCACCCAATCCATCAAATTGACCAATATCAGTTGCTTAATGAAATGATCTACCTTATTTATATGTTTTGATTCTCTGTGAAGTTTCTGAAAAAAAAAACACCTGTTTTTCTTTGTTGCTGTAAACTGATCTAGGATCTTGTGAAACACTGTGTTTGGTTGCTAAGTAATACCATTAATGATTGTTTATGCTCTCCTTTTAGGTACTTGCCAATAGAAAAAATGAAACATGTGATGAAATCAATTTTATCACGATCAATACCCAAATATATCCCCTCTATGTAGGCAGTGAGAAACTTAACCTCTTCTATGTTAGGCAGTGAGAAGACCTTGGGACGAGGAACCAGCGACAATGACTGAAGAAGTAATGAAAACCATATCATTGGAGGTTGTGCGAGAGAAGATGCTGGATCATATTCACCAAGTAATTCTTATAAATGATTCTGCTGTGAAACTTGGCGCTCCTTTAATATGTGTGCATTATTTGCTAAATATGACTTTCTACAGGAAATCCCGTATGTAATTGAGCATCGGCTGATGGATTGGAAGGAGCTAAAAGACGGTTCTCTTAGGGTGGAACAACACTTTATTGCACCAAAGCAAAGCCAACGGCAGATTCTTGTTGGAAAAAATGGCTCCAAGATCGGGTAATATTCTTGTATTCGAACGCGCTTCCATGTATCAATATAACAAGCTATTTCTTTGGTGAACTGCCTTTGCTTTTCGCGTCTCCAGTTAGATGTATTGCGAGAATTATGCCTATTCAGTTCACGCCTCCAATCAAATGTATTATGACAACTAGTTATATGCATGTTTGATCCTAATGTGTTTATTTGGGATAAATATTTCAGGAGAATCGGTATTGAAGCCAATGAAGAATTGCGGTCCATATTCAAGAGAGATGTCCATCTGATGCTCCAAGTTAGAGTTGTTAAGAACAGGAGTTCTTGAATAGATCAGCAGATCATGAGTAAGTCCCCACATTTCATTTTCTGCTAGTCCTGTTTTGTATGTCTGTTAGCAGATTTGGTAGAAATGATAGAAAGATTCAAAAAGTGTGCAGTTAATATTCTCTCAAAACTTTGCTACCGAAGTAAATAGTTCTGCAAAAACGTCTTATATTTAGTTACGGAGGTACAGTAGTATTTTTCTTGGTCTCCAGAATTGCGATGTTTTGATTCTTCATCCAATTGTCTGAAGTAATATATGTTACCTTGTGCAGTTGTAGCGGCTGTGTAGATTGCTGCTGGTATGAAGTCAGCTCTGCGGTGCCCGCTCTGAGATACTCGATTATGTGAGCCTGTGCTTGTGTTAATCGTGTTCAATGATATTGTGACGGCGTCTCCACTTGAATCAGGGACCTGTATGCCTCAGCATTCAAATATGAGTAGCGATTTGCAGTTACAAGTTTGCTCGACAATATTGAGGACCATGTAAGCACATACAAGGACCAGTTGCAAAGAGGCGGGCCTGGACATCTGAGTATGTTGTGATACATAGATACTCCCTCCGTCCATAAATACTTGTCATCAAAATGAATAAAAAGGGATGTATCTAGAAGTATTTTAATTCTAGATACATCCCTTTTTGTCCATTTTGATGACAAGTATTTTCGGACGGAGGGAGTACGTATCTGCACTAGGTTATTGTTTTTTTTTTGATAAATGGGACAGTAGGAGAGATTCCTACTGCTTATATATTAAAAAGGTAATAAAAAAATGTGTTACATGGTTTGTGTGAGAATACAATAAACAGCTAGTGGCAGAGAGTGGGAGGGTTAGTCAAGAGTATCAACAAAGTTGGTCACTAGGTGCCTCTTGTGATGAGGTAGTGTATGTCTTATGTCAGCAAAGTCCTTTTTGAAGCGTGCTCTTCAGGATGTGAAGGTTGGGTCCACTTGTCTAAAGAAGTTATTGTTGTGTTCCTTCCAGAGGCTCCAGGCGGCCACTAAGAATATATCCATGATCATTTTATGTTTGTGTCTCGCCTTTAAGATATCATATCCAGCCTATTTCCTTGAACCGGCCATTGTATGTCCAGGTATTGCCAACAGGATCTGCTAAAGGTGCAGCGAAAAAACAAAGACACAGCTTGCAAGGCTTGTCTTTTCTTTGTTAAAATGTATATATTCCCTCAAATTATAAGGCGTGTCTCTACTCTTATAAAAAGACTCAGTTGGTAGTTTTTTAGCTGTCAGTAACAACACTCCCCTGACGGCGCGCCTAGGGTTTAGACTACTGCTGGATTCCACTGGAGTTTGCTCTCCGCATGCTTCCTGGGACCTAGTAACCTCTCGGGCTGATCAAGGGAGTAGCTAGCCTACTTTCCCGGCCTTGGAGACCTGCAGTGAGGGTGGGTTGTGGAGTTTGTCGATCTAGAGTTTGTGGAGCAGATGGCAAGTGAAGCGTTGGGTTTGAGCGATCAGAGCAGGATCTCTGGAGATAGAAGTGGTGCTAAAGCTCCAATAGATGATCTCCTCAAACGCCTGGAGCTTAGGAGGAGGAAGATGATGACCTAAACTTTGATGCAGAGTCCTCGTATCTTGTGCCCAATGCGAAGTTCATGGCTGTCTGTTGTGTTCATAATACGAGACCATACTTGCGGGGGTCATTCTATAACATGATGAGGATGGCCTGGAGCCTTGTGCAGGATGTTCACTTTAAACTAGATGACCTGGTTGCGCCAATGGCGCAAGAAGTTAGTTAGAAGGGATAATGTTAGTAGTGAGTAATTAGGAGATGTAGATGGCAAGGTGATGCAATGTGGATTGTATTACAAATAGTGGATATTGATTGATCATATATAGAGCAATATAAATGGATTTCTTATCTCACAGAAACAGAAAGCTTGTCACCCGAATATAAGAAAATATTTGCATTAAACAGGAGGGAGTAGACTTAGTCGGCATAGATATATGACATGGATACAACATAGCATCATGCATTCCAAATTTATATATGACCAGAGAGTCGTGCCAAAAGCAAATAGGTTCTTAGGGTGAAGCTATACACATAAAGCTTCATAGGCTATTTAGGTAGCTTAGTAGACTGAACATGATGACCAAAGAGTGCCAAAAGTAAACATGTTCTTAGGGTGAATCTATACATACAACTTCACAGCTAATTAGGTACTAGCTTATTAGTAGACTGAACATGATGTTCAGAGGGCATGCACGGTGAGACGCAAGTGGTATCGCTGGTCATTTAAATAAAGTTGTTATAGCCGGTAAGCATCTTCCAAAGGTATATAGGCTATGAAAGTAGACAATTTAAAAGGGATAAACCAATCTGTTTCAAATTAGTTGCATAGAGTCAACATTCAATCAGTTGCATACTGCAGATGAGCAAGTTCAGTCTGCACATCAACAACAGCCTTGTAGAGGTCATTGCCGTTTGTAGAACTGGTTGAGTATACACCGTCTAAAGCTATGTGATGAATCCCAGCAAAAGTGTTTTTAACTTGATACATATTGTCTGCAAAGCCTTTGCTAAGCTCTCTGATCTTCCTATTATGTTCTTTGATCTACTTTTCTTTGTCTGTTAACAAACCAATTAGATGCAATTCTCTTTCCTTTGTTTGTTTCAGTTCGTTGTAACTATAGTCCTTGAGCACCTTGGCACACTCAGTCTCCATATATCTGATAACTGAAGCCGCTGCAACATCCATTGCATCTTCTATGGAGTTAGATGAATACCCGAATAGTGCCATTGCTTCAGCATCATGTCGCTGATGCCGCGTGCTGGGACGGAATTTGATTGTTACTGCAAACCTCTGTCCAACTTTGCAGTAGTAAAAATAGCGGTTGTAAGAGCTGCAGCTTAATGAAAATGACCTCAAGCATGAACTTGTCTGTGATGTCAACCTCCTCCATGATAGGTTCTGTTCACACATAAAAACAAAATCAAACCAGATACTGGAACCATTATATGTGTGGAAGCGATAATGATCTAAAGGTAGATACTTACATGTCATCTTTATACATAATAAAACATATGTAGTAGATCTACGAACATGCAAGTACGTACTCAGATAGCATTTTCATATACAATGGTTTATATGTTGAGTTCATGCTAGGTTCATGGCTCTATATGGGATGACCTGGAAACCAAGGCAAAACTCGTAGAGAGATAAAGCGGGCAACTAATCAATATAATCATCTTCAAGGAAAGGCAAGAAAAATAATGTGCGGCAGCAAAACTTCTTTATATGAAGAAAGCAACAAAGCTTCAGTTATTTCTTCAGTAAGAAACGAAATTTAGAAATCACAGTTCAAACAGAGAATAAAAGCTCCCCTATAGAGCATATAGGCAAAAAGGTAAGAACAAGCAGATCTAAACACCAATGCCAATGTAATACTAGTATCCATAAGCAATAGCTTCAGATTGTAAAATTCATCAACAATGCAGCCACATAATTTTCACTCTTATGTCTGTTTTCCTATCACTCAACTCTCTATTTCTAAACCGCACCAAAAGAGGGAAAGCCACATGCATCTAGGGCGGAGATGAACTCAGACGTATGTACACTGGAAGCACACATATGAAAGCTAGAAGGGGAAAACACAAATGTAAAGAGTGTGTATAACAACCACAGTACACAGACGATAGGTCAACTATGCTTGTAATCACTCAGAACAACCACACTACACAGACGATAGATCAACTATGCTTGTAATCTCTCGCAAAAAAAAACTATGCTTGTAATCACTATGAATAGAATCAGAAACTACTATTCATTCGGTACTTGAATGGAATCAACATCCACTTTCATGCATTGGATATACGACGGCTGGCCCTCTCTACTCTCCTCTGCCTCATCTCATAACCACTTCTACTAATTGTTAACTGGCATCTGCTGCTGTCTAAACCAAGAGAATTGCACGCAAGCACATCATAGTATTCCTAATGCAAGAGCTTTAATTAACAGAAGCAAGCACCTGCTAATTTATTCAAGAAAGAACACCACGCCTGAAACACAGTGGGCGTATCAACTAAATCCAGACACATACTCCCTTCGTTCCTAAATATAAGTCTTTCTAGAGATTTCAAATGGACTACAACATACGGATGTATGTAGACATATTTTAGAGTGTAGATTCACTCATTTTGCTCTGTATGTAGTCCCTTGTTGAAATCTCTAAAAAGACTTATATTTAGAAACGGAGGGAGTATATCCGTAGACGAGCTGCAGGCGGAGCGAGTGAGAGGCAAAGCGAGGGAGTGAAAGGAGGGCGAGGCGGGAAGGACCGACGAGCTTGGCTGGTAAGGAAAGGGGCAGGGAGGAAGAAACAGTAACACATGCGATTGTTTTAGACATAGAGGCGACGAGCCTCCATAGCAACATAGACACGTAGGCACCTAGACCCACAGGCAGCGGCACACGCATTTACATTTACCCCTATCTATTATTTGCTTTCTATAATGTACTCCCTCCGTTTCTTTTTAGTCTGCATATAAGATCTGGTCAAAGTCAAACTTTATAAAGTCTGACCAACTTTATAGAAAATAATATCTACATCTACAATACTAAAGCTATATGGTATGAAAATTAATTTCATGATGCATCTGACAATATTAATTTCATATTGTGAATCTTGATATTTTTTCTATAAAATTAGTCAAAGTTAATAAAGTTTGACTTTGACGAAATCTTATATGCAGACTAAAAAGAAACGAAGGGAGTACTGGGCAAGTTGAAGCTTAGGCAGGGAAAAACAGATTGGAAAATTGATTTGGTAAACATATAGACTAATATCCCAAAAAGAATCTCATGACTCTCATCAAGATAAATGTAATAAGAGTGAAAAGAGGGGCATTTACATGAACAAAACATAAATGAGAGGTAGGCCTAGCTCCTGGTTGATGGTGATGCTCTTATGGTTAAAACCAAAAGCAAAGTACCATGGAAGTGCAACTTCGAAGATGCGTAAATCTCATCTTCAGAAACCAATAGCAATGAATTTTCAAAGACCTAAACACTGCAATAAAGACAAAAAAAACAAAAGTAATCAAATTTATTTTGGAGTAACAGTTACTGTTTAAAAGTCTAGACTAAATTAGAATTGAAAAAATGAATTCAGACCTCCTCGGGCTCAATGATCGATCTCATCACCCAGAGTTCAACATCACTTTAAGTGCAGAGTAAATTCAAATCTAAAATGGTTTCATTATTCCACTGACTCTAGCTACAAACAATGATCAGCTCAGAAGCAAGGAATAAGCCAATGAAGTAAACTGCTCCCTAAGTGAAAGATGTCATAAGGCAAGGGCACACACTCGGTAAAGATAGTGGTAATAGGAGAGCGGTAGGGAAAATGAAAGATAAAATAGGTATCCCTATGAATAAAACAACCAATATAGGAATCCTCCTCCATTCCTATGAAAATCCTTTCAATCAAAGGAGCCCTAAGGAGTACATGTAGGCAGTGGAAGAAAACAACAACTACCTAGGAGATAGCACACTGGCTATAGCGCAAAGGAACACCACTGACCTAAAAGAAATCGTTTCCTATAAACAAGCATCATTAGGAAGATAGAACCAAAGATATACAGACGCGTAGAAAAAAGGAACCGCGGATGCGTACCTCTCAGACTACCACACCTCTCAAAGCAGATTCCTCTTAACATTCCCAGTTTTCGCAACAAATCCTTCAAGAAGAAACCAGGCACCACACTGCACGCCGGACACAAGGGCCAGTTCCGATGCAATGCATAAACTGTTGGCAACCAACCTATGGTCCGAAGTAGAAGACAAACCTACTTAAGAATCTTGGACCACCGCAAGGCCTCTACCTACAACCACCGGCAAGTAGCAACATGCAAAAAAAATTCTAGCCTGCACATCAGTCCATGGTCAAAGAATCATTGTCATTGGACAGCGAGAATACCAGGAACAAATAGTTCAGTGAAGAAAGGGGAAAATTCATGGTCCGTGAAGTGAACGAACTACAATCACAAAGGATCAACGGATTAGACATGCACCTCAACCAGCTTCAAATCCAACATCAGTCATTGCTTCCATGCGTTGAACGAGGATGGGCCTGGGATGAATCTTTGCATACTAAGCTTCGGCTGTTGGAACACACTATAGGGCGGAACAGGATGCTTGACAGCCGGCGGCGTGACCTACGCGTGGCTGGGCGGACCTTGCGCGTGGAGTCACGGTCGAGCAGGAGCAGCGATGGGTTCCAACTTGTGAGGATTTATGCATCATACATATATAGTCAGTACACACAGTACAATACTAGGATTGTTCCTCAAGGCACATAAACCATCGACCGAAGTATATAAACACCAGGTGTAACCCTCCAAATTAACTATAGATGTGATGCACGTCGTAGAGAGGGTGAGCTCCATGTTTACTTCAGCAAGGCACATGTTGTAGGCGTCCCATAAAGCACAGTCGTCATCGCCATTGTTGGAGGGTGAAGGATGGCCCGGACACTCCTGGCGTACTTGGTTTGGCACTGCCCTTTGCCTATGCTCGTCGTGTTGATCATGTGACAAGGCTAGGAAAGTCTGCAGCAACACACGATGGTTGTATGGATCGCCACCTATATGCCTCCTCATGAACCCAGTGGGCCTCGACCTCCTCGTCCGTCCTCCCGATGATGAGGGACCAGCGCACGACCTCTACCTTCCACTCCTCGCAAGGCCCCTGCAGCCGACAATTTCATCCATGAGTCAAAGGGAGGAAATGTGAGTGAGGGCAGAGGAAGAGAGAGGGACAAGCAGTTACAGCTTTACAAATCAAAAGAGGGAAGCAGCAGGAATGAAGGATGAACCTGCGAGCGTGAGGGCTGTACAAAGGCATCTTTGCTCCTCCGCGGTGTGAAAGGCGACGAGCCGACGTCGCTCCTTCGGTGATCCTCACCCATACGTCGCCACACCTCCCTTTCCTATTTCCTCTCCCTTTCCCATCCTCTCCTTCCTTCTCTCTCTCCTGCAGTTCAAATCGAGCGACATCGCTGTCGCCTTTTGCCTACATGTCGTAGCCGTCATGGGAGAGAAAAGTGAAGGGGAGGAGAAGGCGATGCAGTGGAGAGCAGGGGAGAAGGGGAAGATGTGGCGGCACAGTCGCACAGAGGAGGGCAGGGGAGGAGGCATCGGCGCATAGGAGGGCAGGGGAAGAGGGGGGCAAATTTGACAATTTTGACCTCTTGACGAAATCAATTCACAGAATGAACTGTCCGTGAAACAATTTCACATTCCTGATCTTTTTGTGTAGCGCACGCCACGACGGTGCCGCACTACACTGTGCAACGCCTAGCTCGGGGGCGCTACACGCCTGGCCAGCGTCGCACCCCGAACTGCCTAAAAATTACTAAGTCAATGTGCAGAGCCTACGATACAGTGTGGCGCCTAGCTCCTAGGCGTTGCATTAGTGGTTGCTTCATTTTGTAGTGCAACCACTAGTGCAACGCCTAGGAGCTAGACGCTACACTCTATAGTGTCGCGCCTGGCTCTCAGGCGTTGCACACTGATTTAGTAATTTTTCGAATCATCCGGGTGCGACGCTGGCTAGGCGTGCAACGCCCCAAAGCTAGCCGCTGCACCGTAGGGTGTGACGCCGTCGTGACGGGCGCTACACAAAAAGGTCAGAGGTGTGAAATTGTTTCACGGGTAGTTCATTCTGTGAATTGATTTCGCCCTTAGGTCAAAATTGTCAAATTTGCCGAAGAGGGGAGTGGACGGATTAACTGTTTGGGGATGCGAGGGATTGGTGGCTAGGTTTTCACCGTGCACCCCCACGTCTCTCCCTTAGCTTACACAATACGCACACGGGACACTGGGCTGGGGGACATTTGAGGCCCACCTGTCATGCACAAAAAAGCAAAATAAAGGAGACAAGAAGAACCACGGCCAGGACTTTGGTAGCACCGTAAAAATTCCTGTCGATGTGAAATCGTTCGATCGAAAACGACTGCACGACGCAAGTCCGCCAGACAGCCGGGTAGGCTAGCAACATTTATATGTTCGATTGGTGGGTGAAAATTGGTTTGTTTTCACGGGCATTTTTTTACGAAGGTTACAAACTGGCGTAGTATTCGTTAAAGGATGGGCCCCACCAGCGAATTTGTCGGGGGAGGGGGGGGGGGAGTACGAGAGATCTTTGCGAAGGGTTTTCTCTCTGCCCAATATGCGGTCCTATCCTCGAGGAACACAAAGGTCCCACCAAGGATAAAATCACATATTGAAAACGCTTTGCAAGATGGATATCATTACATCGTATCATGTACATAATAGATGTGGATACAGTCAAAGGCATACAATTGCCACATGAATACAACAATACATAGAAAATATCATACAAAAGAGCAGAATCCGACTACGAATGAAATCAAACGAAATACATGAACGACATCCACCCTGCTGGCTCAGGCTACCGACCATGAACCTATCCCTTGATCGAAGAAGAAGCAGCAACAGGAGAAGAAGAACTCCAAAACAAGCAAGCATCGCTCTCACGTCAGATCATCGCACTACTTGTACGTGCAACTGTTGTTGTAGTAATATGTGAGCCACGAGGATTAAGCAATCCCATTACCATGGGTATCAAGACTAGCAAAACTTAATGGGTATGGAATGGTTAAGTGGTGAGGTTGCAACAAGCACTAAGCATTGTATGGTGGATAACTTACGAGTACAAGAGTAGGAAGAGTAGACTATGCATAACGGTCACAAAATATTAATGATGAAGAAGTGACCGTGAAATACTTACGAGTCAATCATAACCCCATCATGTTCTCTTCCCTAACTCCCTCGAAAAGAGACGATCACGATTAAGCATACAGTTGGTGTATTTTATTTTAAGTTTAGTGACAAGTCCTCTACAATCGGATATTATAAATTTCCAAGTCGCCACATAACCATGGGCATGGCTTCCGAAAAGATTTAACCCCGCAGGGATGCTCCAAGTGATCCATGCTACCTCTTGAGCATGCGTTGTTTTTCCCTTGAAGAGGAAAGAGTGATGCAGCAAAGTAGCGTAAGTGTTTCCCTCAGGTTTTGAGAACCAATGTATCAATACAGTAGGAGACTACACGCAAATCCCTCGTACCTGCACAAACAATTAAGAACCTTGCAACCACCGTGTTAAAGGGGTTGTCAATCCCTTCACGGCCACTTGCAAAAATGAGATCTGATAGAGATAATAAGATAAATATTTTTGGTATTTTGTTGTATAGATTGAAAAGTAAAGAACAATAAAGATAGCTAGTTTATGGAAGATTAATATAATGGAAGATAGACCCGGGGGGCATATGTTTCACTAGTGGCTTCTCTCAAGATAGCATATTCTACGGTGGGTGAACAAATTACTGTCGAGCAATTGATAGAAAAGCGCATAGTTATGAGAATATCTAGGCACGATCATGTATATAGGCATCACATCCGTGACAAGTAGACCGAAACAATTCTGCATCTACTACTATTACTCCACACATCGACCGCTATCCAGCATGCATCTAGAGTATTAAGTTCATAAGAACAGAGTAACGCCTTAAGCAAGATGACATGATGTAGAGGGATAAACTCATGCAATATGATATAAACCCCATCTTTTTATCCTCGATGACAACAATACAATACGTGCCTTGCTGCCCCTGTTGTCATTGGGAAAGGACACCGCAAGATTGAACCCAAAGCTAAGCACTTCTCCCATTGCAAGAAAGATCAATCTGAAGAGACTTGCAAAGATATTAAATCATGCATATACGAATTCAGAAAAGAACCAAATATTGTTCATAGATAATCTTGATCATAAACCCACAATTTATCGCATCTCGACAAACACACCGCAAAAAGTATTACATCGAATAGATCTCCAAGAAGATCAAGGAGAACTTTGTATTGAGATCCAAAGAGAGAGAAGAAGCCATCTAGCTAATAACTATGGACCCGAAGGTCTGTGGTAAACTACTCACAACTCATCGGAGAGGCTATGGTGTTGATGTAGAAGTCCTCCATGATCGATTCTGCAACACCCCATATGTGATACCTTCCATTTATGGCAATATATGAAACGTTGACTTCAACAATTCCATTCTGGGCTCTTCTTTCATTTCGTATTTCTTCGTTTTGTTGCGTGCGTGTGTGAATTTCATTCATGTCATGTTATCATGTGCATTGCATTGCATTCGTGTCGTCACTTGCACCCGGTCACACTCGGTTCTTCCCGTTGTCCGTTTCGAGTTCTGACACTCACACACGTGCCCGTTGCACCCCCGAGTCCTTCTTTCGTGTGTGGCCGTGTAACGTTCCTGGTATGAGGTAAAACTTGTCGTGCGTTGTTGTTTTGGTACGTGTAGGCCGCCTGTCAAGTTTCATCGCATTTGGAGTTCGTTTGGTACTCCAACGGTTAACCTAGTGGGCTAAAAGCTCATCTTCCTTTTGGCCCAAGACCCCCTCCACAACAGCCCACTAACCCAACACAACCTCACCCATCCTCTCGCTCATCGGATCGTGATCGTGTGGGCGAAAACCGCACCCCATTTGGACCTTCCTAGCTCCATATGCCTATAAAAACGTCCCCCACGTCCATTTTTGCGGACGAAACCCTAGCTCCTCCCTCCTCGCGCCGTCGGACACGTCCGCCCGGACGCGCCGGACGAATCACAGCGCGCTACGTGTCCACCGCCGCCTCCGGTTCCACCGCTCCGCCGAGGCCCGCGGAGCCCGCAGCTAGCCCGCCCGGCCCGCGACCGCGCCCGCGCGTCCTTCGCCTCCGCCCCGCGCATCCCCTTCGCCGCCGGCGAGCTCGCGTCGCCGGCCCCCGCCGCCGACTCCGCCTCCACCGGCCGCGCCGCCGCGCTTCGCGTCGCCGGCCGGCCCCGAGCAGCCGCTGCCCTCTGGCCTCCCTGCGCTCTGCCGCCTCGGGCCGCCGCCGCCGGCCGCCTCGGGCCCCGCCGCCGGCGCCTCGGCTGCCGCCCCGTCCGCCGCCGCCTCTCCTCGCCGACCACCGGCGCCGTCCTCCACCGTCTCCGGCGAGAGCTCCGGCCGGATCCCAATCTGGTCCAGGCGGGACCAGATCCACCGGTTCGGTGATCCAAACGGCCATCCCTATCCCGCACCGACTCGTCCCGCTCCGTCCCGTCCACGTTTGACTTTTTCAGAGGGGTATATTTCCACTAAGTCCCCAGATTCCGTAATTTTGTTGCCCTCTTTGAGCAATAACTTCGTGCTCGTAGCTCCGTTTTGAGCGTGTAATATGTCAAAATGATCGAGGTGATATGCTCTTCATTTTGTTCCATTGTGGCATGCTTGTTTGAGTTCATCTTGATGCCCTAATCCCTGTTGCAAGAGTGCTATATGTTTAAAACTGCTGGTATCTGTAATTTTGTTGCATACTTGTGATACTTGTAACTTTGTGCATGTTTATCCAAATGGAGCATATGATATGTGAAAATGTTCATTGTGAAGTGCTCTACATGATGGTTGCTGTAGCATTCATGTTAGGTGTCATATTGCCATGTTAATCTCTGTTGCAAAAGTGCATGTGGCTGCTAAGTGCTGAAACTTGTTGTGAGATGCTGTTTTGACTTGCTCATTGCTATTGATGTGTTTGTCTTCATGCCACATGCCAATATGTTTTAGAAGCTCATTCATATGGTCTTTGCTATGGTGCATTTCACTTTCCATGATATACTTGAGGTGACTTAAACAAGCTTGTGAACTTGCCATGCCAATGTTGCTGTTTTTATACTTAGTGAAAAACTGCTAAGTCTGGAATCTGTTAACCTGATGCCATGTTTGCTTGATGCCTACTCAAATCCATGCATGTTTTAGTGTGGCAAATGATCACTCCTTGTTGTCCATGTTATGCTCTATCCATCCATGCCCTCATTTGCATATATGGCCTGTTGTAGCTTATTTATTTTTTGCTCTCAAGTTGCTATAAATTTACCTGTCAGGTTTTTATCAGCACGATCAATTTGGTGAAGCTTGTTGCTATTGATCCATGCCTCCTATGGAGTTGCTCCAATGGAGTTGTTTGATATATGCTATGTCTATTACATGTCCATGATCTTTATATACTTAGTGGAGTTGTTATGCTTGTTGTTTTGTGCCTTCGAAGGCAGCATCGTGATGGTGTTTTTGCCTTCCCAGATTTTGACTAAGTCTGGATAAATTTATTGCAACTTGCCATGCTTGGTTAATTGTGTTCTAGTAGGTTTTTGGGTGTGTTCTAAGTTCATGCTTGTTAAGTATAATGTCTACTTCACATCCATGCCCTTTGTCTCAATGTTTGAGTGATGTAGCATAATTATTTCTTGCTCCAAAGATGCCATGTGGCTGTAAACTGCAGTTTTGTGTGAATATTGTTTTGCTTGTCATTTGCAAACCGTGCGTCCGTTTCCGGTGATCTTTATATCGATTTCAACCGAAATCTTCCCCTCTATCCAGTGGCTTGCTTGGTTTCCCAAGATGAGGCTTTATCCATCATTTTCTCCTTAGGTTCAAGTGCTTCCACATGCATACACACATCATAGTTGCATCATGTTGTTTGTGCATTGCAACGTGTTTGATATTGTGCCGGGTTGTGTTATTGTGTTGAGTAGAGCCGGGAGCCGAGACCGAGTTCGAGAATCTTGCCGAGCCTGAGTACGAGGAGCCATTTTACGATCCCTCCGTGGAATCAACAGGCAAGATGACCTTACCCAGATATCACTACTATCTTTGCCTATGCTAGATGTCTCGCTCTTTAGCTTATTGCCTCGATGCCTATGTATGTTTGTCAGCCTCCTATTGTTGCCATGAACCTCTCTAACCTCCCAACCTTGCAAACCTTTGATTGGCTACGTAAGCTTCGCTCAGCCCCTCTTATAGCATTGTTAGTTGCGGGAGAGGATTTGAAGATTCTTGCTTCATGATGAAGTTATTGTTGGGATATCACATTATATAAACTCTTAAACTAAATCATCTATATATTGGTGATGGGTGGAAGGCTAAGCCTCTTGCTTGGTGTTTTGTTCCACTCATGCCACCATAGGAACCGTTTAAACCGGTGTTATGTTCCTTGATTTTGCGTCCCTAACACGGTTGGGGTTTATGGGCCCCCCTCGATAACCCGCTTAGCGCTAAAGCTTTTCCAGCAAGGCCCAACATTGGTTTTACATTTGTTTAATAACTAAAACTTGCATAGGGACTAGCTATCCCGTGGACTTAATTAATAACCCCCGGGCCAGTGCTCCTCATGAGTGTTGGTACGAACTGGGCGGACTGCAGGGCCGCCTCGGGGAAACTCGAGGTATCTGGTATTACCTGTAGGATGTCCCATCCGGTCGTGGCCTGAGACTAGATACGCGCGGCTACTGTCAGGGTGTCGGCACGCCGGGAGGTCTTGCTGGATTAGTTTTACCTATGTCGGAATATCTTGAGCACGGGATTCCGAGAATACTCGGGTCTTCCCACCTTGGAGTTGCGACTCCGTAGATCATGAGCTTGTGATGGGCTAAGTTGGGACACCCCTACAGGGTTTGATCTTTCGAAAACCGTGCCCGCGGTGATGTGGCAGATGGGAATTTTTTAATATCCGGTTGTAGATAACTTGACACCATGTTCATAACACACTACCAGCGTGAGTAACCGCGACGGTCATTTTCCGAAGGGGTTCGGGAAGTGAACACGGTGTGGTTATGAATGACGTGCTTAGTTAGGATCACTTCGTGATCACTTTGTCGATCGTTGGCACTTTCTCTTCTCGCTCTAAACACGTAAGCTAGTGCTAGTGCTGCTGCAACCTTCTTTTAAGCCTTTTCCACACCTAAGGCTTTGATAGTATTGCTACCCGGGAACAGGATTGCTGAGTCCTCCGCGGCTCACAGATTCTACACAACACCAGATGCAGGTACCGATGAGAACTACACAGGTGATGGGACAGAGCTGTATTGGGAGTTCGATGAAGAGCGTGGGTGATACTACGTGTCTTATCCCGACGATCAGTAGTGGCTTCTACTAGGGGCGATTCAGACCTTGTGTTGTTTATTTATGGTATCTTTCATTTGGATCTTCGTCCGTAGTCGGACTCTGATGTTATTTGGATGATGAATGTTTATGTAATGCATTGTTTGACGTGGCGAGTGTAAGCTAACTACTCTTTTACAATTTCATCCCTCTTTTACATGAGTTGTGCAAAGATACCATTCTTGAGATCATTCCAGTATGATATTATGCCTTTAAGTCGTGCCTCAACACGTGGGAGGTATAATCTCATACTGGGCATTACAAGTTGGTAATCAGAGCCTTCTCCGACCTAGGAGCCCCCACTAATTGATCGAATCGTTGACGGTTGAGTCTAGGCACACACATGAAAATGTTTTGAGTAATATATATATATATATATATATATATATATATATATATATATATATATATATTATTTTTACTCCTCATCCCTTTATCACTCTGGCGAGGACTCCTGACGATTGCTCTATCTCTTCTACTCTAAAAAATTCACTAATTTTTTTTAGGATCACGCGAGTATTGTTTGGATTGTTCCGATGTCTTTGTGACGAGAACATTGTTCTCGATGCCTCCTGTCATTTAGGGGTTGTGGCAGTGTCCCGGGGAGTTGAGCTCCGAGGTGTTGTCGTCACAAATCTATCGAAGCAGTTCTGGAATACTTAAGACGACCGACATCGAAAACTCTTCTATGCGATTAGTGGCAAGATAACCCCGACATCACCCAGTACTGGGGAGGTAGTTCGGGAGTATTGCCATAGCTTGTATAGCAGATGCGTTTCGAAGGTCCGAGGTAAACGGTTTCCGGAAATAACTGGTTATGTGTTGAAGGATGGATACAGTTGGATGTAGGATTAGAGTTGAGTGCGCGGTGCTTCCCTTGTATCCCCAACACCCGATTTCATAACTGGAAACTTTCGGAAATTAATAGGTGGGTTCATCTAGTAGTTCGTAGGCATTCTTCCAACGAATGCATGATATGGAGTTCGGGGTTCTACATTGAGTGAAGTGGTTTTATGGGCGTTGTTCCAATCGGGAGTTACATCTTAAAGGGTCCTTGGCTATGCTGATCCGGGGATTGCAAAACCCTTTTGTAACACGTTCCATGAGCTTTCAGCACGAACATGTGGGACGAAGCTTCTATGTTGTATTTGTTCTATCTGCTCCTTGTTGTTTTTATTTACCTTTTGTTCTCCCAAGTGGCTTCTCGAGAAGATTGTTGTACCATTAAACTGTGGATTACATTCGTTCATTTGTTCGAATGTTCTTGTGAAGACTTATGTTGCAATTTCTAGCCGTTGATTCAGCTTATATATTTTCCATCAATGGATAATAGTTGTCATCTCATTCAGGATGGCTCCTAAGAATGTTCCCAATGCTAACCCAGAGGGTGAAGAAGTTCCTAATCGTCCTCCTTCCCCTCCTCCTCTGTCTGAGGCCTGGAGAGTAATTATGCAAGCGACCAACCAGAACACCGAGATGCTTATGCATATGATGCAGAACATTCAAGCCAACCAAGCAAATCAAGGTGGTCATGGGAACCAAGGCCAAGGCAATTTGTTCAATCAACCTCACTTTGCAACCCTCAACCAATTCCTGGCAAACCAACCGAAGGCGTTCAGTTACTGTGTGGATCCGCTAGATGCTGAAGACTGGATAACAGACATCAAAAAGCATTTTGAGTGCAGTAATGTGAGACCTTAGGATTATGTCAAGTTTGCCGCCTTCCAACTCAAAGATCAAGCCGCTGATTGGTGGCAACAGTAAAGATTCCAGAGGTGGACGTGAAATCTCGTGGACTGACTTCTGCAAGGATTTCTGCTCTCACCACATTCCAACAAGTGTCATTGAAGGCATGCGTGAGCAATTCCGCAACAAGCAAGGCACCATGTCCGTCTATCAATACAATGTCAAGTTCCAGAACCTTGCCCGCTATGCCAAGCAAGATATCCCAGATGCCAAGAGCAAGATTTATCAGTTCCGTGGTGGTCTGAAGGATGAACTCCAACTAGCTCTCACCTTGTTTGAGCCGGATGAATTTGATCAATTTTATAACATGGCTCTTAAGCAAGAGGCAGCCCAACTCAAGGTTGAAGCTTCCAAAAAGAGGACCAGAGATGCTGTTCACTCCTCTTCTTCCCAAGTGGTCGCAAAGTAGCAAAAGTTTTGGCTTCCACCTCCTCCAGTGCTCCGCCCTCCCAACAACAACAACAAGCACTCTGGTGGCCGTGGTTTCTCCCACCCACCCAACCCAAGCATTCAGTCCAAGACTGACTTTCAAGCTTCGAAGTCAAGTGGTCCTTATCATCGGCCTCTCTCAGAAGTGATTTGCAACAAGTGTGGCCAGAAGGGTCACTATGCCAACAAGTGCCCCAAACCAAGGCGCCTTCCGCCTCCTCCACCTGTCAGCACTGCTATTGTCAAGCACAACCCCAAGGCAGCAAGAGTGAATCTGATGAATGCAGCTCAGGCAGAGAATTCTTCAGATGTGATACTTGGTAATCTTCCAGTCAACCTTAAACCTGCTAAAGTGTTGTTTGATTCTGGTGCATCACATTCCTTCATGTCATTTCCATTTGCATCCAAGCACAATGTGGGCACAGTGGCCTTACCAAAGGAGTTACAAATTATTTCTCCGAGCAAACACATGACTTCTAGCTTGTATGCTCCGGATATATCTATTTATATGGGTGATTACCGCTTTCTGGTTTCTCCGGTTATTCTCGGCAACTCCAATATTTATCTTATTCTTGGGATGGATTGGCTCTCCAAGCATGATGCAAACATTGATTGCGCAAATAAGGAAGTCAAGATTACTCATCCTGACGAATACATGATTATCTTCGCCTCTCGAGATAACACAATCAGGCTATTCTCTCTCAATGACAAGGACGAGATTAATGCCATCTCTCAAATTCCGGTGGTCAATGAGTATGAAGATGTTTTCCCTGAAGAGCTTCCAGGCATGCCTCCGCATCATCAAGTTGAATTCGTCATTGAACTCGAGCCCGATACCGAGCCAACATGTCGGCGTCCGTACAAGCTTTCTCCCGAAGAGTTGAAGGAGCTTAAGAAACAACTCGATGGGCAAGAATGTATGGGTCTAATCAGGCCTAGTACTTCTCCTTGGGGCTGTGGTGTTCTATTTGTCAAGAAGAAGGATGGCACGGAACACCTTTGCGTTGATTACCGACCATTGAACAAGAAGACAATAAAGAATAAGTATCTGCTCCCCAATATCAATGAATTGTTCGAGCATCTCAAAGGAGCAAAGGTGTTCTCGAAGCTCGATCTCCGGATGGGTTACCATCAAATTCGTATCCGTGAAGAGGATATACACAAGACCGCATTCAGAACAAGCTATGGCTCCTATGAATACACGGTCATGTCTTTTGGCCTCGCAAATGCTCCACCCACCTTCTCGAGGATGATGCACTTCATATTCAACCCCTACACCAATGAATTTGTTCTCGTCTATCTGGATGACATCTTGGTATTCTCCAAGAATGAAGAAGACCATGCCAAGCACCTCCGTTTGGTCCTGGATAGGCTCCGTGAACACAAGTTCTATGCGAAGTTCTCCAAATGTGAATTCTGGCTGGATAAGGTCTTATATCTTGGCCATATCATCTCTGCTGAGGGTATTTCTGTCAACCCCGAGAAAGTTGAAGCTATTGTCAACTGGGAACCCCCGCAGAACGTCAAGCAACTCCGAAGCTTCCTTAGTCTCGCTAGCTATTGCAGAAGGTTCGTTGAGAACTTCTCCAAGATTACCAAGCCTCTTTCCAACCTGTTGCAGAAGAATGTCAAGTACTCCTGGACTCCTGATTGTGATCTGACATTCAAAACACTCAAAGAGAAGCTCATTTCTTCTCTGGTTCTTACTCCTCCGGATGAGTCCAAGCCCTATGAAGTCTTTTGTGATGCTTCTTTACAAGGACTTGGTGGTGTTCTCATGCAAGACAAGAAGATTATGGCATACACTTCTCGTCAATTGAAACCAAATGAGAAGAATTACCCCACACATGATCTCGAGCTAGCAGCAGTTGTACATGCCTAGATCACGTGGAGACACCTTCTGTTGGGCAGAAAAGTGGACATCTTCACCGATCACAAGAGCTTGAAGTACATCTTCACACAGCCAAACCTGAACCTTCGCCAGACTCGTTGGGTTGAGATAATTCAAGAACATGATCCAAGCATGGAATACATACCTGGCAAGGCCAATGTCATTGTAGATGCCTTGAGCAGAAAGGCATATTGCAACAGTCTCCTTCTCAAGCCGTTTCAGCTTGAACTTTGTGAATCATTCAAGAAGCTCAACCTCCAAGTTGTTCCGCAAGGCTTTCTTGCAAATCTTCAAGTTGCTCATACCTTGGAAGATCAGATCCGTGAGGCCCAACTCAGTGATGCTATGGTGCAGAAAGTGAAACATGGTATTGCTAAGGGTACTCCCAAATACAAGTGCTATCGCGTTGATGAGAAAGACACCTTGTTCTTTGAGGACATAATTGTGGTTCCTAAGGGCGATCTCATGAAGCTCATAATGAACGAAGCACATGACTCCCTCCTCTCGATTCATCCCGGAAGTTCCAAGATGTACCAAGACCTCAAGCAATCATATTGGTGGACTCGCATGAAAAGGGAGATTGCCCAATTTATGAATGAATGTGATGTCTGCAGAAGAGTGAAGGCAGAGCATCAATGTCCAGCCGATCTCCTCCAACCTCTACCTATTCCCGAGTGGAAATTCGACCACATTGAAATGGATTTCTTCACCGGTTTTCCCAAGTCCAAGAAGGGGAATGATGCTATCTTTGTAGTGATTGACAAGCTAACTAAAGAAGCTCACTTCCTTCCCGTCAAAGAATCCATCAATGCAGCTCAGCTGGCAGAGTTGTACACTTCTAGAATTGTTTCGTTGCATGGCATTCCTCAAGTCATCTCCTCAAACCGTGGAAGTTTGTTCACATCCAAATTCGGGGACTCCTTTCAGTCAGCCATGGGCACTAAGATTCGTTTCAGCACTGTGTTTCACCCTTAGACTAGTGGTCAAGTCGAAAGAGTGAACCAGATCCTCGAAGACATGCTGAGAGCTTGTGTCATCTCTTTCGGTATGAAGTGGGAAGATTGTCTCCCGTTTGCCAAATTCTCATACAACAACAGCTACCAAGCAAGTGCCGGTAAATCTCCTTTTGAAATCCTCTATGGCAGAAAGTGCCGTACCCCGCTCAACTGGTCCGAGACTGGTGAACGTCAACTTCTTGGTGATGATTTGATCTCAGAAGCCGAAGAAATGTGCAAAGTCATACGTGAGAATCTCAAAGCCGCTCAGTCGCGTCAAAAGAGTTACTATGACGACAAGCATCGTGATTTGGCTTTCGACATTGGGCATCATGTCTATCTCCGTGTTTATCCTATGAAAGGAACCCAAAGATTCGGTATCAAAGGAAAGCTTGCTCCTAGATACGTGGGCCCTTTCAAGATTCTTGGCAAAAGAGGCGATCTAGCCTATCAACTCGAGCTTCCCTCCAACTTTGCAAATGTTCATGATGTGTTTCACGTGTCTCAACTCCGCAAGTGCTTCAAGACACCTGAACGCACCATTCCGTTCGAGGAGATTGATCTTCAACAAGACTTGTCTTATCATGAGCACCCTATTGCTATTCTTGAAGAAACTGAGCGCAAAACCCGCAACAAGTCAATCAAGTTCTTGAAAGTGAAGTGGTCACACCATACCGACCGAGAAGCTACGTGGGAACGAGAAGATCACCTTCGTTCCGAGTATCCTTCCTACTTCGAGTCCTAGATCTCGGGATGAGATCTTTTTGTAGTAGAGGAGAGTTTGTAACACCCCATATGTGATACCTTCCATTTATGGCAATATATGAAACGTTGACTTCAACAATTCCATTTTGGGCTCTTCTTTCATTTCGGGTTTCTTCGTTTTGTCGCGTGCGTGTGTGCATTTCATTCATGTCATGTTATCATGTGCATTGCATTGCATTCGTGTCGTCACTTGCACTCGGTCACACTCGGTTCTTCCCGTTGTCCGTTTCGAGTTCCGACACTCACACACGTGCCCGTGGCACCCCCGAGTCCTTCTTTCGTGTGTGGCCGTGTAACATTCCCGGTATGAGGTGAGACTTGTCATGCGTTATTATTTTGGTACGTGTAGGCCGCCTGTCAAGTTTCTTCACGTTTGGAGTTCGTTTGGTACTCCAACGGTTAACCTAGTGGGCTAAAAGCTCCTCTTCCTTTTGGCCCAAGACCCCATCCACAACAGCCCACTATCCCAGCACAACCCATCCCATCCTATCGGTCGTCGGATCGTGATCGTGTGGGCGAAAACCGCACCCCATTTGGACCTTCATAGCTCCCTATGCCTATAAAAACGTCCCCCACGTCCATTTTTGCGGACGAAACCCTAGCTCCTCCCTCCTCGCGCCGTCGGACACGTCCGGGACGGACTGGACACGTCCGCCCGGACGCGCCGGACGAATCATAGCGCGCCACGTGTCCACCGCCGCCTCCGGTTCCCACCGCGCCGCCGCGGCCCGCGGAGCCCACAACTGGCCTGCCCGGCCCGCGACCGCGCCCGTGCGTCCTCCGCCTCCGCCCCGCGCATCCCCTCCGCCGCCGGCGAGCTCTGCCCGCCGCCGGCGATCTCGCGTCGCCGCCCCCCCGCCGACTCCGCCTCCACCGGCCGCGCCGCCGCGCTTCGCGTCGCCGGCCGGCCCCGAGCAGCCGCTACCCTCCGGCTTCCCTGCGCTCTGCCGCCTCGGGCCGCTGCCGTCGGGGCCTCGGGCCGCCGTCGCCGGCCGCCTCGGGCGCTACCGCCGGCCGCCTTGGGCCCCCCCGCCGCCACCCCGGAGTGCCGCGCCCCGCCGCCGGCGCCTCGGCCGCCGCCCCGTCCGCCGCCTCTTTTCGCCGACCGCCGACGCCGTCCTCCACCGTCTCCGGCGAGAGCTCCGGCCGGATCCCGATCTGGTCCAGGCGGGACCAGATCCACCGATTTGGTGATCCAAACGGCCATCCCGATACCGCACCGACTCGTCCCGTCCACGTTTGACCTTTTTGAGAGGTGTATATTTCCACCAAGTCCCCAAATTTTGTAATTTTGTTGCCCTCTTTGACATGCAATAACTTCGTGCTCGTAGCTCCATTTTGAGCGTGTAATATGTCAAAATGATCGTGGTGATATGCTCTTCATTTTGTTCCATTGTGGCATGCTAGTTTGAGTTCATCTTGATGCCATAATCCCTGTTGCAAGAGTGCTATATGTTTAAAACTGTTGGTATCTGTTATTTTGTTGCATACTTGTGATGCTTGTAACTTTGTGCATTTTATCCAAATGGAGCATATGATATGTCAAAATGTTCATTGTGAAGTGCTCTACATGATGGTTGCTGTAACATTCATGTTAGCTGTCATATTGTCATGTTAATCTCTGTTGCAAAAGTGCATGTGGCTGTTAAGTGCTGAAACTTGTTGTGAGATGCTGTTTTGACTTGCTCATTGCTATTGATGTGTTTGTCTTCATGCCACATGATAATATGTTTTAGAAGCTCATTCATATGGTCTTTGTTGTGGTGCATTTCACTTTTCATGATATGCCTTGAGGTGACTTAAACAAGCTTGTGAACTTGCCATGCCAATGTTGCTGTTTTTATACTTAGTGAAAAACTGCTAAGTCTGGAATCTGTTAACCTGGTGCCATGTTTGCTTGATGCCTCACTCAAATCCATGCATGTTTTAGTGTGGCAAATGATCATTCCTTGTTGTCCATGTTATGCTCTATCTATCCATGCCCTCATTTGCATATACGGCCTGCTGTAGCTTATTTATTTCTTGCTCTCAAGTTGCTATAAATTTACCTGTCAGGTTTTTATCAGCATGATCAATTTGGTGAAGCTTGTTGCTATTGATCCATGCCTCCTATGGAGTTGCTCCAATGGAGTTGTTTGATGTATGCTATATCTATTACATGTCCATGATCTTTATATACTTAGTGGAGTTGATATGCTTGTTGTTTTGTGCCTCTGAAGGCAGCATCGTGATGGTGTTTTTGCCTTCCCAGCTTTTGACTAAGTCTGGATAAATTTATTGCACCTTGCCATGCTTGGTTAATTGTGTTCCAGTAGGTTTTTGGGTGTGTTCTAAGTTCATGCTTGTTAAGTATCATGTCTACTTCACATCCTTGCCCTTTGTTTCTATGTTTGAGTGTTGTAGCATAGTTATTTCTTGCTCCAAAGATGCCATGTGGCTGTAAACTGCAGTTTTGTGTGAATATTGTTTCGCTTGCCATTTGCAAACCGTGCGTCCGTTTCCGGTGATCTTTATATCGATTTCAACCGAATCTTCCCCTCTATCCAGTGGCTTTTTTGGTTTTCCAAGATGAGGCCTTCTCCATCATCTTCTCCTTAGGTTCAAGTGCTTCCACATGCATACGCACATCATACTTGCATCATGTTGTTTGTGCATTGCACCGTGTTTGATATTGTGCCGTGTTATGTTCTTGTGTTGAGTAGAGCCGGGAGCTGAGACCGAGTTCGAGAATCTTGCCGAGCCTGAGTATGAGGAGCCGTCTTACGATCCCTCCGTGGAATCAACAGGCAAGATGACCTCACCCAGATATCACTATTATCTTTGCCTATGCTAGATGTCTCGCTCTTTAGCTTACCGCCTCGATTCCTATGTCTATTTGTCAGCCTCCTATTGTTGCCATGAACCTCTCTAACCTCCCAACCTAGCAAACCTTTGATTGGCCACGTAAGCTTCGCTCAGCCCCTCTTATAGCATTGTTAGTTGCAGGAGAAGATTTGAAGATTCTTGCTTCGTGATGAAGTTATTGTTGGGATATCACATTATACAAACTCTTAAACTAAATCATCTATATATTGGTGATGGGTGGAAGGCTAAGCCTCTTGCTTGGTGTTTTGTTCCACTCATGCCACCATAGGAACCGTTTAAACCGGTGTTATGTTCCTTGATTTTGCGTCCCTAACACGGTTGGGGTTTATGGGCCCCCCCTCGATAACCCGCTTAGCGCTAAAGCTTTTCCAGCAAGGCCCAACATTGGGTTTACATTTGTCTAATTACTAAAACTTGCATAGGGACTAGCTATCCCATGGACTAAATTAACAACCCCCAGGCCAGTGCTCCTCATGAGTGTTGGTCCGAACTGGGCGGACTGCAGGGCCGCCTTGGGGAAACCCGAGGTATCTGGTATTACCTGTATGATGTCCCATCCGATTGTGGCCTGAGACTAGATATGCGCGGCTACTGTCAGGGTGTCGGCACGCCGGGAGGTCTTGCTGGATTAGTTTTACCTATGTCGGAATATCTTGAGCACGGGATTCCGAGAATACTCGGGTCTTCCCATGTGACGCCCCGAGACCGATGCGCCAGGTGTCAGCCAGTTATTCGTCATCGTTGCCATGTCTTTTGCTTGCGTGTTGCACTTTGCCTTGTCATCATGTGCATTTCATCAACATGTTTTTCAAAAACTTGCATTCATTCGGGTTTCCCTA
The DNA here is from genome assembly GCA_902687465.1 of Secale cereale. Lineage (NCBI taxonomy): Eukaryota > Viridiplantae > Streptophyta > Magnoliopsida > Poales > Poaceae > Secale > Secale cereale. The sequence continues at coordinate 478,598,840 of LR738715.1, forward strand.
GTTCTCTCCGTTGTCCGTTCTGAGTCCAGACACACTCGCACGCGCCCGCGGCACCTCCGAATATTTATTTTATAAGTGGCCGGAAAATGTTCTCGGAATGGGTTGAAACTTGGCGTGCGGTCTTATTATAGCATAGGTAGATCGCCTGTCAAATTTCGTCGCATTCGGAGTTCGTTTGATAGCCCAACCGTTAAACATATAGCGGCACTATAGCCGGTTAAGCGTCGGACGTTTCCGGTTGTCACATCCCCAGCTTCACCTTGCTTTAGGATAGCACCTGTCTGTTGCATCATGTTTATTTTCAAAGGAAACTTGAAATGGGGATGACTAAACCCTAGCACCAGATGAAACCAACTAGGTTGAAATTCAAATCCTTCTCAATGAACCCAAAATGCTCTTTGGAAAAGTTCATCATTTTTGGATTGATTAAAAACCTCTGCCAAAAATGTTGCTCATATTTCTAGGACCATTCTGGATTTTTGAATTAAATCATATCTTATTTGCATTTGGGCATTTAAATTTTATATATTATTTTAAATGCTCAAATAATCATAAAGTAAAATGTTTACTGTTGGATTTATTCCAAACAGTAGCCATGCTTGGTTTCATTATTTTTAAGTGTGCCTATGTATTTTTAATAAAGCCCAGAATAAAATAACAAAATAGAATAACAGAAACAAAATAGAAAACAGAAACAGAATTAAATTAGAAGGAAAGGCTTACCTGTCCAGCCTGGCCGGCCCGGTACTGTGCGGCCCAGCCCACTTGGCCCTCCTCTGTCGTCTACCTCGTGCCAGAAGGCACGAGGGCGTGTGCCCGCGGCGCGCCAGCACGCGCACGGCCACCGACGGCCACCTCCAGCCTGCCTGCCTCCTCCCCGACGCCCTGGATGAACGCCACGACACCCTGGAACCCCCACGACCCTACCCGTGCTTCTTCCCCTCTCCCCTGGCTCTCTCCCCTCGCAGCCACCGAACGTCGTCGCCGCCGCGCTCGTTGCCACCGCGGCCAGAGCCACCGCCCCGCCTCTCCGTTGTGTCCAGAGGCACCGCCGCTATGGCCACGACCGCTACACCGAGTCACGCGCCTCGGGGAGCCCCGCTTCGTCTTCTTGGGCATCGTCTTCAACCTCGGCCGCCCGAGATCGCCGGCGTTTGCCCACCTTCTTCGATGCCTCCCCCGAGCCGCAGAGCACCCCTACGACACCGCGGTGAGCCCCGGTTATTTTTCCCCTAGCCCCGCCGCCGATTTCTTCCCCTGCCGTGCTAACCACCGGAGCCGTGAGCTTCCACCCGCCGGCCATGGCGCAACCGCGGCCACAGCTGCTGCCGCTCGCGACCGAGCCTTCCGTCGTGCTCAGCACGCTCCTAGGAACCCGTAGAGCCCTTTAGCTCATCTCCTCGTGCCCCGTATCACCCAGTACACCGAGGCCCGATTCCGGCCGCCGCCGTTGAGGTCGCCGCCGATGATTCCGGCCACCCCAGCTCCTCCCACTTGCGGGGATGGATGCGGGAGAGAACGGGCTCCCTCCTGGTGCCCTCAGCGTGCCCAGCCGCAGCCTGCAGCGCCACGCCCGCGCAAGCCCGACCGCTGCCGCCGCTGGACCTCGTCGCCGGCCACTTTTCTGGCCACCCCAGCTGCTGCCGCCTAGTGCGTTGGATGCGCAAGAGCCTGCGCATCCTGTAGGTGCCCTCCGCCGCTCGAATGGTCGTCGGAGGCGGTTTTCCGACGCCTCCGCCGCGTTCGACCTCGCCGCCGGCGAGTCGCCGGCAGGTTTGACCTCCGCCGTTGACTAGATTTGACCCCTGTGAGTCAATGACATGTGGGCCAGCCCTGACTAATTTTAGTTTAGGGTTTTAATTAACTTTTAATCGCTGTCATTAATCTAATTAGACACTGACATGTGGGCCCCGTGTCTGTTTAGTTTAGATTTAAACTTTTAGTTAAGTGCTGAGAGGCTGACCAGTGGGACCCACTGGTCAGGTTTGACCTGGACCAGCCCGTTGACCTGCTGACGTCATGATGACGCAGTGCTGACGCAGTAAGTATTTTCTGGAGTTTTAAATAAATCAGAAATAATTTATTTATTTCAGAAAATAGCTAAAACTTCTAAAAATCATATAAAATCAACCGTAGCTCAGATGAAAATAAGTTATATATGAAAATTGATCAGAAAAATCCAAGGAATCTGTTTATGGCATTTTCATGCATGTTTGAACAAGTTAAAACTGCTGATCAGGTCAAAATCAATTAAATGGCATTTAAATAATCACATATGGACTTTGAATTTGAATCTTGGATTCAAACCAACTTCATTTAATTGTGTTGCTAGTTGCATTAGCTCAATCAATAGCATATTGCCATGTCATGATCATGCATCATATTGTTGCATTGCATTGATTGTGTTCTTTCTCTGTTTGTCGGTTTTGTCCCCTCTCAGTAGACGACGTTCCGACGATGAGTTCGATGACACCGATGAAGACTCATTGTTATCTTCAGAAGTGCCAGGCAAGCAAAACCCCATTGAGCATTCCGATACAATCCCACTCTCTCGCTCTTGCTCTCTTTTACTGCATTAGGACAACAACGCTTTAACTGTTACTTGCTACGGTAGTTGAACCCCTTTCCACTGCATGACCCATCATTGCCACAGTAAATAGTTGAAACCCACTAGTATGAGTAGGAGTTGTTTGAGCCATGTTGTGCCTACTCATTCATGCTTTCTGGTTATGCCTGCTATTGCTTAGAGTTGTGTCAGGTCTGATTCATCGGGGATGAATTGGAATGAGATGAACATGTCCTACTGTGTGTGAGCTAAGTGTGTGAACACGATTTGGTAAAGGTAGCGATGAGAGGCCATGTAGGAGTACATGGTGGGTTGTCTCATTGAAACCGTCCTCAGGAACTGAGTTCTGTGTTGGTTGATCCATGAAATAGCTACTACCACACATTGGGCCCTGAAATATGACCCCGCTCGACTTATTGACTGCCCTTGTTCTCTGTCCAGGAGTTGCAACTAGTTTCTGGTGTTTGTAGTTTACTGGAGGTCGTGCGCAGTGCTGACCCTCAGGGTGGGCTGTGACACGGCAGGTACGTGGCACGGTGTACCGGTCGCCCGTTTGGTGACGCGGGAACCCTGTACACATCGTTTGGGGCCGTGAGCGACACCCCGGCCGGATCTCCCCACGGATGGAACCCAAATAGGCGATAAACCTGGACGAGAGACTTGAGTGGTTGGTTAGGTCGTGGTCTACACCCACGTCGGCTTTCGCTTGAAGTCTGCCGAGCACATGTCGTGTGCAGACGCTAAGTGGTGGAAACATGTGTGAAGAAGTACACCCCTGCAGGGTTATATATGATCTATTCGAATAGCCGTGTCCGCGGTAAGGGACTTCTAGGTTGCCTATTACAGTTCATAGACAAGTGAAAGTGGATACTCTAAAACGCGCAAGATAAGCGTGAGTGCTATGGATGGCCTTCTCGTAGGGAGACGGGAGCGGATCCATAGTGGTGTATTGATTGGTGAATATGTGGACTCGTGTGCGCCACCTCAAAGAGTTACTTGCAGTCGTAGATCAGGATAGCCACCGTGTCAAAGCTGGCTTGCTGCAGTCAAACTCCACCACCCCCTTTGTTGATACTGATGCATATGTAGCTAGTTCTGATGTAAGTCTTGCTGAGTACCTTTGTACTCACGTTTTCTTAATTTATGTTTTTGCAGAGAGACTTCAGTCTCGCTAGTGGTTCCGCGTGGACTTCGACGTTTAGCTTGTTACCTCAGCTACGATCTTGTACCCTTGGAAGGGTCTTGTAGATAGTCAGGCTTTTTCAGCCTTCTTCATTTGTAGTTGTCTGTACTCAGACATGTTATGCTTCCGTTGCCTGTATGCTCTGTTTGTTGGGTCATGTGACCTCTGTATGTAATAAATGCTATGATGGCTCTTCTGGGCCTTTATCTATATGAGTTGTTGAGTTATGTTGTGATGCCATGTTGTACAACACATACTTGCATGTTATGCGTACGTGTAATGTGTATTGTTATGTGTGGGATCCGACACCTAGTTGTTTACCTTTGGTAGCCTATCTTACAGGGAAATGTCTCCTAGTGTTTCCACTGAGCCTTGGTAGCTTGCTACTGCTCCGGAACACTTAGGCTGGCCGGCATGTGTCCTTCTTCGTTCCTGTGTCTGTCCCTTAGGGGAAATGTCACGCGTTGTTCCTTTAAGTCCTTGTAGCTTGCTACGACTTGGGTTCATACGTTGATGACCGACACGTTCGTTGCTGGGTCATGTATGCCTGTCTCTGTAATTTAGTGCCGCTTTTGGTTTATAACTGGTCATGTCGGTCCGGGTTCTCTGTCATATGGATGCTACCGACACTATCATATACATGTGCCAAAATGCGCAAACGGTCCCGGGCCAGGTAAGGTGGCACCCGTGGAATACCGTGCGTGAGGCCGCAAAGTGATATGGTGTGTTACATGCTAGACCTGTGTGACTTAGGATCGGGGTCCCGACACCGGTGTTCCGGAGACCTATGCCGGGTTGCTTCTTCTCTCTCTTCTCGGTCCAACCATGCAGTTGTCCGCGACCGCCTAATGCTCTACACAGCCCACTTTTGCCCCCTCGTCTGCACACCCGAAACTGCCCCGAACCCAGTTCGGGTTGTTGTTACCGTTGGGTCCAGATCATCCCCAAACATCCCTAAAATATCTCCGTTTTCTTATTTGGACTCCCTACCTATTTTCTCCTCGTCCATCGGATTTTGATCGGATGATCCAAAACTCCCTCCTTTCCTCATATATATAGACACCACTTGTCCATTTCTAGTCTAACCCTAATCCCTAGGGGATTTGTCCCTCTGCCGCCGCACTCATCTCCCACCTCGGGATCCCTCCTCGATCAGAAAAAAACCCCTGCCCAAACCAGCCATAAGTTCATCGGGATCCCTTCTGATCTCTCTCCCAACCAGAGCTTTCCTCTGGATTCCCTCGTGTCCACCAACAGGAGCTGCACACCGCCACTCTCTCGCCTGCGTCGGCCACCCTGCGCCCCGCTCCTCCACCCTGCGTCTCGTCGCCAAGCTCCCCGACGCCATGGCCTCTGCCGTCCAAGCCCCGTCGCGGCTGGTCGCGAGCGTCGCCGGATCCGGCCTCCGCGTGCCGCGCCACCGACAGATCCGTGAAGCCCGGCTCCGAATCTGCCCGTTCCCTCTCGCCTCTTCGCCGGAGTCCACCGCCAGGAGCCATCGCTGCAAGTCTCGCCGTCATTCTGCTCTGTCCTTCGAGCGGACGGGCGCTCGTCCGTGGCCGTTGACCGTGGCCAGTTCAGCGCGCCTCTCCAGCCCCAGCCCCAACGCCCGTTAACCGCTCGCTCGGCCCAGTCGCGCTGGCCAGCTTCGTGGGCGCCAGCCGCGCCAGGCCTAGCGCGTCCCTGCGGCCCGGCCTCTCCTGCTGTGCGGCTGCAAGGCCGAGCCAGCTGGCCCGTTCGCCCTGGGCCACTTCCAGCGCCAGGCCCAGCGCGCCAGAGCTCCCCTCTCCACTGATCCGGGCCTCGGCCTATGGTGAGCAGCCCAGCTCCCCAGCCAGTTTAGGCCCATTGCATGTTTTTTCCCTCTGTTGCGTTTTGTCTATTTATCCCAGGTTTTACAGTTTTGCAGAAAACCCCCCTAAACTCATGCATATAATAACTTCACATCTGTGCATCACATGTAAAAACTTTATATATGTAAAATGCTTAGAATTTTGTGTAGATTCATAATATGCCACTTTCACCCCTGTTAAAAATGTTTAACTTGCTGTTTTCATTAATTTGTGTAAATAATATGTTAAACTTGTTTAATTCATAACTAAATAACCGTAGCTCGGTTTTTAATAAACTTTATATGTAAATGGGGTGGGAAAATGTGTAGAATAACATGGTGCATTTACTTTTTCTGTTTAATAACTTTAAAATATGTTTTAGGCAGAACAGTACCAAATTCATAAATATGCACATGGGGATTTTCCGGAATTGTTGTTTGTTGTTCCGGCCTCATTTAAACTTGTCTAAATAGTTAGTTTACTTTTGCTTCACCCCTTGCATCATATATAGACTTGTCTTGCATCATACTTGCTTGAGCATATTGTCATGTTTCTTGTGTTGTTTTTCTGTGCTTCCTACCTTGTCATGCATTGCTTCCTGTATAGACTTGTCATGCATCATACCTTGCCATGTATTGCATCATATATAGATTGTGTTGTTTTTTTGTGCTTCCTACCTTGCCATGTATTGCTTCCTGCATAGACTTGTCATGCATCATACCTTGCCATGTATTGCATCATATATAGACTTGTGTTGTTTCTCTGTGCTTCCTACCTTGCCATGTTTTGCTTCCTGTATAGACTTGCTGTGCATCATATGTAGACTTGTCGTGCATCCTACTTGGTAGTGCATATTGTCATGTTCTTGAGTAGTTTTTTTACTGTATTGCTTGCTTCTTCTCGTTAGTGCTTGTTCCGTTGCGATCGTGAGGATTCGTTCGACTTCTCGTGGTTCTTCTTCAAGGCTTCTTCTTCGTCCTCTTCATGGACCCGTTCTTTTTCCTTGCGGGATCTTAGGCAAGATGATCATACCCTTGGATACCTTTACTACCATTGCCATACTTAGTTGTCTCGATGCTATCATTATATGTCGCGCTACCCATCATTTATGTCAGCCTCTCCTTGTTGCGATGATACCTCTAACCTTTGACACCTTCCTAGCAAAACCATTGTTTGGCTATGTTACCCGATTGCTCAGCCCCTCTTATAGCGTTGTTAGATGCAGGTGAAGATGAAGATCGTTCTAGGAGGGAACTTGTTGTTGGTATATCAAAATATCTATTATTATTATTAACACACCTATATACTGGGCATGGGTGGAAGGCTTGGCCTTTTGCTCGGTGCTTTGTTCCACTCATGCCACCTTAGGCGCCGATAAACCGGCATTATGTTCCTTGATTTTGCGTTCCTTACACGATGGGTATATGGGGACCCCTTGACAGTTCGTCTTTGAATAAAACTCCTCCAGCAAGGCCCAACATTGGTTTTAATTTGCTCATAATAATAACTTAATTAATTAATTAATTGCATAGGGGGTCATGTAATGCCCCGGATGTAATACTTTCCCTTTTCAGCATATAATATATCTCCGGCTTCATCTATTCCATTTCGGGTTCTTTGTCTTTCGGGTTTTCATCGTTTTGTTGTGTGCGTGTGTGGCATTCATTCATATCATGTAGACATGTGCATCGCATTGCATTTGTGTTGTCGGTTGCATCCGATTCCGCGTGTTTCTTCCCGTTGTCCGTTTCGCGTTCCGGAGCTCCCTCACGTGTCCGTGGCGTCCCGTAGGCCTACTTTGGTGTGTGGCCGTGTAACGTTACCGGTGTGGCGCGAGACTTGTCGTGTGTTGTTGTTTTGTTGTGTGTATGTAATGCCCAGGATGGAACTATACCTCCTACGTGTGGAGGCACAACTTAAAGGTATAAGTCCATCCTAGAATGATCTCAAGTTTGGTAATCTTTGCACATCTCATGTAAAAGAGGGGATTGTAAACATAAATAGTTGGCTTACACTCGCCACGTCACACAAATACAATACATGTCTCAAACATCATACATTGAGAACATCACAACCCTCTAAGGGCATAACCAAATGGCAAGATACCAAACTTAAATAAATAAACCACAGGTCGGATTGAATCCTAGTAGAAGTCTCCATTACTGATCATTCGGATAACGAACATAGTATCGACTACGCTCCTCGTCGTACTCCCAGTCAAGCTCGGTGCCATCACCTGAATAGCTCACAACTGGACCTGCATCTGGTGTGGTGAAGTAACTGTGAGCCACAGAGGACTCAGCAATCCCGTTCCCGGGTAACAAGACTATTTAAGCCTTGGGAGAGGATAAGGCTGAAGAAAAGAATAAGTGTCTGCAGCAGCAACTAGCAACTAGCTTACGTGAGAGAGTTCGAGAAGAGAAGGCCTCGGACGAGAAGTGATCACGAAGTGATCCTAGCTACAAGCTCAACAAACATAACCCCTCCGTGTTCAACTCACGAATCCCTATTCGGAAATTGACAGTCACGGAACACACGCTGGTAGTGTATTAGAAACATTGTGTCAAGTTATCTACAACCGGATATTAACAAGCTCCCATCTGCCACATAACCGCGGGCACGGCTTTCGAAAGTTCATAACCCTGCAGGGGTGTTCCAACTTGACCCATTACAAGCCCACGATCCGCGGAGTCGCAACTCCAAAGTGGGAAGACCCGAGTATTCTCGGAATCCCGTGCTCAAGATAATCCGAACTAAGGTAAGGCTAATCCAGCAAATCCTCCCGGCGTGTCGACACCCTGATAGTAGCCGCGCGTATCTAAGTCTCAGGACACGACCAGATGAGTCATCCTACAGGTGTATGCCAGATACCTCGGGTTGCCCCAAGGCGGCCCCGCAGTCTGCTCGTTTCGGACCAACACTCATGTGGAGCACTGGCCCGAGGTTGTTGATTAAGAAAGAGGGTTAATTACTCCCTATGCAAGTTTAGTTTGTTATTAGGCGAATAGTACCAATGTTGGGACTTGCTGGAAAAGACTTAGCACTTAGCGGTTTATCGAGGGGGTCCCATACACCCCAACCGTATTAGGAACGCATAATCAAGGAACATAACACCAGTTTATACGGTTCCTAACGGCATGAGTGGAACAAATCACCAAGCAAAAGGCTTAGCCTTCCACCCTTGCCAATATATAGATGATTTCATTTTAGCCTTTATATAGTGTGATATAACCCAACAAAACTTCAACATGAAGCAAGCATCTTCGATCTTCACCTGCAACTAGCAACGCTATAAGAAGGGCTGAGCGAAGCGTACTTAGCCAAGCAACGGTTTGCATAGGTAGGGTGGTTAAACAAGGCAATGGTTACAAGTAGGAGGCTGACAGGAAAGACATGGGCATCGAGGCAAAACTATAGAGCGGAACTACTAGCAATAGGCAAAGATAGTAATGTTATCGGGGTTCGGTCATCTTGCCTGAAGAGAAGTCGTTCGGATCGTAAGAAAGGTCCTCGTGCTCAACCTCGTTGGTAACCTCGTGCTCGTACTCGTACTCGGTCTCAGCTTCCGGCTCTAAATAATACAATCACACAAGGCACAAATCAACAAGATGCAATGCGCACTCGAAAATGATGGATGCATGATGGATGCACTAAGGATGCACACGGAGCACGGAAAATAGCACTCAAGAAAAACACCTCAAAACATGATAACAATAAGATATTATGAATCTACACAGAAAATCAATCAAGTTTCATATAAGACTCGCTGAAATCGGAGCTACGGGCTAAAAGTTATGCCCGAAACAAGAAATGAGCGAAAGCTGAAAATTACAGCAACACAGCAACTTCGGAGCACAAAATAATTAAGCTACAACACTCAAACAACACGGCAAAGGACATGAACATAAACTAGACATATCCTACAGCAAATAAGTCCAAAGGTGCACCCCCAAAGGAGCCACGGATCAATAGCAATAAGCTTGGACATATTGAACTTGACAATAAAATTCTGGCAGCAGAATTTTATTGAAACTTTGGAGCAGAAGATAAACATGCTACAGCCACTCAAATAATCATGTGAGAACATGAATGGAAAGCCAACAATATATACTACAAGGAACAATCAAGATCCACTCCAAAACTATCATGGATTGTCCTAGAACATCACGCAAACATGGCATCGGAACAATACAGATTTCAGACTTGGTGAAAATCCACTAAGTCCTAAAACAGCAATTTCATCATGGCATCTAAAAGAACAAGTTTAAGTCACCTCGAAACTAAACATGGCAAGTGGTAAGCACCACATCAAAGTACACATGATGATGATTCCGAAACATACAAGCATGCATCATGGAGATAAACACAACGATAGCAATGAGCTCAACAATATGGCATTTCATAACAAGTGAAACAACATCACAGCCACATGGCACTTTGCAACGATGATAAACATGGCAAGAATAAATCTATCATGCAACCTAACACATACAACATATAGAGCATGGCAAGACGAACACGTGGACATGTCATTTGCATCATTCGGACAAACGAGCTAAAAGTTATCACATGGCAAAGATGGCATAAAAACATCACATAACAGCAATTATATCGGGATGCATTATTGCAACGGGAAAACAAGCACCTAGATGATCTCTAACATGCATGACACAAAAAGATAAAACGTAGTGCTAATCACCACGAACGTCTGGACATGCTATTTGCGCGAAACGGACATCCACACAAAAAGATATAGCAGTTGCAAGATAGCATCAGACAGATAAGAAATCCACAGACTTAGTGGTTTTAGGGTGTCAACCTCAGATCTGAAGAGATGGGCCCGTGGAGCTGGATCGGCCCGATCTGGCTCGGGTCCGGCCTGGCGGAGGGCCCAGGCGGTGCGGAGGCGGCGGCGGCCCGCGGTGGGCTGCGCCTGGAGGCGGTGGAGGCGGCCCGCGGACTGGCGATCTGGCGGCCCGGGAGGAAGGCGGCCCGGAGCGGAGGAGCTGGCCTGGTGGGAGGTGGGCCTCGCGGCGGCTTGCGGGCGATGGAAGGCGAGGCCCCGCTCGGGCGTAGCGGAGGAACGGGCCGGCCTGGCGCGCCTGGCTCGGTGGCTGGCGAAGCGGCCTGGCCTTCGGTCCCCAGACGGATCGGCGGGGCGAGGCGAAGGCGCCTGGCGGCCTGGCTCGCGGAGGAGGGAAGGCCCACGGTGGCGACGGTGAAGTGGTCCAGCCCCGCGGCTGGAGCGGTCGAAGGAGGGAAGGCCGATGCGGGGCTGACGCGGCCCAGGCGATGATGTGGCCCAGGAGGGATCGATCGGGCGGAGGGAGCAAAGGCGTTGACCTGGCCCTCGATCGGGCGAGGTAAGAGGGCGGCGGCGGCTGTTTCCTCGATGCTGGCGGCGGCTGGCTCGAGGGGAACTAGCCAAGTGGCTGTTGGCGGCTGGATCTGAGAGGAAAAAGAGGGGGAGAAGTGAGGAAGAAGCTAGGATGCTAAAAATAGACCTAGGGGTCTATTATATGGCAGTTTTCTAGGGTTAGGGGATTTAGGTGTGTTTGGAGCCCTCCGATCGCGATCCGACGGATCCGATCGCGGGGGAAGTTTAGATCGGCCTAGGAGAGGGTAGAGGGCTGCTGTAAGGGGTGTTTCTGGGCCACAAGTGGAGGCACTTTGGACCCACACGAATAACTGTTGGGATAGCACACGGAGTCCAAACGCGACGAGATTTGAGAGGCGGGTTGCACACAACAAAACAACAACACACGACAAGTCTCGCGCCACACCGGCAACGATACACGGCCAAACACCAAAGTAGGCCTACGGGACGTCACGGACACGTGAGGGAGCTCCGGAACGCGAAACGGACAACGGGAAGGAACGCGTGGAACCGGATGCAACCGATAACACAAATGCAATGCGATGCACATGACTATATGATATGAATGAATGCCACACACGCACACAACAAAACGACGAAAACCCGAAAGACAAAGAACCCGGAAAGGAAATAGATGAAGCCGGAGATATATTATATGCCCAAAAGGGAAAGTATTACATCCGGGGCATTACAGTGTAACCCGCCTGTCAAATCTCGTCGCGTTTGGAGTCCGTTTGCTATCCCAACAGTTATTCGTGTGGGCCCAAAGTGCCTCCACTTTGTGGCCCAAGACATCCCTACAACAGCCCACTTACCTCCTCTTGGCCCATCCTAACTCCCCTCGCGATCGGATCCGCCGGATCGCGATCGGAGGGCTCAAAAACCCCCCAAAACCCCTAACCCTAGCAAAATCTGCTATTTATAGACCCCCCTAGGTCCATTTTGGGCATCCCTATTTTTTTATTCCCCTTCTCCCCTCATTTTTTTTCCGTGCAACACCAGCCCCCAGCCACCACTTGGCAGCTCCCCGCCGCCGTTTCCTTTGATCCTAGGTCAACCGCCGCCGCCGTGCTCGCTGGATCGAAAGATCCAGTGCCCCCGATCGATCGGCCTCGCCTCCCAGCGCCTGGCAGATCGAGCATCGCCCGAGCCAGGCCCTTGGACCACATCACCGCTCCCGCGAGGCCCAGGTCCAGCCGCCATCCTTCGCGGGACCTCCAGCGTGTGGACCACTTCGCCGCGCCATCCCGCTGGGCCGCCTCCCTCGCATCTCCCCGCCGCCACGGCCCATCTGCTCCGCCGCCCCAGCGCCCAAGCGCCCAAGCCGCGGCTTCGCCTGGGCCGGCTGCCCGATCCGCCGCGCTCTCCAGCGCTCCACCAAGGGCCCGAAGCCTCCCGAGGCCGGCAGCCGCGCGGGCCGTCGCCTCCGCCGCGTGGGCCTTTCGCCTGGGCCTCTCCATCCCTCCGCCAGGCCGGACCCGAGCCCGTTGACCTTTCCAGCCAGATCTGAGGTTATTTCAAAAAACCTAGATCTATCCCTGTTGATTGCTTGTGTGCTGATGCCTTTTTCAATTGATGATATCTTTTTGTGCATAGCTCCGATTTGAGTGTATGAGGTGTCCAGACGTTCGTGGTGAATAGTACTACTTTTCGTTCCATTGTGCCATGCATGTTAGAGATCATCTAGGTGCTTGGTTTTCTGTTGCAAGAGTGCATCCCGGTATAAGTTGCTGCTGTGTGATGTTTTTATGCCATCTTTGCTTAGTGATAACTTTTAGCTCGTTTGTCCGATTGATGCAAATGACATGTCCACGTGTTCGTCTTGCCATGCTCTACATGTTGCTTGTGTTAGGTTGCATGATAGATTTATTCTTGCCATGTTTATCTTCGTTGCAAAGTGCTATGTGGCTGTGATGTTGTTTTACTTGTTATGAAATGCCATCTTGTTGAGCTCATTGCTATCATTGTATTTATCTCCATGATGCATGCTTGTATGTTTCGGAATCACCATCATGTGTACTTTGATGTGGTGTTTACCACTTGCCATGTTTAGTCTCGAGGTGACTTAAACTTGCTCTTTTAGATGCCATGATGAAACTGCTGTTTTAGCACTTAGTGGATTTTCACTAAGTCTGAAATCTGTAACGTTCCGATGCCATGTTTGCTTGCTGCTCTAGGACAAACCATGATAGTTTTGGAGTGGATCTTGATGGTTCCTAGTAGTATATATTGTTGGCTTTCCATTCATGTTCTCACATGATTATTTAAGTGACTGTAGCATGTTTATCTTTTGCTCCAAAGTTTCAACAAAATTCTGCTATCAGAATTTTATTGTCAAGTTCAATATGTCCAAGCTTATTGCTATTGATCCGTGGCTCCTTTGGGGGTGCACCTTTGGACTTATTTGCTGTAGGATATGTCTAGTTTATGTTCATGCTCTTTGCCATGTTGTTTGAGTGCTGTAGCTTATTGTTCTAGTGCTCCGAAGTTGCGATGTTGCTGTAATTTTCAGCTTTCGCCTATTTCTTGTTTCGGGCATAACTTTTAGCCCGTAGCTCCGATTTCAGCGAGTCTTATTTGAAACTTGATTGATTTTCTGTGTAGATTCATAATATCATATTGTTATCATGTTTTGAGGTGATTTGCTTGAGTGCTATTTTCCGTGCTCCGTGTGCTCTCTTAGTGCATCCATCATGCATCCATCATTTTGAGTGCGCATTGCATCTTGTTGATTCGTGCCTTGTGTGATTGTATTGTTTAGAGCCGGAAGCTGAGACCGAGTACGAGTACGAGCACGAGGTTACCAGCGAGGTTGAGCACGAGGACCCTTCTTACGATCCGAACGACTTCTCTTCAGGCAAGATGACCGAACCCCGATAACATTACTATCTTTGCCTATTGCTAATAGTTCCTCTCTATAGTTTTGCCTCGATGCCCATGTCTTTCCTGTCAGCCTCCTACTTGTAAATATTACCATGTTTAACCACCCTACCTATGCAAACCGTTGCTTGGCTAAGTACGCTTCGCTAAGCCCTTCTTATAGCATTGCTAGTTGCAGGTGAAGATCGAAGATGCTTGCTTCATGTTGAAGTTTTGTTGGGTTATATCACACTATATAAATGCTTAAAATGAAATCATCTATATATTGGCAAGGGTGGAAGGCTAAGCCTTTTGCTTGGTGATTTGTTCCACTCATGCCGTTAGGAACCGTATAAACCGGTGTTATGTTCCTTGATTATGCGTTCCTAACACGGTTGGGGTGTATGGGACCCCCTCGATAAACCGCTAAGTGCTAAGTCATTTCCAGCAAGTCCCAACATTGGTACTATTTGCCTAATAACTAAATAACTTGCATAGGGAGTAATTAACCCGAGTTCTTAATCAACTACCCCGGGCCAGTGCTCCTCATGAGTGTTGGTCCGAAACGGGGGTCCTGCGGGGTCACCACGAGGAAACTCGAGGATTGATATAAACCTGTAGCATCGCCCATCCGGTCGTGGCCTAAAACTAGATACGCGCGGCTATTGTCAGGGTGTCGGCACGCCGGGAGGATTTGCTGGATTAGCCTTATCTTAGTTCGGAGTATCTTGAGCACGGGATTCCGAGAATACTCGGGTCTTCCCACTTTGGAGTTGCGACTCCGCGGATCGTGGGCTTGTAATGGGTCAAGTTGGAACACCCCTGCAGGGTTATGAACTTTCGAAAGCTGTGCCCGCGGTTATGTGGCAGATGGGAGCTTGTTAATATCCGGTTGTAGATAACTTGACACAATGTTTCAATACACTACCAGCGTGTGTTCCGTGACTGTCAATTTCCGAATAGGGATTCGGGAGTTGAACACGGTGGGGTTATGTTTGTTGAGCTTTAGCTAGGATCACTTCGTGATCATATCTCGACCGAGGCCTTCTCTTCTCACACTCTCTCACGTAAGCTAGTTGCTAGTTGCTGCTGCAGACACTTATTCTTTTCTTCAGCCTTATCCTCTCCCAAGGCTTAAATAGTCTTGTTACCCGGGAACGGGATTGCTGAGTCCTCTGTGGCTCACAGTTACTTCACCACACCAGATGCAGGTCCAGTGGTGAGCTATCCAGGTGATGGCACCGAGCTAGACTGGGAGTACGACGAGGAGCGTAGTCGATACTATGTTCTTTATCCTGATGATCAGTAGTGGAGACTCCTACTAGGATTCGATCCGACCTGTGGATTTAATTTACGTTTGGTATCTTGTTATTTGAATTTTACCCTTAGAGGGCTGTGATGTTTTAATGTATGATGATTGAGACATGTATTGTATTTGTGTGACGTGGCGAGTGTAAGCCAACTATGTTTATGTTTTCCATCCCCCTTTTTACATGAGTTGTGCAAAGATACCAGACTTGCGATCATTCCAGCATGGGGTTATGTCTCTAAGTCATGCCTCGACACGTAGGAGATATAGCTCCATCCTGGGCATTACAAGTTGGTATCAGAGCCTTCTCCGACCTAGGAGCCCCCACTGATTGATCGAATCATTGACGGTTGAGTCTAGGCACACACTGAAAATATTTTGAGTCTTATATATTATATCGGAGAGTAGGATTTCTTTGCTTCTCATCCCCTTTCTCTCTGGTGAGGACTCCTGACGACTACTCTTGTCTCTTCTATCTTCAAAAATTGCACCAATTTTTTTTTAGGAATCTCGCGAGTATTCTGGGATTGTTTCGATGTTCTTGTGACGAGAATATTGTTCTCGATGCCTCCTGACATTAGGGGTTGTGGCAGTGTCCCGGGGAGTTGAGCTTCGGGGTATTGTTGTCACAAGCATATCGCGGCAGTACTAAATACTTAAGACGGCCGACATCGAAAATCTCTCCTATACGGCCAGTGGCAAGATAACCCCGACATCACCTAGTACTGGGGAGGTAGTTCGGGAGTATTGCCATAGCTTGGTAGAGTGGATGCTTTTCGAAGGTCCGAGGTAAACAGTTTCCGAGAAAGACTGGTTATGTGTTGAAGGATGGATACACCTGGATGTAGGTTTAGAGTTGATTGCGCGGTGCTTCCCGTGTATCCCCAACACCTGATTGCATAACTGGAATATTTCGGAAATTAATAGGTGGGTTATCCAGTAGATCGTAGGCATTCTTCCAACGAATGCAGGTTAGTGAGTTCGGGGTTCTACATTGAGTTAAGTGGTATTATGACCGATGTTCCGATCGGGAGTTGCATCTTAAAGGGTCCTTGGCTATGCTGATCCGGGGATTGCAAAACCCTTTCGTAACGCGTTCATATGCTTTCAGCACAAAGATGTTAGAACGAAGCTCCTATCTTGTGTTTGTTTCCGTCCGTACCTTGTTGTTTTTCTTATTTTACCTTTTGTCCCCTATGTGGCTTCTCGTGAAGATTGATGTTATCATTTAACTGAGAGTTTCATTCGTTCCTCTTGTTCGAATGATTTCATTCGTTCCTATTGTTCGAATGATTTTTGAGAAGACTTGTTGCAATTCATTCCATTGATTCAGCTTATACCTTCTGTCAATCAATTGCTGATTCGTGGTCATCTCTTTCAGGATGGCTCCGAAAAGGGTTCCCAACGCTAACCCAGAGGGTGAAGAGGTCCCAAAACGTCCTCCTTCCCCTCCTCCTCCGTCTGAGGCTTGGAGAGCGATTATGCAGACTACAGCTCAGAACACCCAGATGTTGATGCAGATGATGCAACAGATGCAAGCTAATCAAGCTAATCAGGGTGTTCCAGGGAATCAAGGCAACTTCTTCAACCAGCAGCACCATGCTACTCTCAACCAGTTCTTGGCCAATAATCCAAAAGCTTTCAGTTACTGTGTTGACCCTCTTGATGCTGAAGATTGGTTAACCGACATAAAGAAGCATTTTGAGTGCAGTAACGTAAGAGAAGAGGATTATGTGAAGTTTGCAGCCTTCCAACTCAAAGACCAAGTAGCTGACTGGTGGCAGCAGTACAAAGTCTCTAGGCCAGGTCAGGTGATCTCTTGGGAGAATTTCTGCAAGGACTTTCGCTCTCACCACATTCCAACAAGTGTCATCGAGGGTATGCGTGAGCAATTCCGCAACCTAAAGCAGGGCTCTATGACAGTCTATCAGTATAATGTCAAGTTCCAAAACCTCGCCCGCTATGCTAAGCAAGACATTCCTGACGCCAAGAGCAAAATCTACCAGTTCTGTGGAGGCCTGAAAGATGAACTTCAACTTGCTCTCACCCTGTTCGAGCCCGATGAATTCGACAAATTCTATAACATGGCTTTGAAACAAGAGGCAGCTCAGCTTAAGATGGAGGCTTCTAAAAAGAGGATTCGAGATGCCGTTCACTCTTCCTCATCGTCTCAGATGGTCTCGAAGCATCAGAAATTTTGGCTTCCTCCTCCTCCATTGATTCGAGCTCCATACAACAACTCCAACAACTCCAACAGCAACAAGAACTCTAGTGGACGTGGTTTCTCCCACCCACCCAACTCCAACAACCAGTCCAAGCAACAGTTCGAAGCTCCAAGACCGAGTGTTCCTCCTGCCCGTCCGCTTTCTGAGGTTACTTGCTACAAGTGTGGCCAGAAGGGTCATTATTCCAACAAGTGCAACAACCCAAGGCGCCTTCCGCCTCCTCCACCTGTCGGTACCGCTATGGTCAAGCATGATCCAAAGGCAGCAAGGGTCAATCTGATGAGTGCAGCGCAAGCGGAGATTTCTTCTGATGTCATTTTGGGTAACCTTCCAGTGAACTCTTTTCCTGCTAAAGTGTTATTTGATTCGCGTGCTTCATGCTCTTTCATGTCATATCCATTTGCATCCAAGCACGATATTGTCACCAAAAATCTGCCAAGGGAGTTAACAGTTATTTCTCCGGGGAGATGAATGCACTCCAGTGTTTATGCTCCGGATGTTTCTATTCGCATGGGTGATTATCGATTTTTGGCTTCTCCGGTGGTTCTTGGTAATTCTGACATCGACCTCATCCTCGGAATGGATTGGCTTTCTCAGCATGATGCTCACATTGATTGTGCTCAGAAGGAAGTCAAGATGACTCATCCTGATGAAGATGTGATTATCTTTGCCTCCAGGGATAACACTATCAGGCTTTTCTCTCTCAATGATAAGGGCGAAATTAATGCCATATCTCAAATTCCGGTGGTAAACGAATATCAAGACGTCTTTCCTGAAGAACTTCCAGGCATGCCTCCACACCGTCAGGTGGAATTTGTCATTGAACTCGAGCCGGGTACTGAGCCAGCATGCCGGCGTCCGTACAAGCTCTATCTGGATGAATTGAAGGAATTGAAGAAGCAGCTTGATAAACAGGAGAGTATGGGTCTCATCAGGCCTAGTACGTCTCCTTGGGGCTGTGGTGTCTTATTTGTCAAGAAGAAAGATGGCACGGAGCGTCTCTGCGTTGATTACCGGCCATTGAACAAGAAGACAATAAAGAACAAGTATCCGCTCCCCAACATCAACGAACTCTTTGAGCAGCTCAAAGGAGCTAAAGTGTTCTCTAAGCTTGACCTCCGAATGGGCTATCATCAAATTCGCATTCGCGAGGAAGACATTCCCAAGACGGCCTTCAGAACAAGCTACGGCTCATACGAGTATACTGTCATGTCCTTCGGTCTCGCCAATGCTCCTCCTACCTTTTCGAGGATGATGCATTACATCTTCAACCCCTATACTGGCGAGTTTGTGCTTGTGTATCTGGATGATATTCTGGTGTTTTCCAAGAATGAAGAAGATCACGAAAAGCACTTGCGTCTGGTTCTTGATCGACTCCATGAGCATAAGTTCTATGCCAAGTTCTCTAAGTGCGAATTCTGGCTCGATAAGGTTTTGTACCTGGGCCATATCATCTCAGCTGACGGTATTGCGGTTAATCCCGAGAAAGTTGAAGCAATTGTCAACTGGGAGGCTCCTCAGAACGTCAAGCAACTCCGCAGTTTTCTGGGTCTTGCCAGCTATTGCAGAAGGTTCGTTGAGAACTTCTCCAAGATTGCGAAGCCTCTTTCCAACTTGCTTCAGAAGAATGTCAAATACTTTTGGTCTCCAGAGTGTGAAGTGGCATTCAAAACTCTCAAAGAAAAGCTCGTCTCTGCTCCAGTTCTGACTCCTCCGGATGAATCCAAGCCCTATGAAGTATTCTGTGATGCTTCTCTTCAAGGACTTGGTGGTGTGCTTATGCAAGACAAGAGAATTGTGGCATACACTTCTCGTCAGCTCAAGCCAAGTGAGAAGAACTATCCCACACATGATCTCGAGCTAGCAGCTGTGGTACATGCTTTGATTACATGGAGACATCTGTTGTTGGGCAGAAAGGTCGACATCTTCACTGATCACAAGAGCTTGAAGTACATCTTCACACAGCCGCATCTGAACCTCCGCCAGACTCGTTGGGTTGAAATGATCCAAGAGTATAATCCCAGCATCGAATACACTCCTGGAAAGGCAAATGTGATTGCAGATGCTTTGAGCAGAAAGGCATATTGCAACAGCCTTCTTATCAAGCCGTACCAGCCTGAGCTTTGTGAAGCATTCAGGAAACTCAACCTCCAAGTTGTTCCGCAGGGTTTTCTTGCAAATCTTCAAATTGCTCCAGCCTTGGAAGATCAGGTCCGTGAGGCCCAACTCAGGGATACCATGGTGAAGAAGGTGAAACATGGTATTGCAAAGGGCATTCCTAAATACAAGTGCTTCCGTGTTGATGAGAGAGATACCTTGTTCTTCGAGGACAGACTCGTTGTTCCCAAAGGTGATCTCAGGAAGCTCATAATGGAAGAAGCACATGATTCTCTCCTTTCCATTCATCCTGGCAGTTCCAAGATGTATCAAGATCTCAAGCAATCTTACTTGGGGACACGCATGAAAAGGGAAATTGCCCAATTCGTGAACGAATGTGATGTGTGCAGAAGAGTGAAAGCAGAACATCAACGTCCAGCCGGTCTTCTCCAACCTCTTCCTATTCCCGAGTGGAAGTTCGACCACATTGAAATGGACTTCGTCACTGGTTTTCCTAAATCCAAGCGAGGAAATTATTCTATCTTCGTGGTGATTGACAAGCTTACCAAAGTCGCTCACTTCCTGCTAGTCAAAGAATCAATCAATGCAGCTCAATTGGCAGAGTTGTACACTTCCAGAATTGTGTCCTTACATGGCATTCCTCAAGTTATATCCTCAGACCGTGGAAGCTTGTTCACATCAAGGTTCTGGGACTCCTTTCAGTCCGCCATGGGCACTAAGATTAGGTTCAGCACTGCTTTTCACCCTGAGACTAGTGGTCAAGTCGAGCGAGTGAATCAGATTCTAGAAGACATGCTCAGAGCCCGTGTCATATCTTTTGGCATGAAATGGGAAGACTGCCTTCCATTTGCCGAGTTCTCTTACAACAACAGCTTTCAGGCAAGTGCAGGCAAAGCTCCGTTTGAAATCCTCTATGGCAGAAAGTGTCGTACCCCTCTCAACTGGTCTGAAACAGGCGAACGTCAACTTCTTGGCAATGACTTGATCTCAGAAGCCGAAGAAATGTGCAAAGTCATTCGTGAGAATCTCAAGGCTGCTCAGTCGCGTCAGAAGAGCTACTATGACGGCAAGCATCGTGATTTGGCATTCAACATTGATGATCACGTCTATCTCCGTGTTTCTCTGATGAAAGGTACCCAAAGATTCGGTATCAAAGGAAAGCTTGCTCCTAGATACGTCGGGCCTTTCAAGATTCTTGGCAAGAGAGGCGATCTAGCCTATCAACTTGAGCTCCCTTCCAACTTCGCCAATGTTCATGATGTGTTCCATGTGTCTCAACTCCGCAAATGCTTCAAGGCACCTGAACGCATGATTCCGTTTGAAGAGATTGATCTTCAACAAGACCTGTCTTACCGAGAGCATCCCGTTGCTATTCTCAAAGAAACCGAACGCAAGACCCACAACAAGTCCATCAAATTCTTGAAAGTCAAGTGGTCACATCACACCGACCGAGAAGCTACATGGGAACGAGAAGATCATCTTCGTTCCGAGTACCCTTCCTTTTTCCAGTCCTAGATCTCGGGACGAGATCTTTTTGTAGTAGAGGAGAGTTTGTAATGCCCCGGATGTAATACTTTCCCTTTTCAGCATATAATATATCTCCGGCTTCATCTATTCCATTTCGGGTTCTTTGTCTTTCGGGTTTTCGTCGTTTTTGTTGTGTGCGTGTGTGGCATTCATTCATATCATGTAGACATGTGCATCGCATTGCATTTGTGTTGTCGGTTGCATCCGGTTCCGCGTGTTTCTTCCCGTTGTTCGTTTCGCGTTCCGGAGCTCCCTCACGTGTCCGTGGCGTCCCGTAGGCCTACTTTGGTGTGTGGCCGTGTAACGTTACCGGTGTGGCGCGAGACTTGTCGTGTGTTGTTGTTTTGTTGTGTGTAACCCGCCTGTCAAATCTCGTCGCGTTTGGAGTCCGTTTTCTATCCCAACAGTTATTCGTGTGGGCCCAAAGTGCCTCCACTTTGTGGCCCAAGACATCCCTACAAAAGCCCACTTACCTCCTCTTGGCCCATCCTAACTCCCCTCGCGATCGGATCCGTCGGATCGCGATCGGAGGGCTCAAAACCCCCCCAAAACCCCTAACCCTAGCAAAATCTGCTATTTATAGACCCCCCTAGGTCCATTTTGGGCATCCCTATTTTTTCTTCCCGTTCTCCCCTCATTTTTTTCCCGTGCAACACCAGCCCCCAGCCACCACTTGGCAGCTCCCCGCCGCCGTTTCCTTCGATCCCAGGTCAACCGCCGCCGCCATGCTCGCTGGATCGAAAGATCCAGTGCCCCCGATCGATCGGCCTCGCCTCCCAGCGCCTGACAGATCGAGCATCGCCCGAGCCAGGCCCTTGGACCACATCGCCGCTCCCGCGAGGCCCAGGTCCAGCCGCCATCCTTCGCGGGACCTCCAGCGTGTGGACCACTTCGCCGCGCCATCCCGCTGGGCCGCCTCCCTCGCATCTCCCCGCCGCCACGGCCCATCTGCTCCGCCGCCCCAGCGCCCAAGCGCCCAAGCCGCGGCTTCGCCTGGGCCGGCTGCCCGATCCGCCGCGCTCTCCAGCGCTCCACCAAGGGCCCGAAGCCTCCCGAGGCCGGCAGCCGCGCGGGCTGTCGCCTCCGCCGCGTGGGCCTTTCGCCTGGGCCTCTCCATCCCTCCGCAAGGCCGGACCCGAGCCCGTTGACCTTTCTAGCCAAATCTGAGGTTATTTCAAAAAACCTAGATCTATCCCTGTTGATTGCTTGTGTGCTGATGCCTTTTTCAATTGATGATATCTTTTTGTGCATAGCTCCGATTTGAGTGTATGAGGTGTCCAGACGTTCGTGGTGAATAGTACTACTTTTCGTTCCATTGTGCCATGCATGTTAGAGATCATCTAGGTGCTTGGTTTTCTGTTGCAAGAGTGCATCCCGGTATAGGTTGCTGCTTTGTGATGTTTTTATGCCATCTTTGCTTAGTGATAACTTTTAGCTCGTTTGTCCGATTGATGCAAATGACATGTCCACGTGTTCGTCTTGCCATGCTCTACATGTTGCTTGTGTTAGGTTGCATGATAGATTTATTCTTGCCATGTTTATCTTCGTTGCAAAGTGCTATGTGGCTGTGATGTTGTTTTACTTGTTATGAAATGCCATCTTGTTGAGCTCATTGCTATCGTTGTATTTATCTCCATGATGCATGCTTGTATGTTTCGGAATCACCATCATGTGTACTTTGATGTGGTGCTTACCACTTGCCATGTTTAGTCTCGAGGTGACTTAAACTTGCTCTTTTAGATGCCATGATGAAACTGCTGTTTTAGCACTTAGTGGATTTTCACTAAGTCTGAAATCTGTAACGTTCCGATGCCATGTTTGCTTGCTGCTCTAGGACAAACCATGATAGTTTTGGAGTGGATCTTGATGGTTCCTAGTAGTATATATTGTTGGCTTTCCATTCATGTTATCACATGCTTATTTAAGTGGCTGTAGCATGTTTATCTTTTGCTCCAAAGTTTCAATAAAATTCTGCTGTCAGAATTTTATTGTCAAGTTCAATATGTCCAAGCTTATTGCTATTGATCCGTGGCTCCTTTGGGGGTGCACCTTTGGACTTGTTTGCTGTAGGATATGTCTAGTTTATGTTCATGCTCTTTGCCATGTTGTTTGAGTGCTGTAGCTTATTGTTCTAGTGCTCCGAAGTTGCGATGTTGCTGTAATTTTCAGCTTTCGCCTATTTCTTGTTTCGGGCATAACTTTTAGCCCGTAGCTCCGATTTCAGCGAGTCTTATATGAAACTTGATTGATTTTCTGTGTAGATTCATAATATCATATTGTTATCATGTTTTGAGGTGATTTGCTTGAGTGCTATTTTCCGTGCTCCGTGTGCTCTCTTAGTGCATCCATCATGCATCCATCATTTTGAGTGCGCATTGCATCTTGTTGATTCGTGCCTTGTGTGATTGTATTGTTTAGAGCCGGAAGCTGAGACCGAGTACGAGTACGAGCACGAGGTTACCAGCGAGGTTCAGCACGAGGACCCTTCTTACGATCCGAACGACTTCTCTTCAGGCAAGATGACCGAACCCCGACAACATTACTATCTTTGCCTATTGCTAGTAGTTCCGCTCTATAGTTTTGCCTCGATGCCCATGTATTTCCTGTTAGCCTCCTACTTGTAACCATTACCATGTTTAACCACCCTACCTATGCAAACCGTTGCTTGGCTAAGTACGCTTCGCTCATCCCTTCTTATAGCATTGCTAGTTGCAGGTGAAGATCGAAGATGCTTGCTTCATGTTGAAGTTTTATTGGGTTATATCACACTATATAAATGCTTAAAATGAAATCATCTATATATTGGCAAGGGTGGAAGGCTAAGCCTTTTGCTTGGTGATTTGTTCCACTCATGCCGTTAGGAACCGTATAAACCGGTGTTATGTTCCTTGATTATGCGTTCCTAACACGGTTGGGGTGTATGGGACCCCCTCGATAAACCGCTAAGTGCTAAGTCTTTTCCAGCAAGTCCCAACATTGGTACTATTTGCCTAATAACTAAATAACTTGCATAGGGAGTAATTAACCCGAGTTCTTAATCAACAACCCCGGGCCAGTGCTCCTCATGAGTGTTGGTCCGAAACGGGGGTCCTGCGGGGTCACCACGAGGAAACTCGAGGATTGATATAAACCTGTAGCATCGCCCATCCGGTCGTGGCCTGAGACTAGATACGCGCGGCTATTGTCAGGGTGTCGGCACGCTGGGAGGATTTGCTGGATTAGCCTTACCTTAGTTCGGAGTATCTTGAGCACGGGATTCCGAGAATACTCGGGTCTTCCCACTTTGGAGTTGCGACTCCGCGGAT
Organism: Secale cereale; assembly: GCA_902687465.1. Classification (NCBI taxonomy): domain Eukaryota; kingdom Viridiplantae; phylum Streptophyta; class Magnoliopsida; order Poales; family Poaceae; genus Secale; species Secale cereale. Next base: position 478,623,141 of record LR738715.1, read on the forward strand.
CGTGGGATTGTAATGGGTCAAGTTGGAACACCCCTGCAGGGTTATGAACTTTCGAAAGCCGTGCCCGCGGTTATGTGGCAGATGGGAGCTTGTTAATATCCGGTTGTAGATAACTTGACACAATGTTTCAATACACTACCAGCGTGTGTTCCGTGACTGTCAATTTCCGAATAGGGATTCGGGAGTTGAACACGGTGGGGTTATGTTTGTTGAGCTTTAGCTAGGATCACTTCATGATCATCTCTCGACCGAGGCCTTCTCTTCTCGCACTCTCTCACGTAAGCTAGTTGCTAGTTGCTGCTGCAGACACTTATTCTTTTCTTCAGCCTTATCCTCTCCCAAGGCATAAATAGTCTTGTTACCCGGGAACGGGATTGCTGAGTCCTCTGTGGCTCACAGTTACTTCACCACACCAGATGCAGGTCCAGTGGTGAACTATCCAGGTGATGGCACCGAGCTAGACAGGGAGTACGACGAGGAGCGTAGTCGATACTATGTTCGTTATCCTGATGATCAGTAGTGGAGACTCCTACTAGGATTCGATCCGACCTGTGGATTTAATTTACGTTTGGTATCTTGTTATTTGAATTTTACCCTTAGAGGGCTGTGATGTTTTAATGTATGATGATTGAGACATGTATTGTATTTGTGTGACGTGGCGAGTGTAAGCCAACTATGTTTATGTTTTCCATCCCCCTTTTTACATGAGTTGTGCAAAGATACCAGACTTGCGATCATTCCAGCATGGGGTTATGTCTCTAAGTCGTGCCTCGACACGTAGGAGATATAGCTCCATCCTGGGCATTACAGGTCATGTCCCCGGGTTCTTAATTCTACATAGCAGGGGGGGCCAGTGCCCCAAACGGGGGTTATGCGGGGCCACCATGGGGAAACTCGAGGATTGGTTTTACCTGTAGGATCGCCCATCCGGACGTGGCCTGAGACGAGATACGCGTGGCTACTATCAGGGTGTCGGCACGCCGGGAGGTCTTGCTGGACTTGTTTTACCATTGTCGAAATGTCTTGTGCACCGGGATGCCGAGCCTGATCGGATTTCCCTAAGATAAGGGGTGATGATATTATATTTATCACTTCAGCTGATTGTGAGAGCTTGTGATGGGCTAAGTTGGGACACCCCTGCAGGGTTATGATCTTTCGAAAGCCGTGCCCGCGGTTATGTGGCAGATTGGAATTTGTTAATGTCCGGTTGTAGAAAACTTGACAGATGATCCGAAGTAAAACACACAACTGTGTGAGTAACCGTGACTGTCTCTTTTCACTTTGAGAAGAGAACACGGTGGGGTTATGTTTGACTCGTAGGTAGTTCAGGATCTTTAGTGATCACTACTAGTTTGCGACCGTTTGCGTAGATGCTCATCTTATTCTTAGACTCGTAAGTTAGCCACCATATTATGCTTAGCTGCTGCTGCAACCTCACCACTACCCTTCTCCATACCCATAAAGCTTTGCTAGTCTTGATACCCATGGTTATGGGATTGCTGAGTCCTCGTGGCTCACAGATACTACAACACCAGATGCAGGTTCAGCCGAGAATGATGCAGGAGCTGGTTCAAGTACTTCACTTGGAGCTCGATGAAGAGAGTGGCCGTATGTATGTGACGTGTTTCGATGATCAGTAGTGGTTTCTACTAGGGGCGATTCGGACCTGTGGCTTTATGTTTTTGGTATCTTTCTTCTGGATCTTCGCCCGTAGTCGGGTTGTGATGTTTTGGATGATGATTTGCTTATGTAATGTATTGTGTGATGTGGCGAGTGTAAGCCAACTATCCTTTTGCAATTTCATCCCTATTTATACATGAGTCATGCAAAGATACCAAACTTGAAATCATTCCAGAATGGGCTTATACCTTTAAGTCATGCCTCGACACGTAGGAGGTATAGTCCCATCCTGGGCATTATAAGTTGGTATTAGAGCCTTCTCCGACCTAGGAGCCCCCACTGATTGATCGAATCGTTGACGGTTGAGTCTAGACACACACTTGAAAAATGTTTTGAGTCATATATATATATATATATATATATATATATATATATATATATATATATATATATATATATATATATATATATATATAAGAGAGAGTAGGATTTATTTTTGCTCCTCATCTCTTTTCACTCTGGTGAGGACTCCTGACGATTACTCTTGTCTCTTCTACTCTCAAAAATTCACCAATTTTTTTTAGGATCACGCGAGTATTGTTTGGATTGTTTCGATGTCTTTGTGACGAGAACATTGTTCTCGATGCCTCCTGTCATTTAGGGGTTGTGGCTGTGTCCCGGGGAGTTGAGCTCCGAGGTGTTGTCGTCACAAATTTATCGCATCAGTTCTGGAATACTTAAGACGGCCGACATCGATAACTCTCCTATGCGGTTAGTGGCAAGATAACCCCGACATCACCCAGTACTGGGGAGGTAGTTCGGGAGTATTGCCATAGCTTGTATAGCAGATGCATTTCGAAGGTCCGAGGTAAACGGTTTCTGGAAACAACTGGTTATGTGTTGAAGGATGGATACAGCTGGATGTAGGATTAGAGTTGAGTGCGCGATGCTTCCCCTGTATCCCCAACTCCCGATTGCATAACTGGAAACTTTCGGAAATTAATAGGTGGGTTCATCTAGTAGCTCGTAGGCATTCTTCCAACGAATGCATGATATGGAGTTCGGGGTTCTACATTGAGTGAAGTGGTTTTATGGGCGTTGTTCCGATCGGGAGTTGCATCTTAAAGGGTCCTTGGCTATGCTGATCCGGGGATTGCAAAACCCTTTTGTAACACGTTCCATGAGCTTTCAGCACGAACATGTGGAACGAAGCTTCTATCTTGTATTTGTTCTATCTGCTCCTTGTTGCTTTTATTTACCTTTTGTTCTCCCAAGTGGCTTCTCGTCAAGTTGATGTACCTACGGAATTCATTCGTTCAATTCTCTGTTCAGATGATATTGTGAAGATTATGTTGCAACATATCTATCCTTTGTTTTTGTTCTGATTCTGGTATTCGAGTTGCTTCGATGTCAAATGTTGATTCCACACCTTCCTAATCAGTGTTCTCATATTTCTATGGGAGTGCTAATTCTTCTTGACCATCGAGATTTTCATGTTAATCCTTTTCAACCGGTGTGCCTTCTCTTCAAGTTATTCCATACGGACGCCGTTGAGAAATCTGACGATTTGTCCGTTTCATTCATCCCAAGTTGTCTTTGTTTTCCCGCCCTCCCTCCCTTCTTCTTCTCGGAGCCAGAAATTCTCAAATGAAATATCCACTTTATTCACGTGATGTTTCTTCATTCTTTTCTATCAATGTTCTTATCCGGTGATTTATCGTGAAGATACTCAAGAGTTTCAAGTTCATCATTCTTAATTCCAATATTCTTCTCCGGTGGACTAAATCCACGCTTTCGTATTGATCATATATGTGCCTTTTGTTTCACATGTTTTCCATGTTGGAATTTCTTTTCCAAGGCTCTCTTATTTCTTCACATCTCTTTATTCATATCCGGAGTGTTCAAGATATCTCAAAGATTCGTGTTTCAATTCTTTTTTCGTCCAAGCTATTTGGAGGATTGTCATCTTCAAGCCATGTAATTCAACCGGTGCAATATCTCTTAAGCAATCTTTTTCAACGGTGATTTCTTTTGAGTGGGCCCTAACCCACAGGTCTTTTCCCAGGATCTTACCTGACTCTTCCAATATTTTCGGAGTTATACTCAAATTCTTTTCAAAGTGTGACGTAATAATGATTTCAATCAGTCACATGCCTTCTCCAAGCTTGTTTTCAATTATGTCCATCTTTAGCTCCACCTTCCTCTTGTCATTCGTCCGGAGTATCTCGAAATTCTTCATGGCATTTCTCGTCTTCATTCTCAACATTTGAAGACCGGAGAAGAGTTTCTCTTAAATCTTGGCCCGTTCTCTCAAGATTCGTGGTTCTAGCTTCATGCCATCCTCATAATTGTTTTCGATTGTGGGAATTGTTTTCATGCCCCTTCACAACAATTCTTGAGTTCTTCCCATTGTGATCCTCCGAAGGCCATCATTTCAGAAGATTTCTTCGTTCTCAGTTTTCTACTTCGTCCTCCAAATATTCTTCATCGATGCCTCTCCGTTCGTCTCCATATTCTTCTGGTGCATCATTCAAGTATTCTTTATTCTGCTCATGATCCATTCGTTCTTTTGTATCAAAGATTGCCTCATGTATCTTCGTTCATTTTCTAATTCTTCATGGTGGTTTGTTCTCTATCATCACTCGGTTTCGATTTTTTATGGTGGTTTGTTCAACATTCATTTTCCATTGTCATCATATCAATTAATTCATTCTTTCTGAAACCCTATCGGTGATTCGTTAAATACTTTCTCAAGCTTGTGCGAGATCTCTCTTTAATTCTTGCAACGAGAATAAGTGGTATGCCAAATCCATTGGTTGTCATCAATTTAAATTGGTGAAGGATACTCATAACATAATTCTTATTCTTGTTTTCCTCAAGGTTATTAATTCCTTTGTTCGAAGTTTGTTCATGATGAATAAATTCTAATCCCAAGTCCTTTCATCTTTTCTTTTCTGGAGTTCAAAGTTTCTCGGCCATCTCATCGGAACCTCCATCTAAATCACTGCAAGGCTTCAATCTTATTCTTTTCATCTTTTGCTTCTCATGCTTTCATTTTACCGGAGTTCTCATGGTGGTTCTTCATGATTTAATTCATCCTCGAGGTCTTCGTCAAGATTATTGTTGGAGCTCAAGCATTCTTCATCATGCATTCGGAAGTGCAATTTTTTCTACCTTTTTCTTTTGAGGTGGTTTTATGTCATTCTTGACAATTTTCCTTCGTGCTTCATGATTCACAAGTTATCAAGAATGAAATATGTAAACCCATCATCCTTATTTTCTCAGGAGATCCTTTCAACCTCCCATTTTGTTTGTTGGAGTTATTTGGGTTATATTTCACCTAAAGCTTCCCCCTAAGGATTGTTGCTATTGTGGTGCTTATCAATGATCCAAGTTATCTCTTTATCATCTGGGTGGAAGAAAATTTTCATCTCTTTGGTGCTCGCAATCAAATCAATTGTTTAAGTTAGTGGCAGAATTTCACCTCAAGTTTTGAGATGTTTTCCATAAGCCCACATCAAGCTTATTCTTTTTATTGTTGATTATTTTCAACAACTCCGTTCAACACTTCTTCGTAAGGATGATTTCATATTCATTTGTCAGAGAAGTTGTCTTTTTCTTCTCCGTTCTTTTCTTTCCAACGATCTAGCATATATTCTTTCATTCCGGAGGCATTGTGATATTGCCCTCTTTGTCCCATAATCTCGTTTTGTCAAGATCATGTTCTTTTCCTTGTTTATCTATTTAACTGGACTGCTATGCCCAACGTTTGAGTTCTCTCATCTTATCAAAGTTCTTCCTCTCTTTTCAACTGGAGTGCTGTCTGAAATCTTTCTTACCTCTTGTGCCATCCTTTCAATTGTTCCGGAGGCAATGTGTTGCTGTTTTCATCAAGTATCATATCATCTCCTCAAGCTCACGTTAATTCCTTCCATTTTCAGACGAGTGCTGTCCAAATTATGTCATTCTTTTTCCTTGGCTATACCATTGCAGTTTCATATTCTTTTGGTTCATAAGCTCTTGTTTCATGTCTTTCAACCTACAAGGTTCTCGTAATGTTCCTTGTTCCTCATATTACCGGAGTGCTCTTAACTTCGTTCACCTCCGTTGTATTCTTTCTTTCAAGATTGTTCAACCTCTCAAGGTTCGTGGTTTCACTCGTTGGTCAAAGAAGCAACTTGTTTTTACCTCTTCCTTTTCCGTTTTATCCGGTGCCATCTCCAGGATCTCGGGTCGAGATCCTCTGTTAGTGTGGGAGAGTTGTGACGCCCCGAGACCGATGCGCCAGGTGTCAGCCAGTTATTCGTCATCGTTGCCATGTATTTTGCTTGCGTGTTGCACTTTGCCTTGTCATCATGTGCATTTCATCAACATGTTTTCAAAAACTTGCATTCGTTCGGGTTTCCCTAGTTCTCTCCGTTGTCCGTTCTGAGTCCAGACACACTCGCACGCGCCCGCGGCACCTCCGAATATTTATTTTATAAGTGGCCGGAAAATGTTCTCGGAATGGGTTGAAACTTGGCGTGCAGTCTTATTATAGCATATGTAGATGGCCTGTCAAATTTCGTCGCATTCGGAGTTCGTTTGATAGCCCAACCGTTAAACATATAGCGACACTATAGCCGGTTAAGCGTCGGACGTTTCCGGTGTTCCGGAGACCTATGCCGGGTTGCTTCTTCTCTCTCTTCTCGGTCCAACCATGCAGTTGTCCGCGAGCGCCTAATGCTCTACACAGCCCACTTTTGCCCCCTCGTCTGCACGCCCGAAACTGCCCCGAACCCGGTCCGGGTTGTTGTTACCGTTGGGTCCGGATCATCCCCAAACATCCCTAAAATATCTCCGTTTTCTTATTTGGACTCCCTACCCATTTTCTCCTCGTCCGTCGGATTTTGATCGGATGATCCAAAACTCCCTCCTTTCCTTATATATATAGACACCACTTGTCCATTTCTAGTCTAACCCTAATCCCTAGGGGATTTGTCCCTCTGCCGCCGCACTCATCTCCCACCTCGGGATCCCTCCTCGATCAGAAAAAAACCCCCTGCCCAAACCAGCCATATGTTCATCGGGATCCCTTCCAATCTCTCTCCCAACCAGAGCTTTCCTCTGGATTCCCTCGTGACCACCAACAGGAGCTGAACACCGCCACTCTCTCGCCTGCGTCGGCCACCCTGCGCCCCGCTCCTCCACCCTGCGTCCCGTCGCCAAGCTCCCCGACGCCATGGCATCTGCCGTCCAAGCCCCGTCGCGGCTGGTCGCGAGCGTCGCCAGATCCGGCCTCCGCGTGCCGCGCCACCGACGGATCCGTGAAGCCCGGCTCCGGATCTGCCCGTTCCCTCTCACCTCTTCACCGGAGTCCACCACCAGGAGCCGTCGCTGCAAGTCTCACCGTTGTTCTGCTCTGTCCTTCGAGCGGACGGGGCTCGTCCGTGGCCGTTGACCGTGGCCAGTTCAGCGCGCCTCTCCAGCCCCAGCGCCCGTTAACCGCTCGCTCGGCCCAGTCGCGCTGGCCAGCTTCGTGGGCGCCAGCCGCGCCAGGCCCAGCGCGTCCCTGCGGCCCGACCTCTCCTGCTGTGCGGCTGCAAGGCCCAGCCAGCTGGCCCCGTTCGCCCTGGGCCACTTCCAGCGCCAGGCCCAGCGCGCCAGAGCTCCCCTCTTCACTGATCCGGGCCTCGGCCTATGGTGAGCAGCCCAGCTCCCCAGCCAGTTTAGGCCCATTGCATGTTTTTTCCCTCTGTTGCGTTTTGTCTATTTATCCCAGGTTTTACAATTTTGCAGAAACCCCCCCTAAACTCATGCATATAATAACTTCACATCTGTGCATCACATGTAAAAACTTTATATATGTAAAATTATTAGAATTTTGTGTAGATTCATAATATGCCACTTTCACCCATGTTAAAAATGTTTAACTTGCTATTTTCATTATTTTGTGTAAATAATATGTTAAACTTGTTTAATTCATAACTAAATAACCGTAGCTCGGTTTTTAATAAACTTTATATGTAAATGGGGTGGAAAAATGTGTAGAATAACATGGTGCATTTACTTTTGATGTTTAATAACTTTAAAATATGTTTTAGGCAGAACAGTACCAAATTCATAAATATGCACATGGGGATTTTCCAGAATTGTTGTTTGTTGTTCCGGCCACATTTAAACTTGTCTAAATAGTTAGTTTACTTTTGCTTCACCCCTTGCATCATATATAGACTTGTCTTGCATCATACTTGCTTGAGCATATTGTCATGTTTCTTGTGTTGTTTTTCTGTGCTTCCTACCTTGTCATGCATTGCTTCCTGTATAGACTTGTCATGCATCATACCTTGCCATGTATTGCATCATATATAGATTGTGTTGTTTTTCTGTGCTTCCTACCTTGCCATGTATTGCTTCCTGCATAGACTTGTCATGCATCATACCTTGCCATGTATTGCATCATATATAGACTTGTGTTGTTTCTCTATACTTACTACCTTGCCATGTTTTGCTTCCTGTATAGACTTGCTGTGCATCATATGTAGACTTGTCGTGCATCCTACTTGGTAGTGCATATTGTCATGTTCTTGAGTATTTTTTTTACTGTATTGCTTGATTCTTCTCGTTAGTGCTTGTTCCGTTGCGATCGTGAGGATTCGTTCGACTTCTCGTGGTTCTTCTTCATGGTTTCTTCTTTGTCCTCTTCATGGACCCATTCTTCTTCCTTGCGGGATCTCAGGCAAGATGATCATACCCTTGGATACCTTTACTACCATTGCCATGCTTAGCTGTCTCGATGCTATCGTTATATGTCGCGCTACCCATCATTTATGTCAGCCTCTCCTTGTTGCCATGATACCTCTAAACTTTGACACCTTCCTAGCAAAACCATTGTTTGGCTATGTTACCCGCTTGCTCAGCCCCTCTTATAGCGTTGTTAGATGCAGGTGAAGATGAAGATCGTTCCAGGAGGGAACTTGTTGTTGGTATATCACAATATCTATTATTATTATTAACACACCTATATACTGGGCATGGGTGGAAGGCTTGGCCTTTTGCTCGGTGTTTTTTTTCCACTCATGCCACCTTAGGCGCCGATAAACCGGCATTATGTTCCTTGATTTTGCGTTCCTTACACGATGGGTATATGGGGACCCCTTGACAATTCGTCTTTGAATAAAACTCCTCCAGCAAGGCCCAACATTGGTTTTAATTTGCTCATATAACAACTTAATTAATTAATTAATTGCATAGGGGGTCATGTCCCCGGGTTCTTAATTCTACATAGCAGGGGGGCCAGTGCTGATGGTGTTGGTCCCAAACAGGGGTTATGCGGGGTCACCACGGGGAAACTCGAGGATTGGTTTTACCTGTAGGATCGCCCATCCGGACGTGGCCTGAGACGAGATACGTGCGGCTACTATCAGGGTGTCGGCACGCCGGGAGGTCTTACTGGACTTGTTTTACCATTGTCGAAATGTCTTGTGCACCGGGATGCCGAGCCTGATCGGATTTCCCTAAGATTAGGGGTGATGATATTATATTTATCACTTCAGCTGATCGCGAGAGCTTGTGATGGGCTATGTTGGGACACCCCTGCAGGGTTATGATCTTTCGAAAGCCGTGCTCGCGGTTATGTGGCAGATTGGAATTTGTTAATGTCCGGTTGTAGAAAACTTGACAGATGATCCGAAGTAAAACACACAACTGTGTGAGTAACCGTGACTGTCTCTTTTCACTTTGAGAAGAGAACACGGTGGGGTTATGTTTGACTCGTAGGTAGTTCAGGATCTTTAGCGATCACTACTAGTTTGCGACCGTTTGCGTAGATGCTCATCTTATTCTTGTACTCGTAAGTTAGCCACCATATTATGCTTAGCTGCTGCTGCAACCTCACCACTACCCTTCTCCATACCCATAAAGCTTTGCTAGTCTTGATACCCATGGTTATGGGATTGCTGAGTCCTCGTGGCTCACAGATACTACAACACCAGATGCAGGTTCAGCCGAGAATGATGCAGGAGCTGGTTCAAGTACTTCATTGGGAGCTCGATGAAGAGAGTGGCCGTATGTATGTGACGTGTTTCGACGATCAGTAGTGGTTTCTACTAGGGGCGATTCGGACCTGTGGCTTTATGTTTTTGGTATCTTTCTTTTGGATCTTCGCCCGTAGTCGGGTTGTGATGTTTTGGATGATGATTTGCTTATGTAATGTATGGTGTGACGTGGCGAGTGTAAGCCAACTTTCCTTTTGCAATTTCATCCCTATTTATACATGAGTCGTGCAAAGATACCAAACTTGAGATCATTCCAGAATGGGCTTATACCTTTAAGTCGTGCCTCGACACGTAGGAGGTATAATCCCATCCTGGGCATTATAAGTTGGTATCACAGCCTTCTCCGACCTAGGAGCCCCCACTGATTGATCGAATCGTTGATGGTTGAGTCTAGACACACACTTGAAAATGTTTTGAGTCCTATATATATATCGGAGAGTGGGATTTATTTTTGCTCCTCATCTCTTTTCACTCTGGTGAGGACTCCTGATGATTACTCTTGTCTCTTCTACTCTCAGAAATTCACCAATTTTTTTAGGATCACGCGAGTATTGTTTGGATTGTTTCGATGTCTTTGTGACGAGAACATTGTTCTTGATGCCTCCTGTCATTTAGGGGTTGTGGCAGTGTCCCGGGGAGTTGAGCTCCGAGGTGTTGTCGTCACAAATTTATCGCATTAGTTCTGGAATACTTAAGACGACCGACATCGAAAACTCTCCCATGCGGTTAGTGGCAAGATAACCCCGACATCACCCAGTACTGGGGAGGTAGTTTGGGAGTATTGCCATAGCTTGTATAGCAGATGCGTTTCGAAGGTCCGAGGTAAATGGTTTCCGGAAACAACTGGTTATGTGTTGAAGGATGGATACAGCTGGATGTAGGATTAGAGTTGAGTGCGCGATGCTTCCCCTGTATCCCCAACACCTGATTGCATAACTGGAAACTTTCGGAAATTAATAGGTGGGTTCATCTAGTAGCTCGTAGGCATTCTTCCAACGAATGCATGATATGGAGTTCGGGGTTCTACATATGCTGAGGCAGCTTGTGCTACGGAAGAGCTAAAATTTTATAAGGACAATGTTGATCCGGAAGATATGTCCCCGTTGAAAAAGCCAACTACAGAGCATGATCCGGCGTTGAAGTTCAAATCGGCAGAGGAAACCAAGCAGGTTGACTTTGTTCCGGGCAACTCATCCAAGCAGTTCACTATCAGTGCTAACCTAGACCCCAAATAGGAAAGCGCGCTCATCGAGTTCATCCGTGAGAACCGGGATATCTTTGCATGGAAGCCTTCTGACATGCCAGGTATACCGAGGGAACTCGCTAAGCACAGTCTTAATACTGATCCGAAGTTTAAACCGGTCAAGCAGTATTTGCGCCGCTTCAATGAGGAGAGACGTAAGGCTATAGGTGAAGACGTGGCTAGGCTCTTGGCCGCAGGCTTCATAGTTGAGGTGTTTCATCCAGAGTGGTTGGCTAATCCGGTGCTGGTGCTCAAGAAAAACGGAACCTGGAGGATGTGTGTTGACTACACAAACTTGAACAAAGCTTGCCCAACTGATCCTTTTGCTCTTCCCCCTATTGATCAGATTATCGATGCTATGGCAGGATGTGAGCGGCTAAGTTTTTTGGATGCATATTCAGGTTATCATCAGATCAAGATGGCAGTTAAGGACCAGGAGAAGACAACTTTCATAACCCCCTTTGGAGCCTTCTGCTATGTATCCATGCCTTTTGGGCTCAAGAGTGCCCAAGCAACTTACCAGCGTTGTGTGCAGAACTGCCTGCAAGGGCAGATTGGAAGAAATGTCCATGCATATGTTGATGACATTGTGGTGAAATCCAGGAAGGAGGAAACGCTGATAGAGGATTTGAAAGAAACCTTTGACAACCTCCGAGTTTATAAGATGATGCTCAATCCGGAGAAGTGTGTTTTTGGTGTTCCAGCGGGTAAGCTCCTTGGATTTTTAGTGTCAAACAGATGGATTGAAGCTAATCCGGAAAAGATCAAGGCAATCACATCCTTGGCTAAACCGGCGTGCATCAATGATGTCCAGCGCGTGGCGGGCCGCATTGCGGCGCTGAGTCGGTTCATCAGCCGTTTGGGAGAGAAGGCAATCCCGATTTATCAGATGATGAAAAAGACGGACCGGTTTGTCTGGAGCGATGCTGCAAACGCTGCGTTCGAGGATCTGAAGCGACAATTGGCAGAACCACCTGTTCTTGCTGCCTCGATTGACAAGGAGCCGATGTTGTTATACGTGGCCGCCAATGCTCGTGCAGTCAGCGTGACCATTGTGGTGGACCGCAAAGAAGCAGGCAAAGAATATCCGGTTCAACGGCCGGTTTACTACAGCAGTGAGGTGCTCATTGAGTCGAAACAAAGATATCCACACTGGCAGAAGCTGGTATATGGCGTGTTTATGGCAAACCGGAAGTTGAAGCACTATTTCCAGGGCCACCCAATCACCGTTGTCAGTTCCGCTCCATTAGGGGATATAATCCAGAACAAAGAAGCCACTGGCAGAGTAGCGAAGTGGGCCATTGAGCTTAGCCCGCACGGATTAAAGTATATGCCCCGTACTGCTATAAATTCCCAGGCACTGGTGGATTTCATCAATGATTGGACAGAGTTGCAAGTACCTGAGGAGAAGCCGGATCATACATACTGGACTATTCACTTTGATGGTTCAAGGCAATTGGAGGGCTCGGGGGCTGGAGTCGTGTTAACTTTCCCATGAGGTGATAAGTTCTATTATGTCCTCCGTTTAATGTTCCCTTGTACTAACAATGCTGCTGAGTATGAAACTCTCCTCCACGGTTTACGGATGGCCAAGGAGATGAACTTGAGCCGGGTTAAGTGCTTTGGTGACTCAGATCTGGTGGCACAACAAGTATCTGGTAAGTGGGACTCTAAGGATCCGCTCATGGCAGCTTACCGGCGAGAAGTGGATGTAGTCGCGGTATACTTTAAGGGATATCAGGTGGACCACATAGACCGGCGGAAAAATGAAGCGGACGATGCATTGAGCCGGCTGGGCTCTCAGCGTAAACCGGTTCCACCTAATACCTTCTTGGATGAATTGCATAGTCCGTCAGTGCAGATACCTTCCGAGGAGGACTTGGCTGTTCCTGATCCGGAAGCACGGTTGGTCGCAACACTTCATGTCATTCCGGATTGGACACTCCCTTATCTGGCGTACATGAGCCGAGGTGAGTTTCCAGAGGACGAAATTGAGGCCCGGCAGATAATCCGGCGGTCTAAATCTATGACTATCATCAATGGAGAGCTTCATCACCGCAGCGTTTCTGCAGCGTTTCAGCGGTGTGTATCATCAGAGGAAGGCTGCGATATTCTTCGAGAGATTCATGAAGGGGATTGTGGTCATCACGCCGGTTCAAAGTCCTTGGTAGCTAAAGCTTTTCGTCATAGGTTCTACTGGCTGACGGCTCAGGCCGACGCAGAGGACTTGGTCAGAAAATGTGACGCTTGCCAGAAATTTTCACGGCGTGCTCATGTACCGGCGCAGGAGCTGCGGATGATTCCAATTACTTGGCCGTTTGCGACTTGGGGGCTTGATATGGTTGGACCCTTTAAAAGATCCCAAGATCAGAAAACCCACCTGTTAGTAGCAGTGGACAAATTTACAAAGTGGGTTGAAGCAGAGCCTGTCAGTAAGTGTGATGCGGCAACAACAGTTAAATTTATCAAAAAGGTAATTTTCCGGTTTGGTTTTCCACACAACATCATAACTGATAATGGCACCAACCTATCTAAAGGAGAGATGGAAAAGTTCTGTCAAAGAGAAAATATTCGCCTTGATGTGTCATCAGTAGCTCACCCTCAGTCCAATGGCCAAGCTGAGAGAGCCAACCAAGAGATCTTGAGAGGCATCAAGCCCCGGCTTATGGTTCCTTTGCAAAGAACACCGGGTTGCTGGGTAGAGGAGTTGCCTTCTGTCCTATGGAGCATCAACACTACACCTAACAAATCTACATGATATACGCCTTTTTTCATGGTGTACGGCGCTGAAGCAGTACTCCCTAGTGATATCCGACATGACTCACCACGGGTGGCGGCCTATGTTGAAGCGGATAATGAACAAGCAAGGCAAGACAGCTTGGACCGGCTAGACGAGGAACGGGACACGGTAGCAGCGCGATCAGCGATTTATCAACAAGATCTGCGCCGGTACCACAACCGCCGGGTTAAGACCGGAACGTTCCAGGAGGGAGATCTGGTGCTCCGACTCATCCAAGACCAGACATATATGCACAAGCTATCCCCACCTTGGGAAGGACCCTTTGTGGTCAGCAAAACCCTGCACAATGGATCATACTACCTTGTCGACGTTCGAGAACATAAGGACTCACGTACGGTGGAGGAGGAGATGAAGCGGCCGTGGAACATCGCTCTTCTTCGACCTTACTACACTTGAGCCATTGGCTCCGCTTTATGTAAAATGTATATATTATAATTAATAAAATAAACTGGCGTCCCCGGAAGACCGGGAATCAGCCATCTTCTTCGCAAAAAGAGTATCACATGAGGGCTTCGAAAGAAACCTTCCATGGACTCTTAAACCGACGCCCCTGATAGAATCAGGGAATCAACCGTGTCTTTTATACACAAGAGTATCACATGGGGGCTTCGAAAGAAACCTTCCATGGCCTCTTAAACCGGCGCCCTTGACAGAAACAAGGAATCAGCCGTGTTCTTCAAAGGAATATCACATGGGAGTTTTTACAGAAGCTTACCATGGCCTCCTAAACCGGCGCCCTTGACACATCAAGGAATCAACCATCTTTTATAGACAAACAAGAATCACATGGGGACTTCCGTGGGCAAGGGAGTTTTCCCATGGCCTCTTGAGCCGGCGGCGGTGTGAAGCCCATCATAAGAGCACTGCTCTGGTTGCTTCGGCAATTTCCACATGATGATGAGGGGTAAAAGAGAGTGTTGGTGCCCAACCCAGCTCAAACATATGCCCCGATGAGCAAAACGGCTCACACACTACCGGGGGGCTCGCAGAGAGTTGAATACCCTTGTAGTGAACATGGCTGGGAAGCCCGGTGCATGCACCTAAAACCCCGGATTAACCCATCTGCATCAAGTAAATCACGCCGTCCAGGTAAACCTGGTATGACCCGTCGAACCTGCCACAAGTCAATCCTTCGGGACCCTGAACTTGGCCACGTTAAATTGACGATCATCGAGTTGATTACCTAAAGACAAAATCTTTACCAGATTTTGAAACATTGGGTAGCTTGTCATCGATGATTTGGTTAAGGATTGCAGAGCATCTTGACAGGCTTTGCTAAAATGGTTAACGACAGTAGCCTGACAGCTCATAAAAAGCCTCGAATTTGGAGCCTGGCAACTCGTAAAAAGCCTCGACTACATGGTCTTATTTGCCCAAAAATTTATTTTTATTTTTTATGATTTCAAAATCTTTGTCGTCCAGGTCATTGGTTTTTTAACCAAGTCCATTGATGCGAGACTAGACGGCTACAAGGTTGACCATAAGTCAGGGTCATGAACACCAGCGAGAGTTAAACCGGCGGTCATGATAATTCGGATTGGCTATTATGCTAAGCCAACAAGAGAGCCGAGGGCCTCATCAGCGCCTGCGCTTTAGGTTATTCCTACCGGGTTAAGGTCTACAGGCACACTTAATCAGAGGTATAGTATATGTTGCGTTTTATATGAAGTTCAAAGCTATCTATTTGAAACATGTTTCACGGCAGTATAATCCGTCCGGTGGTAAACCGCCAGGACATCTTTTAGTGTTGTTCATGCAGACACAGGTGGTATAAGCTGTTAAAGCATTGCAAATAGAGGATAAATTGGGAGTGCCAATCAAAATAATACCATGACAGTGGGACAAAGGCAATTTCTCAACTATTCTATTACAAGGCACTCGCAGCCCCGAATGGATCAAAGTTTTTTGCAAAGTACTCAACAACTATAAAGTAAACCGGACGGTTTACGATTCTTCTTCACGCTGCGAAGGCTGAGGATCAGCTTGTTCCAGGTCTTCGTCGACTTCTGGTAGCTGCTGGAAATCAGGTGCACTCCAGTCAATCTTGGAGAGGGCACGGAAATACACTTCAACATTTATAAGATCGGACGGGTCAATGTCTGGAGCAAAAGTGTGATTACGAACTGGTGGGATCAGATTTTCAGTGTCGTAAACCGGCCGCTCCACCCGCGAATTCTCTAGATTGTAAGCCGGATGATACCTTGTTAAATCCGCTTCGTCAGCAAGCTTACTGGCAAGAGGGAGCATGTCCTTGGTTAGAGAACGGAGATCTTCAGAAGAGAAGGCTGACCCGTCCTCCTTCATGCTGGGGTAGCCGTTCATGGCCTCCGCCGGATCAAAATCGGGGACCCATGCTTTGGCCCGGGTCAACGCCATGAGAGAACCAGCTCGTGCAGCAGACTCCTTCACCTCAACAAGTCGCGCAGGCAAGACAGATAGCTTTTCCAGAGTGGCTTGGATGGTAGTCGGAGCCAGTTTATTGTGCGACATGGCACTGATAGCCCTTTGAGCACCGGAGTAGAGCTGCTCCACCAGGGTGTAAGCAGCCTTGAGCTTCTTCCGAACATCATCTCCAAGATGAGTTATGCGCCTCCCTATATACAATTGGTGAAGTTAAACCGGAGTAGAATAAAGATTGCAAGGACGCAAACATACAAAGACAGGTACTCACCGAAGATAGCAGATCTCATGTTCTCTATTTGCTGTTTCAACCCGGATAGCTCCTGCGTAACCGGATTGAGAGCAGCTTCAGCATCCTTTGCTCTTTTTTCTAGAGCGTCCCTTTGCACCTCCCATGTGGACCGCTCCGCTTCAAATCTTTCTTCAGTTTTTCCATGTTAGTCAAAGCAAGGACAAGTTCTTCCTTAGCTTTGGTTGAAGCAGTCTCATGGAAGGCCAAGCTATTCCGGAGCTCAGTTGCCTCCGAAGCTCTCCGGTTCAAGTCAGCCTGCAAGGAAAGCAAACATGTTAGAAGGACAGATCAATCAAAGTCTCAAGCACATAACAAGTTATGCACTTGACACTTGGGGGCTAATGTACACTTGAAGTAAAAGGAAGACAATTTTTCAGACAAGTCCCAAGCACATAAATAAGTTATGACCTTGGCACTTGGGGGCTAATGTACATTCATTCTCAGACATAAGTAAAGTCCCGGTTCACCTACAGTGAAGCTAAACCGGCACTTGGGGGCTACTATGGCCTAAAGGTATGATTGCAAAGTACAAAGCGGAAACGGAAAGCGAAAGGAAAGAAAGTCACCTCATATTTATCCTTCATCATGTTGACTAAGCCGGCTTCATAGTCACGGCTGGTGAAGAGCCGGTTTAGATACCCAGAATGGAGTTCCTGGGCACTCAGCTGAGCATAACTTGACAAGTCTGCGCTCCACTTGCCTTTATCTTGTTGAAATTTTTCGTCCTTGGCAGTATGCCTAGCCAAGGCAACAGGCTCTATGGGAGCAGAGATTCCTATCCCAGTTATTTCAATGTCTTCCGTTGAGGTAGCGGTTGGCCGGAGGGGATCAGCAGTGCGCACCGGACTGACAGGAGCCAGGCTAGCCCGAGGAGGACTAACCCGGACAGGTCTTGCCGGTTCAGCCGTGTTCTCCATATCATCACCCCCTGGAGCAGCAAGATCTTCATGATCCATAGGGGCGGGATCGTCGAGCCGAACTTCAGTGTTGTCCCCTGGAGGGTTGGCCGCTTTAGGGTCCTCGGCTGGTTCAGCAGTGGTGGTTTCGGCAGCCGGTTTATTTAATTTTTCCTTTTTGCTAGGCTTGGGCATGCTAATAAAGATTAAGGGAGCAATGAGAATCACAAAGGTAAAACGGAAAGGTAAACCGGACGTTTGAAAGGATAACTTACCCAGGAACGGTCTTAAGCACCGGGATCTGAGTAGCGGTAGACTCGCCGGAAGAAGACAGAAGAGCCTCCTGGTAGTTGGGATCAGACGGTTTAAGAGGTTTGCGAATAAGTCCTGCTTTTGGATGAAGAAGGGTTGGAGTGAGAAAAACCTCTCACCGGCGTCTGCGAGCTGGCGTGAGGGGTATCCCAGACGATTCAACCACGTGGCCACTATGGCGTGTGGTCTGGCGAGCTTCATGCTGCTGTTTCTTCAAAAGAAAGTTGGGATCCAATTGAGCATAAGGGTGAGAAAATGGATATTTCCGGGATACCCGGCGAATCTTGGGTGGCAACGGTTCTGAGTAAGATGAGAGAGAAATTACCTCAACTCCCTCCGCTTTACTTCCCTCCGCCAGGTCATGAGAAAAGGCATTATTAACATAAATCCAGACAAGGAGAGATCAAAGGACATAACAGTCAAGCAGTACCTCAGAAGCCGGATCATCTTCTTCAGGGTTTGAACCGGAAGCGACAACAACTTTCTTCTTCTTTACGACAAAGGTTTTCTTGCATGTTGGCTTTGCCGGTTTATCCTGAGCTTTCTTCTTCCAGAAAGGATTGTTGGCCTGCATAAAGGAATAATAACACGTTGAAGACAACTGATGTGAACGGATTAAAGTGGAAAGAAATAGACAGAAGAGTCTTACCTGCGGTGGTTGGTTGTCTGCGTAGAAGGGAGCTAAACCGGTCCGACTACAGTCTTCTAGAGGGATATTCAGCATCTTCTTTGCGGATTCAGTAACTTCATTGTCAGGAAGTACTATTTTTGTGTGACGCTGAGGGTCTTCCGGTTTACCAGTATATTCACACCTTAAGCTTGAGCGCCGACTTAATGGAAGAATGCTCCAAGAGAGCCAACATCGAACAAAATCGACCGTAGTTAAACCGTTAGCCACGAAAGCACTGAGCTTGGAAAGTTGAGGGGCCTATCGAGCCCGGTCTTGGGCGCTTAAACGCTGGGGCAGAGGATGACTTGACGCCAGGCGATAAGCACGGTAACCCGGCAGTGGATTTTCTCCTTCTGGCGAAGTGTCTTTGCAGTAGAACCATGTCTGGTTCCAATCCTTAGGGTGGCTGTGAAGAGTGGCATGAGGAAAACTGACGTCCTTCCTTTTCTGGATGCTGACACCACCAAGCTCAGTATGAGGCCCATCAGAAAACTCAGTCCGGCGGTTCAGATGGAAGAAATCCCGGAACAGATCAACTGATGGCTCATCTTGAAGGTATGCCTCCGAGAAGACTTGGAAGTTGCAGATGTTCGATACAGAATTCGGGCCTATATCTTGTGGGTGGAGTTGAAAAGCGGCTAACACATCACGGAAGAACTTTGAACCGGGAGGGCTAAAACCCCGGGCCAGATGATCATAGAAGACTATGATTTGACCCTCCTTAGGCTCAGGAGGACACTCGTTTTCAGGAGCCCGCCAGTGCAGAACCTCTTTGGAGCCCAGAACACCAATCGAGGCCGCCTTTACTAAATCATCTTCCGTAACCCAGGACGGAACCCAGTTGCAGGCAACAAATTGTTTCGCTGTGGAAGCCATTTCTCCAAGAACGAAACACCGGAAAATATAATACAAGACCCGGTTTACCGACAGCTAGATATAAACCGGTGCATTCTATGAAAATGTGGGCTTAATTGTCGGTTTAAACAAGGGACTAATGGTATCTACTGATCCGGAAGCAAGTATGAGCGAGACAGCTACCGGTTTATGGATGTAAAAGAAGAAAGTTAAACCGTCAATTATGGAACGCAGGTTTACATCTAAACCGTCAGGGCAAGCATATGAAGCACAAGTTATGACTAAACCGGCGATATAAGCGGACAAGCTGCAGATCTGAAGTGTGGGAAACAACTTTTACATAAAGCAGAGGTAAAATATGGATCTACAGCGCAGGAAAAAGACAAGATAATACAAGTCATATTCAGTGAAGGCAGCAAAAGTTCTCTACAGATTCAATCTAAACTAGCAGTGCTGGAGAAGCTAAAGTATAACGATGGAGCAGAAGCGCATGAATGAGGGTCGAACCTGACAAGTTTTATATCTATAGCTAAAACCAATCTACGGCGATGAACTACGAAGAAACGAGGGTTCGCGGTGAGCTGCAGAAGAAACCCTAGAACTGAGATCTATGGGGAAGAAGATAGCGTACCCGAGAAGGCAGAGGACGGCGGCGAGTTTTCTGGACGCGTTCAGGTCGATGCAGCAGCCGGGCTTGTGGACGACGGCGAGCTCGAAGAAAAGCGGCGGAGGTTCGAGCGCTGGAGACGGAGGAAGAAGAAGCAGAAGGGGAAAAGAGATGGGCCTCGACTGTATTTATAGGCCGAAGAGATAAAACGGCAAGCGCGGGAATCAAGGAGGCCGAAAATCAGATATAGATTGAGCTGTCGCCTCGATCTTCGGAGCAGCAATAAAGAAAGATAACAAACAGATGTGGGCGTTAAATGCGCAGATGATGTCACGACGGATTGAAGCGATTCCGGGAAATGATGTCACGGCCGGTTTATGAAGCATACAAGAGTTGCAGAAAGGGAAATTCATACAAGACTTGGAAGACTGACATGAGCAAGTTCAAATCAATCTGGGGCCTAATGTCAGGGATATGACTAGCGGGTATAAACTGGCCAGGAGGGTCCGGATTACGCTGGTAAGGTTATATTATCAGAAGCCCAGTAGAGTATGTAACAGAAAGATATAACCCACAGAGGTTTAGGGCCCATGTATAAGGCCCATGGTCTGTAAACCGTTGTACCATGTAACTTGAGAGGTAAGATAGAAAGAGTAGAGACCGAGGCAGACACGTTTATGAGCCGGCCTTGGGACTCTGTAAACCGGACCGGGCGTCGCCTCCTATATAAAGGGACGACCCAACGACGGTTCAAGGACAAGCAATAACAGCTCGAGACACAGGCAAAGTGGATTCGCTCCCTGGTCATCGAAGCCCAAGCAATACCACACCAAACTAGACATAGGCTTTTACCTTCATCGAAGGGCCGAACTAGTATAAACTCCTTGTGTCCTTCGTCCGCTTAACCCCTTTGAGCTAACCCGAGCGATGGCCTCACACCTAAGTCCTTTAACCCGGACATCTGCCGTGCGAAATCCACGACAGGTACAGAAGGTTGCGGCGGTGGAAATAGGGTTTTGTGGTGCTCCCGGATGTTTTCAGGGTATATGAGTATATATAGGAGGAAGAGGTACGTCAGTGGAGCTACGAGGGGCCCACGAGGGTGGGGCGCGCCTACCACCCCGGGCGCGCCCTCCTGCCTCGTGGCCGCGTCGTGGCTTCTCAGACGTGTACTCCAAGTCTTCTGGTTGCGTTTTGTTCCAAAAACAATCCTCGCGAAGGTTTTATTCCGTTTGGACTCCGTTTGATATTCCTTTTCTGCGTAACACTGAAATAGGCAAAAAACAACAATTTGCACTGGGCCTTGGGTTAATAGGTTAGTCCAAAAAATAATATAGAAGTGCATAATAAAGCCCATTAAACATCCAAAACAGATAATATAATAGCATGGAACAATAAAAAATTATAGATACGGTGGAGACGTATCAAGCATCCCCAAGTTTAATTCCTGCTCGTCCTCGAGTAGGTAAATGATAAAATAGAATTTTTGATGTGGAATGCTACCTGATAGAGAAAAAGGTGTCCCGTCTTTCGATGAGGTGGTGGCTATCGTTTTGGAGGAAGTTGACTTTGACGATCCGACTACGAACGTGCGAGGACGTCGCGCCTTAGCAGTCGCTAAACCAAGTCCGAGAGGTTATTGACCACGCCGGAGCACGATCAACCTGACCATGAAGGTCTGTTTCCTGCAGGTAGACAAAGAACAAGCAAGAAACTGAGATTGCAATCTGGATATTGCGAATTCAAGAGGAAAGCTTTATTGATCAAGTGGGGTTCTATGACGTCTTTGTCTGGTTGTTGAACACAAATGAAGTACGCGAAGTTGCAGCTATGGCGAACTTTAATCTAAACAAAACCCAAAGTCTAAACGACGCCCTAAGGGATGTATATATGGGGGAAGAGGGAGGAATTTCGTGACCCTTGGAGGAGGGGTCCGAAACCAACCCTAACTCTTGTTTCCCCACACATATGGACTCTAAAAATAGCCTAGACTCAAGTATTTCGAAATTACATGGGCCTGGCCCAATAATAAGGTGACGCAGCACCTATAATAGCCTCTGGACGAAATTTATGAAGTGGCATCTTGTATATTTCGTCCAAGGCTTCACACACTCATTATGCTGGCTTCAAAGTCATGAAATCATCACTTGTAACGCCGTTCTTGTCCCCCTTGCGCATGCCATCATCTCCATGCTTGATCTTGCTCCAATGTTCATCCTTCTTGTCCAAGCTAGGCCCTTCATTTGTAAGCAAGACAAATGTATCCAATTTAGGCAACATCATATTCTCATTAACATTAGAATCGTTACCAAGAAACAAAAGTACCTGGTAATTTAATTGGCGTGCGCGAGCTCTAGTAATTGGTCGTGTATATGTGTCAGTTGGGGCTATGGGTGTAACCTTGTTAGTGATGTCCTCATCACTACCTCACATAATTCTCAATGTAATTTTCTTTATTGTGGCATGAATGTTCAGATCCGAAAGATTCAAGACAAAAGTTTAATATTGACATAAGAATAATAATACTTCAAGCATACTAACAAAGCAATTATGTCTTCTCAAAATAACATGCCCAAAAAAGTCATCCCTACAGAATCATATAGTTTGACTATGCTCCATCTTCGTCACACAAAATACCCAAATCATGCACAACCCCGGTTTCAGCCAAGCAATTGTTTCATACTTTATTTTTTTCAAAACTTTTCAACTTTCACGCAATACATGAGCGTGAGCCATGGATATAGCACAATAGGTGGATTAAAGTGGTGGTTGTGGAGAAGACAAAAAGGAGGAGGATAGTCTCACATCAACTAGGTGTATCAATGGGCTATGGAGATGCCCATCAATAGATATCGATGTGAGTGAGTAGGGATTGCCATGCAAATGATGCACTAGAGCTATAAATGTATGAAAGCTCAACAAAAGAAACTAATTGGTGTGCATCCAACTTTCTTGCTCACTAAGACCTAGGGCATTTGAGGAAGCCCGTCGTTTGAATATACAAGCCAAGTTCTATAATGAAAATTCTGACTAGTATATGAAAGTGACTAAACAAGAGACTCTCTATAATGAAGATCAAAGTGCTACTTTAAAGCACAAGTGTGGAAAAAGATAGTAGCATTGTCCCCCCTTTTTTTTGGGCCTCTCTTTTTTTGGCCTTTTTTTTCCGGGACAATGCTCTAATAATGATGATCATCACACTTCTATTTATTTACAACTCAAAGATTACGACTCGATACTTGAACAAAATATGACTCTATATGAATGCCTCCGGCGGTGTACCGGGATGTGCAATGAATCAAGAGTGGCATGTATGAAAAATTATGCATGGTGGCTTTGCCACAAATACGATGTCAACTACATGATCATGCTAGGTAATATGACAACGATGGAGCGTGTCATAATAAAAGAAACGATGGAAAGTTGCATGTCAATATATCTCGGAATGGCTATGGAAATGCCATAATAGGTAGGTATGGTGGCTGTTTTGAGTAAGGTATATGGTGGGTGTATGGTACCGGCGAAAGATGCACGGTACAAGAGAGGCTAGCAATGGCGGAAGGGTGAGAGTGCGTATAATCCATGGACTCAACATTAGTCATAAAGAACTCACATACTTATTGCAAAAATCTACAAGTCATCAAAACAAAGTACTACACGCATGCTCCTAGGGGAAGGGTTGGTAGGAGTTAACCATCGCGCGATCCCGACCTCCACACAAAGGATGACAATCAAAGAAATACCACATGCTTCAAATTTGTCACACAACGGTTACCATACGTGCATGCTACGGGACTTGCAAACCTCAACACAAGTATTTCTAAAATTCACAACTACTCTAATAGCATGGCTCTAATATTACCATCCTCATATCTCAAAACAATCATCAAGTATCAAACTTCTCATAATATTCAATGCACTTTATATGAAAGTTTTTATTATACCCATCTTGGATGCCTATCATATTAGGACTAATTTTATAGCAAAAGCAAATTACCATGATGTTCTAAGGGACTCTCAAAATAATATAAGTGAAGCATGAGAGATCAATAATTTCTATAAAATAAAACCACCACCGTGCTCTAAAAAGATATAAGTGAAACATTAGAGCAAAATTATCTAGCTCAAAAGATATAAGTGAAGCACGTAGAGTATTCTAATAAATTCCGATTCATGTGTGTCTCTACCAAAAGGTGTGTATAGCAAGGATGATTGTGGTAAACTAAAAAGCAAATACTCAAATCATAAAAGACGGTCCAAGCAAAACACATATCATGTGGTGAATATAAATATAGTCTCAACTCTCAAGTAAAGTTACCGATAGACAAAGACTAAAGAGGGGATGCCTTCCCGGGGCATCCCCAAGCTTAGGCTTTTGGCTGTCCTTGAATTTTACCTTGGGGTGCCTTGGGAATCCCCAAGCTTAGGCTCTTTCCACTCTTTATTCCATAGTCCATCAAATCCTTACCCAAAAACTTGAAAACTTCACAACACAAAACTCAACAGAAAATCTCATGAGCTCCGTTAGTATAAGAAAACAAACCACCACTTTAAGGTACTGCATTGAACTCATTCTTTATTTATATTGGTGTTAAACCTACTGTATTCCAACGTCTATATGGTTCATACCCCCCGATACTACTCATAGATTCATCAAAATAAGCAAACAACACACGAAAAACAGAATCTGTCAAAAACAGAACAGTCTGTAGAAATATGTAACTTTCGAATACTTCAGTAACTCTAAAAAAATCTGAAATAAATTGGTGAACGTGAGGAATTTGTCTATTAATCATCTGCAAAAAGAATCAACTTAAAAGCACTCTCCAGTAAAAAAATGTCAGCTAATCTCATGAGCGCAAAACTTTCTGTTTTTTACAGCAAGATCGCAAAGACTTCACCCAAGTCTTCCCAAAGGTTCTACTTGGCACAAACATTAATTAAAACACAAAACCACATCTAAACAGAAGTTAGATGCATTATTTATTACTAAACAAAAGTAAAAGCAAAGAAAATAAAATTGGGTTGCCTCCCAACAAGCGCTATCGTTTAACACCCTAGCTAAGCACAAGGTAAGAATAGATCTAGGTATTGCCGTAATGATAAGGTAAATCGCGAAAACTCATCTCATATTCCCTATGTTCAGCAGCAAGTTTTCTTTGTGGTAGGAAAAAGTAATCGAAAGGGCTAAATTTAATAGGACAAAAGTCCCCAAGATCAAGCTCGGGAGGTATGGGTCCCTCCTTTGGCCCCTCATACTGCACAACCAATTCATCATTATAAGTATTCTTTTGGCAAAAGTTCATAAGCCTTTTCTCGAGAGAAAACCTAACCCAT
This sequence comes from Secale cereale, assembly GCA_902687465.1. Lineage (NCBI taxonomy): Eukaryota > Viridiplantae > Streptophyta > Magnoliopsida > Poales > Poaceae > Secale > Secale cereale. Next base: position 478,648,209 of record LR738715.1, read on the forward strand.
TGTTTTGAATAGCAAAATATCATTCAGTTCAGAGATTCTATCAGCTAGAACATTGGTAGGAACCTTTTTTCTAAGGTTTTCATTATAAGCAACATGATCTAAAGCTTGTAAATGCATTAAGTCTTGTAGATTAAAAAGGATAGACTCCATGGGAGGACGACCAGCGTCCACCTTATAATGCACAAAATTTTCTTTGGCCTCTTTCATTATAAATCTGAACTCATGTGCCAAAAGTATAGTAGCTGCACGCTTAACGGAAGAATGCTCAATGTTGCAAAATTCTAGAAAAATTCTCTGAATGCTAGGATGCATGTGGATAAATTGTCTTTCGAGTTCAACTACAAGCATAGATATAGCATTCGCAAGACTACTGGTTCTATGAAGAATAGATCCACCCATAGTGGGCAAAGCACCGACACAAGTAAAGAAATCTTGAATAACTCCTTTTCCAATAATATTACCACTACCAATCCGGAACTTTTTAGTATGTAAAGTAGTAGGTTCCTCATGAGGATAATCAAAAGCATCAAAGTTTCCCCCATCGTTACTACTTTTTTCAATGATATCCTCCCCCATTACAGACATGATAGCAACAAACCGCACTAAGGACGAACACACAAGAGGCAAGCGAACGGAAAAAGGGCGAATTAAATGGCAAAGGTGAAGTGGGGGAGAGGAAAACGAGAGGCAAATGGCAAATAATGTAATGCGAGGGATAAGAGTTCGTGATGGGTACTTGGTATGTCTTGACTTGTGCGTAGATGTCCCCGGCAACGGCGCCAGAAATTCTTCTTGCTACCTCTTGAGCATGCGTTGTTTTTCCCTTGAAGAGGAAAGGGTGATGTACCAAAGTAGCGTAAGTATTTCCCTCAATTTTTTGAGAACCAAGGTATCAATCGAGTAGGAGATTACACGCAAATCCCTGGTACCTGCACAAACAATTAAGAACCTTGCAACCAATGCGATAAAGGGGTTGTCAATCCCTTCACGGCCACTTGCAAAAGTGAGACCTTATAGAGATAATAAGATAAATATTTTTGATATTTTTGTTGTATAGATTGAAAAGTAAATATTGCAAAATAAAGAACAATAAAGATAGCTAGTTTATGGAAGATTAATATAATGGAAGATAGACCCGGGGGCCATAGGTTTCACTAGTGGCTTCTCTCAAGATAGCATATTCTACGGTGGGTGAACAAATTATTGTCGAGCAATTGATAGAAAAGCACATAGTTATGAGAATATCTAGACATGATCATGTATATAGGCATCACGTCCGTGACAAGTAGACCGAAATGATTCTGCATCTACTACTGTTACTCCACACATCGACCGCTATCCAGCATGCATCTAGAGTATTAAGTTCAGAAGAACAGAGTAACACCTTAAGCAAGATGACATGATGTAGAGGGATAAACTCATGCAATATGATATAAACCCCATCTTTTTATCCTCGATGTCAACAATACAATACGTGCCTTGCTGCCCCTGCTGTCATTGGGAAAGGACACTGCAAGATTGAACCCAAAGCTAAGCACTTCTCCCATTGCAAGAAAGATCAATCTAGTAGGCCAAACCAAAATGATAATTCGAAGAGATTTGCAAAGATATTAAATCATGCATATAAGAATTCAGAAAAGAACCAAATATTGTTCATAGATAATCTTGATCATAAACCCACAATTCATCGGATCCCGACAAACACATCGCAAAAAGTATTACATCGAATAGATTTGCAAGAAGATCAAGGAGAACTTTGTATTGAGATCCAAAGAGAGAGAAGAAGCCATCTAGCTAATAACTATGGACCCGAAGGTCTGTGGTAAACTACTCACAACTCAACGGAGAGGCTATGGTGTTGATGTAGAAGCCCTCCATGATCGATTCCCCCTCCGGCGGAGCTCCGAAAAAGGCCCCAAGATGGGATCTCACAGGTACAGAAGGTTGCGGCGGTGAAAATAGGGTTTCGTGGTGCTCCCGAATGTTTTCAGGGTATATGAGTATATATACGAGGAAGAGGTATGTCGGTGGAGCTACGAGGGGCCCACAAGGGTGGGGGGCGCGCCTACCCCCCTGGGCGCACCCTCCTGCCTCGTGTCCGCCTCGTGGCTTCCCACACGTGTACTCCAAGTCTTCTGGTTTCGTTTTGTTCCAAGAAACGATCCTCGCGAAGGTTTCATTCTGTTTGGACTCCGTTTGATATTCCTTTTCCGTGAAACACTGAAATAGGCAAAAAAAAAAAATTTGCACTGGGCCTTGGGTTAGTAGGTTAGTCCCAAAAATAATATAAAAGTGCATAATAAGTCCATTAAACATCCAAAACAGATAATATAATAGCATGGAACAATCAAAAATTATAGATACGTTGGAGACGTATTGATAACCCACAAGTATAAGGGATCAATTGTAGCCTCTTTCGGTAAGTAAGAGTGTCGAACCCAACAAGGAGCTAAAGGTAGAACAAATATTCCCTCAAGTTCTATTGACCACCGATACAACTCTACGCACGCTTGACGTTCACTTTACCTAGAACAAGTATAAAACTAGAAGTACGTTGTAGGTGTAACGACATAGGTTTGCAAGAATATAAAGAGCACATAAATGAAAACTAGGGGCTGTTTTAGGTAAAGAAGCAATAAAGTTAGTATAGCGAGTGTGGAAAAGTGATGGTAGGAGTTGCGAAATTGTCCCTAAGCAATTGACTACGTTACTAGACCGATAGCAAGTTTTATGTGGGAGAGGCCACTGCTAGCATGTCATCCCTGACTTGGAATTCTATGCACTTATGATTTGAACTATTAGCAAGCATCCACAACTACTAACGTTCATTAAGGTAAAATCCAACCATAGCATTAAGATATATTGGCCCCCCTTCAATCCCGTATGCATCAATTTCTATGCTAGGTTGAAGCCTTCTTTCACTCTCGCCCTCCAATACATAGTCCTATGAACATACAACTAACCCTATGGTTTGATCCACGCGCGCGCTCATATGATGGGCACCAAAGGACAGCAACATAACCACAAGCAAATTAAACCAATCATAGCAATTCACCAATTACAGATAGGGCAACAAAAATCTACTCAAACATCATAGGATGGCAACACATCATTGGATAATAATATGAAGCATAAAGCACCATGTTCAAGTAGAGGGTACATCGGGTTGTGGGAGAGTGGACCGCTGTAGATAGATGGGGGAAGGTGATGAAGATGTTGGTGAAGATGACGGAGGTGTTGGTGTAGATCGCCGTCACACGATGATGGCCCCGGCGGTGTTCCGGCGCCACCGGGAGTGAGGGGGAGTGGGGCCCCTCCTTCTTATTCTTCCTTGACCTTCCCCCTAGATGGGAGAAGGGTTTCTCCTCTGGTCCATGGCCTCCATGACGGCGGAGGGGCGAGAGCCCCTACGAGATTGGATCTGTCAATCTGTCTCTCTCTGTTTCCGTGTTCCCCAATTCTGGCCTTTCACCGTTTCTTATATTCCCGGAGATCCATAACTCCGATTGGGCTAAAATTTTGACATGATTTGTATCCGGATATTGGCATTCTTGCGGCGAAAAAAAGGCACCAACTGCCTTACGGGGTGGCCACGAGCGTCAGGGGCGCGCCCTGATACGTCCCAAACATATCTATAATTTCTGCTTGCTCCATGCATGTTTTGGGTGATATTGCTATGCTTTTGATACACTTTCATACACTTTTGATCATATTTGGACTAACCTATTAACTCAGTGCACCCCAGTGCCAGTTTCTGTTTTCTGCTGTTTTTGTATTTCAGGTTTTCCCATTATTTAAATTGTCAGAAAAATTCCGGGAAAAATATATAAAAAATCAGCGCTCCAGAAGCTTCCATGCGCCAGAAGTGGGGCCAGAGGGGGGCCAGAGGCGCCCCAGGCGCCCTGATGGCGCGGCCGCACCCCTGGCCGCGCCGGGGGGCCGCCTGGGGGGCTCCCACTTCCTCTGGTGCCCTACTTGGCCTCCTATTTATTCTCCCGTCGCGGAAACCCTGATTCCAGAACCCTTTTCTCCAGAAGCAATTCCGATCTCCGCCGCCATCGCCACCAAGTTTCGGGGGACCAGAATTCCTGTGCCGGCATCCTGCCGGGACGGGGAAGTGCCCCCGGATTCATCTCCATCGACGTTGCTTCCTCCCTCCATGATGCGGGAGTAGTTCCTTCTCGGGGCTGAGGTTTCTACCAGTAGCTATGTGGTCAATTCTCTCTCCCATGATGTGATCTTCGTTGTGATCATAGGCTATGTTAATCTAGGGTGATCCCATGATATTTCCCCTTCCTCTATGTATTGAATTGATGTACTCACTTGTCTTTATCTAGTATAATCCCCGAGACCAAGGTGACAGCGGTCTATTGGACATGGATTAGAAGAATATTTTCATGAGTGATTTCCTCTTTTGTGTGTTGATTGAAGATTGAGAGTCTCTTGGTGCTTGTCTTTGACTATCCTGGAGATATGTTGTGGTGATTGTGGTACTCTCTTTGGATGGCCGCGGTGACATTGGGAAATCCATAGATTGAGAACTACGAACTTTGAGGTGTGCTTTTGTAGCCCTACATAATTCTCGTCCTCTCTTGACTCCGAGTGCGTCTCGATTGCATGTTTTATGGGAAATATCATGTGATTAGACTATGTTAATGTTGTTGGGAGTTGCCACTAGTGAAAGTATGAAGCCTAGGCCTTGTTTCCACCATTGCAATACCATTTGTGCTCACGTTTACCACTTGTTTGCTTGCTGCATTTTTTATTACAGATTTATATTACTTTGCTTTGCCACTCCTATCATCCATATTTTACCATCTCTTCGCCGAACTAGTGCACCTATACAACTCCTAGTTGTATTAGGTGTGTTGGGGACACAAGAGATTTCTTGTATCTTAGTTGCAGGGTTGCTTGAGAGAGACCATCTTCAACCTCTACTTCCCTGAGTTCGATAAACCTTAGGTCATCCACTTGAGGGAAATTGCTGCTGTCCTACAAACCTCTGCGCTTGGAGGCCCAACATAGTCTACAAGAATAGAAGCGTGTGTAGACATCAAGCTATTTCTGGCGCCGTTGCCGGGGAAGTAAGTGTTTGAAGGTATATCTTTAGATCTTGCAATTAAATATTTTCGTTTCTTGTTTTTAGTTTCACTAGTTATGTTTATGGAAAACCGCACTCTTAGTTCGCTGCTTGGGGAAGGCCGCTTTACCACACCCGTGGTAGAGAAGTTTCCTCCACCTACTGAATGTATCCAGTTCCAAATACCACTTGGGATAATTGAAATAATTAGGAATGATTGTTATGATGGGACAGTCAATCCTAGTATTCATTTGTTGAAACTTACAGAACTTTGTGAGTTGTTTAAGATTTCAGGTTTGACAAGAGATGGAGTCATGAGGAAATTATTTGCCTTGTCACTGAAAGGAAAAGCATTGGAATGGTATAGGCTACTAGATGACTCTCACCTGCTGGATTGGGAAGAGATCCAGTCTCTCTTTTACTCCAAGTTTTATCCTCTTCATGAAGTCCATGAGAATAGGAATTATGTTTATAATTTCTATCCTCATGACGGAGAGAGCATAGCTCAAGCTTGGGGGAGACTGAAAACGTTAATGCTAAAATGTCATAACCATGGGCTCCCCAAAGATATGATTATTACTAATTTCTATGCGAGGCTCTCTCGACAGGATAAAGATTTGCTCGATGCTTCCTCTATGGGTTCTTTCACAAACGAAAATATTGATGCTAAATGGGAACTCCTTGAAAGAATTCAATGCAACACTGAAGATTGGGAGATCGACAAAGGTAAAGAGTCAGGTATAATTTATGAGTATGATTGCATTAAGTCCTTTGTTGAAACTACAAGTTTTAATAAGTTTAGTGCTAAGTTTGGGCTTGATTCTCAACTCCTTGTTGATTTCCTCAAATCTTTTGCTTCACATCTTAATATGCCTAAGGAGGATTGGATCAAGCATCATGAACCTTTTAAAGAAATTTGCAAAGAAAATGAAATTGTTCATGATGATTGCAACATGCATGATCCAATTCCTAAAAATGAAGTTTTATATAAGCATGTTAATTTTTGTGGAGTGGATAGACCTTGTGAAAGGCCTATGATTGAAGAAGAGAAGTATTGTAAGCAACATAAGCATGGAAGAACAATCACTTGGGTCAAAGATTTAAATGAAATTGCTAGAGAATTGTGTGACCTTTATCCTTTTACTTGTGAACTTTGCTGTATAGAGGGTCACTTTAATTTTCAATGCATGCACTTTCAAAACATAACTGTTAACCAGTTGTGTGATAACATGATCACCCCTGATCTTTATGATGAGCTTATGTTATTTTTGATGTGTGAAGAGTTATCAGAAAAGACTTCTTGGCTAGATGTTAATGCCATAGGAATAAAAAACACTTTGCAAAATTGCCATCTCTATTGTGTTGTTAATTGCCATAAAAATGATTACATAAGTAAGATTAGAAAGGAGAGAACTTTACCAAAGTATAAAAATGTCTCTTATATTTCTGCTAATAAAAAGGAGAGTTTCTCCCAAGTTTCCCCTATTGTTTCTAATGATAAACCAGGATATGTGGAGAAGCTTCATCTCCAACCACTCCCTCCTAAGGTGAAGAAGAAGAAAAAGAAGAGGAGGAGGAAGAGGAGCAAGAAGGAAGAAGAATGGGTATCAACCTGGCCTAAGCATATTCCTCCCATCAACTTTTATCCTAACGGTTGTAAGTTTAAAGAAGAAGGTGAAGTTTATTGCCTTAATTATCATCTTGATGATACGTCCGTAGGTACTATTGAAGATGATTTTGATTATGATATGCATGTTACTTATTGTGATTGGGAAAATGATGATAATGCTACTTATGATCTTGAAAATCTTTTTGGTACCAACTTTGAAAGTGATGATATGGAAAGCTCTAAGCTTGGGGATGATAGGATTGCAAATCCTTTACCCACTAGTGATGTGATAATTGATAATTCTTTTGCTAGTAAGAATAAAGACAACATGTTTACAAATATAGTTGCTAGCAATGATAATGCTCTTCTCTACTATGATGATGTTATAACTCCAATCTATAGTGATTATAAAGGTACCTATGACATAAGGAGAAATTATCCTTATGAAACTTGTCATAATCATGGAGGGAATTACTCCCTTGTTGAACACCATCTTCCTAATACACAATTAATCTATAGTGTTCAAGTTGTTTATGATAGTCTTACTCCCACTATTACCAATGAGAAAGATTATGCTTATGTGGAGAGTAAGAGTACCTTTTTGCATGTGGATCATGGTAACAATGCTTTATGTGATGCTTATATTGTTGTTTATTCGTGATCCCACTGAAAAATATTATGAGAAGGGAACATATGCTTATAGATATTTCAATAATATCAAGTTCCCTCTCTTTTTGTTGAAGGTTTTGAAGCTGCACTTGTTTTGTCTTCCTATGCTTATTGCTTTGTGCTTCAATGAATTATTCTATTGCAATATTCCTATGCATAGGAAGCATGTTAGGCTTAAATGTGTTTGGTATTTGCTTCTTGATGCTCTCTTTTGTTCTTCAACTCTTATTCCTACGAGAGCATCATTAAAGTCTTAAGCCTATCTTTATGGCTATAAAGAAAGAGCTCTAGGGAGACAACCCTTGTTATCTTTGCTTTCAGTTTGTTCTTTCAGTTTTTAGTGGTCTTGATGTTTGTTACTACTGTAGCAACATCATTGTATCTTTATTTTTCAGCTTTATGCCAATTTTAGCCTCTGATTGCAAGAAAGTTCAAAAGTTGTGACATGCTGTCCAGAAAACAGATTCTGTCCTTGGAAAGAAAAATTCGAATAAAATCACCAGATCATCTTTTTGATCTGAATTTTTTTGACAGCATGCTCTATACAATTGGCTTTCGAGCGTCCGTTCTGAGTTTTTTGATTTGAGTTGCAGAAGTACCCCAAAACAATTATTTACTACCTGCTGGTATGTTTTTCACAAATTCTGCCCTGTTTTGCCTTTTCTTCGTTTTGTAGACCTTAAGCTTGCTTTTTCTTTGCAAAAACTTTTTGGCGATCTTGAGAAATAGTAGACCTTCAAGAATATCTTTGTTTCCAGTAGAGAAAAATTATTTTATTGTGGGTACTAACCTCTCTAATCAGATTATGATGAGTTATGTATGAAGGGAGTTTTCAAGTGTGCGAGGGAAGATGATAAAAGAAGATTTAGGAGTGTCAAACGCTCAAGCTTGGGGATGCCCCCATGCACCCCCAAGAAATATCCAAGGAGACTCAAGCATCTAAGCTTGGGGATGCCCCCGTGCATCCCCTTCTCCATCAACAATTATCAGTTCGTCCTTCGTTCCACTATATTTTTATCACTTCATGCGTTATGTGCTATGCTTGGAGCGTCTTGCTCTTTTATTTTTAGTTTATTTAGTGTTACTTGCTGTTCTTAACAAGTTGGATCCTAGCCTTCATTGTTTGGGAGAGAAACACGCTCCACTCCACTGTAGAACACAACATAGGCTTGCATGCGTATCTTCTTGTGTGTGTTCTTTATCTTTTCATAGCTGCTGTCATGCTTAGCTCTTAGTTTTCATACTTATCTTTTTAAGAGCTTTTGTTTAGATTGTTGCTTCTGGAACTCTCTTGAGTTATCATGCTTATCTTGTTAAGAGAGTTGGCTTCTGTGGCACTGGTTGATATGTCTATGATAAAAATGCTATGTGCATAATGGTGCGTAGTAGTTCATGTTTTCTTATGGTTAGTCTCAAATAGCTGGGGGTTCTTAATGTGTTATTGAAGTACCAGCATGATTTGTTTGCCTATGATGTGGTATGGTTTAGTGATATCTTCCTCCAAGAATTTATTTTGATTGACTTGGCATATGCTCACGCATATTTAAGACTGTAAAGAAAGTCTATCAAGCCTTGATGATCTTTAATTTCTGAGTAGTGATATAACTTCCATGCCCGATTCAATGTTGCTTTGTCGCTCTGCATGATTATGGCTGTCATTGCTCTCTTAGTTGGTCGCTCCCAGTCTTTTGCTAGCCTTCACCTGTACTAAGCGGTCTGACTGCTTGTGCATCCAAAATCCTTGAAACCAGTTATGCCATATGAGTCCACCATACCTTCCTATATATGGTATTTACTTGCCATTCCTAACGAAGACTTTCTTGTACCATCTCAAAATTATTCAAAAGCATTTCTCTTTTGTGCCTCTGTTTTAGCTCATGAGGAAGTAGTAGGTAATTCATGATCTTCTTATGTTGGACAAATTTTACCCCGGGATTGCATGTCTAATCTGCAAACCCCTAATACGAGGAGGGACTAGCATGAGTGCGCCCAGCTCACAAAAGATAATAGCAACAAACAAACCCTCCTTCACGCTTTGTTCATGAGAAATCAGGAAACTCTAGCAGTGATAAACAAAGGAGATTAAGGGGATGTGATCGTCCCCGCGTGGGAGCCGTTCCTCGAAACTTGTCCAGCATAAGAAGTAATTGGGTTATCTACTAGCATTCGTTGATGAATTATGCACCTCCCAAAAGCTTTTTATCTCTGTTTTTAAAACCACGAGCTCTGGTACTTGTTTAGTCTTTGCTTCCAGCCACGGGTTTTCAACCTTGCCATCAAAATCCATGGTTCGAGAGTCTCCACCTTCTTTCTTCAAAGCACCAACTATTGAGAGCATGATTGTCATTCTGAGTGTAATGTGCATTGTCCCAAAGTACCATTGTCTTCTGCATGATTGTGATATCGCTTATTCTAAAATCATTGTATCTAGTCGTCACTTAAACTTCGGAGGTGCTCCTGCATTTATGTTTTGCTTCACTAAAGGGGGCAAGCGAGGTATCACTTTGTCATGTTTGCACACCATGCTCACTACAAATCTATTGGGTGTTTCAGTATCATATTGTAAACTTTCAGTTCTTTGTGATATTCTCATGAGGCAACTTAATTACTAAAGATTCATTATCTCAATAAGCATTTGTCATGTGATTGTGAAAGAGTCTTTGGTAGCATGTCACCACAGAAATTGTGCTTGTTATCATTTACCTACTCGAGGACGAGCAGGAATTAAGCTTGGGGATGTTGATACGTCCCAAACGTATCTATAATTTCTGCTTGCTCCATGCATGTTTTGGGTGATATTGCTATGCTTTTGATACACTTTCATACACTTTTGATCATATTTGGACTAACCTATTAACTCAGTGCACCCCAGTGCCAGTTTCTGTTTTCTGCTGTTTTTGTATTTCAGGTTTTCCCATTACTTAAATTGCCAGAAAAATTCCGGGAAAAATATATAAAAAATCAGCGCTCCAGAAGCTTCCATGCGCCAGAAGTGGGGCCAGAGGGGGGCCAGAGGGGCCCCAGGCGCCCTGATGGCGCGGCCCCACCCCTGGCCGCGCCGGGGGACCGCCTGGGGGGCTCCCACCTCCTCTGGTGCCCTACTTGGCCTCCTATTTATTCTCCCGTCGCGGAAACCCTGATTCCAGAACCCTTTTCTCCAGAAGCAATTCCGATCTCCGCCGCCATCGCCACCAAGTTTCGGGGGACCAGAATTCCTGTGCCGGCATCCTGCCGGGACGGGGAAGTGCCCCCGGATTCATCTCCATCGACGTTGCTTCCTCCCTCCATGATGCGGGAGTAGTTCCTCCTCGGGGCTGAGGTTTCTACCAGTAGCTATGTGGTCAATTCTCTCTCCCATGATGTGATCTTCGTTGTGATCATAGGCTATGTTAATCTAGGGTGATCCCATGATATTTCCCCTTCCTCTATGTATTGAATTGATGTACTCACTTGTCTTTATCTAGTATAATCCCCGAGATCAAGGTGACAGCGGTCTATTGGACATGGATTAGAAGAATATTTTCATGAGTGATTTCCTCTTTTGTGTGTTGATTGAAGATTGAGAGTCTCTTGGTGCTTGTCTTTCACTATCCTGGAGATATGTTGTGGTGATTGTGGTACTCTCTTTGGATGGCCGCGGTGACATTGGGAAATCCATAGATTGAGAACTACGAACTTTGAGGTGTGCTTTTGTAGCCCTACATAATTCTCGTCCTCTCTTGACCACAAAGGAATGACCTCCGAGTGCGTCTCCATTGCATGTTTTATGGGAAATATCATGTGATTAGACTATGTTAATGTTGTTGGGAGTTTCCACTAGTGAAAGTATGAAGCCTAGGCCTTGTTTCCACCATTGCAATACCATTTGTGCTCACGCTTACCACTTGTTTGCTTGCTGCACTTTTTATTACAGATTTATATTACTTTGCTTTGCCACTCCTATCATCCATATTTTACCATCTCTTCGCCGAACTAGTGCACCTATACAACTCCTAGTTGTATTAGGTGTGTTGGGGACACAAGAGACTTCTTGTATCTTAGTTGCAGGGTTGCTTGAGAGAGACCATCTTCAACCTCTACTTCCCTGAGTTCGATAAACCTTAGGTCATCCACTTGAGGGAAATTGCCGCTGTCCTACAAACCTCTGCGCTTGGAGGCCCAACATAGTCTACAAGAATAGAAGCGTGTGTAGACATCACGCCCCTGCCTCGTTGCCCCCTCGGGCATCGTCTCGCGTAGATTCTTCTTCCCAATAATCACATATATTCCAAAAAAATCTCCGTGCATTTTTATCCCGTTTGGACTCCGTTTGATATGGATATTCTGCGAAACAAAAAACATGCAACAAACAAGAACTAGCACTGGGCACTGGATCAATATGTTAGTCCCAAAAATAGTATAAAAAGTTGCCAAAAGTATATGAAAGTTGTAAAATATTGGCATGGAACAATCAAAAATTATAGATACGACGAAGACGTATCAGCATCCCCAAGCTTAATACCTGCTTGTCCTCGAGTAGGTAAATGATAAAAAAGTTAATTTCTGATGTGGAATGCTACCTAGCATAAACTTGATCTTGTAATCTAATCATGGCATGAATATTAAGACACGAGTGATTCAAAGCAATAGTCTATCATTTGACATAAAAGAATTTAATACTCGGGCATCCCAACAAACAATCAAGTCTTTAAAAATATCAATGCTAAAGAACGTTATCCCTACAAAATCATATAGTCTTTTATGCTCCCTTTTCTTAACACAAGGTACCCCTCATGGCCATCCCGGTGTCAGCCAAGCAATTGTTTTCATACTTTACTTTTTTGAACCTTTTCAACTCTTCACGCAATACATGAGTGTGAGCCATGGACATAGCACTATGGGTGGAATAGAAGGTGGTAGTAGACAAAAGTAGGGAGAAAGTCTCACATCGACTAGGCGTATCAATGGGCTATGGAGAAGCCCATCAAGAGATATCAATGTGAGTGAGTAGGGATTGCCATGCAACGGATGCACTAGAGCCATAAATGTATGAAAACTCAACAAAAAAAACTAAGTGGGTGTGCATCCAACTTGCTTGCTCATGAAGACCTAGGGCATTTGAGGAAGCCCATTGTTGGAATATACAAGCCAAGTTCTATAATGAAAAATTCCCACTAGTATATGAAAGTGACAAAATAAGAGACTCTGTGTCATAAAGATCATGGTGCTACTTTGAAGCACAAGTGTGGAAAAAAGATAGTAGCATTGTCCCCTTTTTTCTTTTTCTTTTTTTGGGCCTTCCTTTTTTATGTGGCCTTTCTCTTTTTTTATTTGGCCTTTCTTTTTTTTGCCTTTTTTTCCGGGACAATGCTCTAATAATGATGATCATCACACTTTTATTTACTTACAACTCGATACTAGAAAAAAGTATGACTCTATATGAAAGCCTCCGGTGGTGTACCGAGATGTGCAATGATCTAGCATAGCAATGACATCAAAAAATGGACAAGCCATGAAAACATCATACTAGCTGTCTTACGATCATGCAAGGCAATATGACAATGATGGTGCGTGTCATAACAAACGGAACGGTGGAGTTACATGGAAATATATCTCGGAATGTCTATGGAAATGCCATAATAGGTAGGTATGGTGGCTGTTCTGAGGAAGGGTATAAGGTGGTTTGATGCACCGGCGAAAATTGCGCGGTACTAGAGTGGCTAGCAAGGTGGAAGGGTGAGAGTGCGTATAATCCATGGACTCAACATTAGTCATAAAGAACTCACATACTTATTGCGAAAAATCTATTATCCCTCGAAGCATAATACTACGACGCATGCTCCAAGGGGGGAGGTTGGTAGGAGTTAACCATCGCGCGCCCCTGACCTTCACGCAAAGATAAACAATCAAAATACAATGCGCGCCAATTTGGTTACATAGTTAGGAGACCATACGTGCATGCTTCGGGACCGACAAACCTTAACACCAATATTTTTACTAAACCACAATCATTCACTAGTGCCTCCCACATATTAGCATCTCTATATCGCAAAACTATTGCAAGGAATCAAACATATCATATTCAGCGATCTACAAGTTTATGTAGGATTTTATGACTAACCATGTGAATGACCAATTCCTGTAAACTCTCTAAATAGATAAAGTGAAGCAAGAGAGTTTTAGTTATTTCTACAAAAGATATGCCCACACTCTAACAAATATAAGTGAAGCAAAAGAGCATTCTACAAATGGCGGTTTTCTATGTGAGGAGAAACATGCAATCCAAACTTCAAATGATATAAGTGAAGCACACGAAGCATTCTATAAAGCCATACTCAGAAGATATAAGTGAAGTGCAAAGAGAATTCTATAAATCAACCAAGGACTATCTCATACCAGCATGGTGCATTTATTAAACTAAAAATAAAAGGCACACATCACTCCAAGAATTTACGCATATCATGTGAACGAAACGAATCCGAAAACATACCGATACTTGTTGAAGAAAGATGGGATGCCTTCTGGGGCATCCCCAAGCTTAGACGCTTGAATCTCTGATGCGGGGTCAACCCGATCTAGGCCGATCTTTCACGAAGAGGAGGGAAACCCACGATGAACACGAAGAACACAAAGGGGAATACGGGAAAAAACACAAGAGGAACACTCAAATCAACACGAAGATGGTCACACAAGTGCTAGATCCACGATACATAACGAGATACACGATCCATGGTCAATAAAGGACGATACAAAGGTAGTCTTCTTCGGAAGGAGGTCTTGAGGGTATCCCGTAGGATCTTCTCCCTAGCGGAGGTCTTGAATCCGTGTGGATCTTCTCCGAAGAGGGCCCGCAGTCACTCTCGAGGAGATGAACCACTAGATGAGCAAAAGCTCTAGGTCTCAAATGAGCTATCACGAAGCTTGCCCTAGAAAAGAGGAGGGGAAGGAGTACTTATAGTCTAGGGGACGAAAAAGGGATACACGGGTCGAAACCCAAGAGGCAAGAGGCTGCGCGCAGGCAGGGCCGGATGTCCGGGCTAGCGGCCTAGTCTCGGGTGTGCTTCTGTGGTGTGCCGCCGGATTTCCGGGCCCGAGGGCGGATGTCCGGGGCCTGCCGGGCCGGATGTCCGGGGCCTGGACGGATGTTCGGACCCTGTAGCTTAGGCCGCGGGGGATGTTCTGTAGCTGCTGGTCTAGAGGCCGGATGTCCGGGCGAGGGGGCCGGATGTCCGGGGCCTAGGACTTTCTTCAGCTTCCGTCGATGCAATGCTTCATTCGTGAACTTGGGGACTTGTCCATCTTCATGCGCCTCTCCGATGGAGTCTTCTTGGTACCTGAGCACACAAAACACATCCGTCTGAGGTAGTAGACATGTGTCGCAAGATTCATATGGAAGTTGGACTCGGAGAGATGTCACCTCAGTCTCGAGAGGTCTAGCACGGGCACGTGTCATTGGTCCTTGGGGCACTTGGTGAGGCGATGGTAGGTCCATGGGGATGACCTTGGGATGCTCCGCATCATCTCCCCTCCCTTTGGAAAGATCCGACCTCGGAACGAAATCTTCATCACCATGGAAAAGAGAGAGATCCTTGACATTGAAGGTATCGCTCACATTGTACTTGTCGCGTGGAATGTCGATCTTGTAGGCATAGTAGTTCGGATTTGCGCTCGGTGGGGAAGCGGTCCTTTCGAAGATGAAGCCATATGAGATCTTCCGGTTGGAACACCATTGGTTCTTTGTTGACGTTGAGCTTGGTGGTGAGGCGATGTACTTGTCTCTCGATCGTTGCCCTTGTATCTTCATGCACCTTCTTGAGATAGCTTTCTCGTGCACTTGCGTCCATGTTGATGCGCTCTTGGAGAGGTAGAGGTAGGATGTCCAATGGGGACAATGGGTTGAAGCCGTAGACGACCTCGAAGGGGGACTTACCTATAGTCGAATGTCTCGCGCGGTTGTAGGCGTACTCGGCGATGGGCAAGCATTGCTCCCATTTCTTGATGTTCTTCTTGATCAACACGCGAAGAAGCGTCGAAAGTGTGCGGTTCGTCACCTCCGTTTGGCAGTCGGTTTGTGGATGATATGCCGAAAAGAAGAGGAGCTTGATGCCAAGTTTGGCGCATAGAGTCTTCCAAAAGTAGCTCAAGAACTTGACGTCCCAATCCGACACAATAGTCTTGGGCACTCCATGTAGACGAATGATTTCCCTACAAAAGAGATTTGCCACATGTGAAGCATCGTCGATCTTGTTACAAGGAATGAAATGAGCCATTTTAGAAAATCTATCCACGACAACAAACACGGAATCCTTTCCATTTTGACTTCTAGGCAATCCAAGTACAAAGTCCATGCTTATGTCTTCCCATGGGTGGTATGGAATAGGAAGTGGCATGTAAAGACCATGAGATTGAACTTTTGACTTAGCTTTGCGACATCTAGGGCATCGGTTGGTGAGGCGTGAGACGTCACGTAGCATCTTGGGTCAAAAGTAGTTCTTGGAGAGCGTAGCAAATGTCTTGTCGCGTCCAAAGTGTTCCATGAGTCCTCCTCCATGAGATTCCTGCAAAAGGAGCAAACGAAGCGAAGACTCGGGAATGCAAAGTTTGTTAGCTGTCATAATATATCCATCCCTTATGCAGTATCTCTCCCAAGAAGTGTGAGTCAAACAGTTAGTATAAGGATTTGCAAAGAAAGGATCATGCTCATACAAATTTTTTATGTGCTCAAAACCAATAACATTCAACTCGAGTTGGTTAACAAGCATGCATTTGCGGGAAAGCGCATCCGCCACAACATTCTCTTTGCCTTTGATGTACTTGATGACATAGGGAAAATACTCTATGAACTCACTCCACTTGGCATGATGCTTGTTCAACTTAGTTTGACCCTTGAGATACTTGAGCGTCTCATGGTCCGTATGAAGAATGAATTCATGAGGTCTAAGATAATGTTCCCAAACACGTAAAACTCTCACCAAGGCATAGAGCTCTTTATCATTGATGGGGTAGTTAAGTTGCGCTCCGAATAGCTTCTCGCTAAAGTACGCAATTGGGCGTTTTTCTTGCATTAGCACGCCACCGATGCCGGTACCACTAGCGTCACAATGAATCTCAAAGAGTTTGTCAAAGTTTGCTAGGGCAAGAAGTGGTGCGTGTGTAAGCAAGGATTTTAGCTCATTGAACGCGGTGTCTTGCGAAGGAACCCAAATAAAGGGCGCGTTCTTCTTGCTCAAGGCGTGTAGAGGCATAGCAGTTGTGCTAAAATCCTTCATGAAGCATCGATAGAAACCAGCTAAACCAAGAAAACTACGCACTTGTTGGAGATTCGTTGGTTGTGGCCATGTTTTAATTGCTTCAATTTTAGTTTCATCAACGTGAACACCTTGTGAAGAAACGACAAATCCTAGGAAAACGACCTTGTCAACGCCAAAAGTGCATTTATCCATGTTAGCATATAAGCGCTCTTTCTGAAGGGTTTGCAAAACCATACGGATGTGTGTCACGTGGTCCTCTAGCGACTTGCTAAAGAAGAGGATGTCATCAAAGTAAACCACTACAAAGATGCCTATATAAGGTCGGAGAACGAAATGCATGAGACACATAAATGAGCCGGGCGCTTCCGATAAGCCCATCGGCATGACCAACCACTCATATAACCCAAACTTGGTTTTGAAAGCCGTTTTCCACTCATCACCCTCTTGAATGCGAATTTGGTAGTAGGCACTTCTAAGATCAATTTTTGAAAAGATGGTAGCACCACATAATTCATCAAGCATGTCGTCTAAGCGCGGAATAGGGTGACGGTATCTAACGGTGATAGCATTTATCGGGCCACAATTGGAGAACATGCGGAAACTTCCATCTTTCTTAGGCACGCGAATAACCCGAACAGCACAAGGGCTCAAGCTTTCACGTACATGACCTTTGTCGATGAGTTGTTGTACTTGCTGTTATATCTCTTTGGTTTCCTCGGGGTTGACGCGGTAAGGAGCCTTGTTCGAAAGTGGTGCACTGGGTATGAGGTCGATGTGGTGTCCAGTGCCGCGAAGTGGAGGTAGACCTGGTGGTAGCTCATCGGGAAAGACGTCTGAGAATTCCTGCAACATATGAGACAACACTAAAGGTAGAGGTGGTGATGTGTTAGTAGGTTTTGCTTCTCCTTTGCATAAAAGGACAAGGTGAAAGACACTCGATGGGTTCTCACACACTTCTCTCATCTCACTTTTGGTGGCGAATAACACTAGTTGTTTCTTGTCACTCATCATGGAGTCGCTCATATTTGGCTTGTGGCTCTCACTCTCCTGTTGGTGGTTCACTCTCTCACCACTCTCTCCATGATGGTTGGTAGTTATGTGTTTGTCGGCGGCTACTTGACTTGGAGACATTGGGCGTAGCACAAACTCTTTGCCCTTCATCTTGAAGCTGTAATGGTTGGTCCGTCCATTGTGTGTGACTCCATGATCGTATTGCCATGGATGTCCAAGAATAAGGTGGCACACGGACATAGGGACCACATCACACTCAAGTGTGTCCTCGTAGGCGCCTATCTTGAAAGATACTTGCACAGTGTGCTCGACTCGAAGAGTTCCGGTGTCGTTAAGCCATTGGGCCTTGTAGGGATGAGGGTGCTTCGTCTTGACCAATTGTAGCTTGTCGCATAACTCTTCACTTGCCAAGTTATGACAACTTCCTCCATCGATGATAACCTTGACGGAGCATCCATTGATGCCGGCCTTGGTATGGAAGATGTGACATTGTTGATCGTCATCTTGTCGATGTTGGAGTGTCAAGACCTGGGAGACAACGAGATTTGGGCTCGAGTCATTGTCGCAAAACACTTGATGGTCTTCATCTTCATTCACTTGGCGATGCATAGCTACATGTTCAAGGGCTTCCATCTCATCGTCGCTCATTGAGTCATAGGATCCGTCATCATTGATGATCATGGTGCGAACGGTCTTGCACTCAAATGACTTGTGGCCTCACCCTTGGCACTTGAAACATTTGATGGAACTCGTCTTTGAGTTGTCCTCGGTAGGAGTTGTGGATGAAGAAGCTCCTGGCTTGAAGTTGTTCGTATAAGGTGGATGACTTGATGTAGTCGCATTCTTGTAGCTTGACTTGTCACTGAAGCTTGTAGATGGCTTGGTAGAGGTAGGAGGAGTCGAAGTCGCGGAAGCTTGATTGTAGGAACCGTAGTTCTTGGAGTTGAACTTGGAGTATTCGTAGTCCTCTTGAACTTGTTGCTCCGCTTTGGTTGCTTGGTGCACTAGCTCGAGGAGATTTGTGCATGGTTGAAAGTCCGCAATCTTCTTGATAGGATAGTTGAGTCCATTCAAGAATCGCGCCATTGTTTGTTCTTCATATTCTGTGATGTTGGCTCTTATCATGGCAATCTCCATATCCTTGTAGTACTCTTCAACGGACTCTGTTCCTTGCTTGAGGAGTTGTAGCTTCTTGAACAAGTCACGATTGTAGTGTGTTGGCATGAAGCGTGCTCTCATGACTTCCTTCATTTGAGCCCAAATAGTGATAGGTGGTTCGCCTCTTGCTTCTCTTCTCTCGATGATTTGCTCCCACCAAATGAGAACATAGTCTTGGAACTCAAGTGACGCCAGTGCAATCTTCTTTTCTTCATCAAAGTTGTGTAGGCGAAAGATCTTGTCAACTTTCAATGCCCATGATAGGTAGTCTTCGGGATCAATGCTTCCGAAAAACTTTGGCATGGTGAAGTTAAGCTTGCCATAGCGATGTTCTTCATTGTTTGCTTGCCTATTGTGAGGGCATTCTTGATGTGGACGATTGTCAACCTCATGTTGCTCTTGGCAGGGTTGATGTTCGTTGTCATATTGTTCTTGCCCAACTTGTGGTTCTTGTTGAGCTTGTTGTTCTTGGCGCGCTTGAGGAGGAACTTCTTGTTGCATTCGTGCTTGGTGGCGCCTCTCTTGCATCTCATCACGAAGGAACTCCTCTTCTTGACGAGTGTGTCGATTGCGAGTTGCCACATTGCGATGTGAATCACGTAATGCTCCTTGCGCCTCAAGAGCTTGAGCTTCTCGGCATTGTTGTGCTTGACGTTGAGCCTCGGCATCTTGTTCTTGTTGGTGTTGACGTGCTCGCTCTTGTTGTTGTTGGCGTAGTCGTTGCCGTTCTTGCGATTGCTCAAGTGTCGCTTGGTTTTGACGATGTCGACTTTCGTGCTCTTCAAATAGCTCTTGGGAACTCTTTTCATGAAGGGGGTTCCGGTTGTCATGTCGAGCTTGACGTGTGGCTTGATGAAGAGTGTTTGATGTAGGTGTACTTGAGCCGGACGTGTAGTCGGTATGACGGCTTGAGCGGCTTCGTCTTTGAGAAGATGTGGATGAGGAGCGTCGGTTGACTATCAAAGTCCGTAGCTTGTCGAATTGAATAGACATGTTGGTGTTGATGATGTCGAATTGCTCTCATGTACGTTCTTCAAATTGTCGCGCGTCGGCGGCAACTTGGTCAATGCACTCTTGCATAGCTTGACTCTCTTGATGTAGAGCTCGTTGGACACCGAAGAGATGTAGTTTGGTGACGTAGTTGTTCGATTCTTGAGGATCATCAAAGAGCAGGTTCGTAGATGTACTTGGCCTATCCATCATCACAAGCAAGAGTGTGAGTGGTAGAAAGGGGAAGACAATACCAAAGTACCTTGACCGAAGTTGAAAATGGATCAATGATCAGTCAATATTGTAACCCGGAAATAGCACTATTGGTTCCACTTCTTGTCGATTCTCACACCTACACAAGTAAAGCTTTGAGAGGACCTTGGTTAGGATGGTGGCACAAATTCAATGAAATTGTCAAAGTGACTCAATGATGATGAAGATGATTCACAATTTGCTCATGCAACAAGTAGATCACAAGCAAAAGGTAGCACATGGAACTCACACACAGATAGATAATTGTGGTTGTGCAACCAAGGGTGAGCGAAAATGTGGAATCCACGAAAAATTCTCTTGTTGCACAACACTAGAGAGACGCTAACAGATTTCTTAATAGGCGGATACGCACTTGTGCACGACCTATAAGAGGCAAAACATAACGACTTCCTATCACAAGTATACTATGAGTGTATGATGTGCCGATGCTTGAGCACAAGATGATGTATTGCTATCTCATATGATCTCCTTTGATGCAAGGCGTATGATGCTATTTTTCTTTTGCTTATAAGCTTTGCGTGGCTCTTTTGCTTAAAAGCTTGTGAGCTCTTTCTTTGGCCACTTATGCATGCTTCTCGTATCAAGGTAGCTATTGTGTATACAGGACACTCTTGTGTCACACGGAGATATGATGATTTAGTATGCAATATCTATTACTATCACTAATGTGCACAAGTGTCGTGGCCCGGCAATACTCAAATGGCTAGTCTCGAAGGGAAAGCTACGCAAAAATGGTCTATAGGGTGACAATGCAATTGCAAGGTAGGATGAACAAGGTGTCGTCCATGTTACCGTCCTTGCCGAGGGTGAGCGGTGGTGTTGTCGAAGTCTTTCGGTTCCAAGGTAGCCTAAACATCAAAGGAAACGGTGAAACCACAACTCAAGTATCCAAGGCAAAGTGAGACAAAATTGTCAAAATCGTAGCGGTTAAGCGATGGTGGTTGCAGAAATGGTGGTGGTATGCGGAAGGTTTGGTGGGATACCGAACGAAAGTGGCGGGGCTAAGTGCAAAGTGGTGTGGATGGGAGGGTTTCTGCTGCGGGAGGCCGGAT
The DNA here is from genome assembly GCA_902687465.1 of Secale cereale. Taxonomy (NCBI): domain Eukaryota; kingdom Viridiplantae; phylum Streptophyta; class Magnoliopsida; order Poales; family Poaceae; genus Secale; species Secale cereale. Next base: position 478,669,281 of record LR738715.1, read on the forward strand.
GTCCGGGCCAGGGGCCGGATGTCCGGGGTGCACGTGGCCCTGACGAACTCCGTGGACTAGATGACTTCCGGGGCCAAATTCGTCGGATTTTGCGGATCAAAATTGGGGAAAAAGTGGGGAAAAGCTATATCCACTCGTGGCACGGCAAATCCATAGAACAAATTCAACAAAATCTCGTCAAATCAACAGTTCACAAAAAAAAATTTGGGGCTATTTTTGGTGGGGAATGTTTCGAAATTGGGATGAACACAACAAAAACAAGCTAGAAAACAGGGGCAGGGGCTCCAATTTTGTGAGAAACCATGGCTCTTGATACCATATGACGCAGGGTCAACCCGATCTAGGCCGATCTTTCACGAATAGGAGGGAAACCCATGATGAACACGAAGAACACAAAGGGGAATACGGGGAAAAACACAAGATGAACACTCAAATCAACACCAAGATGGTCACACAAGTGCTAGATCCACAATACATAACGAGATACACGATCCATGGTCAACAAAGGATGATACAAAGGTAGTCTTCTCCGGAAGGAGGTCTTGAGGGTATCCCGTAGGATCTTCTCCGTAGAGGAGGTCTTGAATCCGTGTGGATCTTCTCTGAAGAGGGGGCGCAGTCACTCTCGAGGAGATGAACCACTAGATGAGCAAAAGCTCTAGGTCTCAAATGAGCTATCACCAAGCTAGCCCTAGAAAAGAGGAGGGGAAGGAGTACTTATCGTCTAGGGGACGGAAAAGGGATACACGGGTCGACACCAAGAGGCTGCGCGCAGGCAGGGCCGGATGTCCGGCGGTCGGGCCGGATGTCCGGGCGTTGGAGAGGCGCCGGATGTCCGGGCAGTTCACCGGATGTCTAGGCTAGCGGCCTAGTCTCAGGTGTGCTTCTGTGGTGTGCCGCCGGATTTCCGGGCCCGAGGCCGGATGTCCAGGGCCTGCCGGGCCGGATGTCCGGGCCCTGTAGCTTCGGCTGCATGGGATGTTCTGTAGCTGCTGGTCCAGGGGTCGGATGTCCGGAGCCTGGGATTTTCTTCAGCTTCCCTCGATGCAATGCTTCATCCGTGAACTTGGGGACTTGTCCATCTTCATGCGCCTCTCCGATGGAGTCTTCTTGGTACCTGAGCACACAATACACATCCGTTTGAGGTAGTAGACATGTCTCGCAAGATTCATATGGAAGTTGGACTAGGAGAGATGTCACCTCGGTCTCGAGAGCTCTAGCACAGGCATGTGACATTGGTCCTTGGGGTACTTGGTGAGGCGATGGTAGGTCCATGGGGATGATCTTGGGGTGCTCCGTAGCAGTCTCCTTGATTATTTACCTGCGGTGCCTTGGGCATCCCCACGCTTGAGCTCTTGCCTCTCCTCCTTCTCCTCACATCGAGACCTGCTCGATCTCCGAACACTTCATCCTCACAAAACTTAACCGAACTTTTAGTGATGGGGTTAGTGCATATGATCAATGAAATCCCATCATGTACTGCTCTAACATTATTATATAATTACGAACAAACATTACCCGCTGTATCTTATCACAATTCCATGGCCCCAAGTCAAGGAGGCTTCAACAAGAATTCAAACATATGCAAATAATGAAGGTACAACAACAATCGGTGAAAACAGGACTATGTAGTAATCTGAACATTAACCATACTTCTGTAACTCTAAAAATTCTGGAAAAATTAGGAAAAACCAACAATTTGTATAGCAAGACTTCTCAAGAAGTTACAGATTCTTTTGATGTTCCAGTAAAAAATGTAAAATCGCGCACTACAACCAAAGTTTCTGTTTTTGCACCGCACAAACCAACAAGCAGTTTAGTCATCCTAAAGGAAACTCTTGGCACATTATTTTTATAATACAATGGAATTGTACAAGGGGACAATTATTTTTGTTTAAAAGTTTCTGTAATCAAGGTTCACAAAGTTTCCATGGGCATGAACAAAATTCAAGGCTAGCTCCCACTTTAACAATGCTCGTCTTTCTCACTTTCGCTTTTCTTTTTGAAAAAGTTTTAGGTTCCCCTCTTTATTTTTTTGCTTTTAAACTTTATAGAAGCACACAACAGAAATTAATGACTCTCTAAAACTTCCAGGCTGTCTCCCTGGCAGCGCTTTCTTTAAAGCCATTAAGCTAGGCATAAAGTGCTCAAGTAATGGATCCACCCGGATCCCAAGGTATATCAATGCCAATTTTAATTAATAATGATTTGTAATTTAGTAGTGAGCACAAAGTAACATATATCATGCAACAATGAAGTCTAACTCTCTTCCTATGCATCGACATGTCATAAAAGAACAATTCATGCACACATAGTAAAGGCCAATGCATAGTATAAACAGTTTCTTGCAATTTTATCATATTGGAAACATAGAGAGGCGGAGATGTAGTTCCTCTCTCATAATAATTGCAAGTAGGAGCAGCAATCACATGCATATTATATCTATTAAAATAATCATGTGTAGTAGTAAAATGCAACCCATCAATATAATCCTTAATAAGGGCAAACTTCTTCGATATAGTGTAGTCGGGAGAATTAAAAAAGATAATAGGACTATCATGCATGAGTGCAATAGCAACAATTTCATGTTTAACATACGGAACTATAACAAGTTCATCTCCATAAGCATAATTCATATTGGCATCTTGGCCACAAGCATAGCAAGCATCAATTTCATCAAAAAGGGATATTTCAAACAAATCCAAGGGATCATAGCAATCATCATAGCATTCATCCTTCGGTAAGCATGAAGGGAAAATAAACAATGTATGAGTTGAAGAGTTACTCCCATTAGAAGGTGGGCACGAGTAGCTAATCCGCTCTTCCCACTACAAGAAAAGACACATATGTGACATTTTGGGCCGAACAAAACTTTTTTCTGTCATACTTATGACACTTCTATGACAATAATTGTGACAAAACACGGTATCATCATATATGTGGTGGGGTCCTACTTCTATGACAAAAAATCATGACAGAAAATGGGCTTTTCGTCCTGGGCGGGCCGGAGATGCAGCTGTATGACATTCTTTGGGCCGTCCATGACGGAAAAACTGTGGTAGAAGCGAGTGCGAGGAAAATATCGGGGTGTTCCCGGTTACAGTGGGTGGTCGGGGCCGAGCGATGCGCGTTTCTCTCGTACACGCACGCGCATGGGTGCGAGGCATTGGGCTCTAACTGAACCCGAGCGAGGCGTTGGTCTCTAACTGAACCCGAGCGATTGCACTGCAGGCTACGCGTTACTGAACCCGAGCTATCGATCGATGGTTGTTAACTGAACCCGATCGAGCGATTCCTTCGCTACTGCTGCTAACTGAAGTCGATCCTTGCTGCCTCTGCATGAACAG
>LR738715.1:478676485-478691260 GCA_902687465.1 Secale cereale
CGTTTTTTTCGCGAAATACAAGAGCTCTTCCCATGGGTCCTAGCTGTCAGGTGGAGGAATCATTATTTTGCGCGTAATAAGGAGGCATTTCCTTGCGTGCGGCCATGGACCCAGCTGTCAGCCTCTCCACGTACAGTCCCCTTGCGATGGATGTCGTTCATTGACCATGTTGACCAGGCCGCGCCGAGAGCACCAGGGCGGTGGACGACGGCGAGGCCTAGGAAGGGAACGACACGGAGCCATGGAAGACTCGGCAGTTGTTTCCCACACGGAGGAGTACGAGGGTTTACTGGTTCGTCTGACGTCCCCGGAGAAAACAACTGGTGTGGGTGAGTAGAGGGATGGCTAGGCCAGCAATGGGAGTACTGTGGGGCGTGAGGCCTGCGCGGGAGCACAGCCGGCCACGGGGAGGTGAGAGAGTAGGAAGTCCCGCTGGCGCTTGTTTGAGCGGCTGGAGCAGGAAGAGCAGAGATTGAATAAGCACGACGGTCGTTGGATGGACATCCAACAGTCACTGCTTGTGCGTCAACCTTTTTTTAGGAAAGCCTCAAATCTATGGAAAACATCATACATCCCATCTGCCATTATTTCTAATAATTTACAGCCCATTTGATAATTTTTAAGGTTTTTTTGGAGCCCATATTCTTTTTGTTAGCATTACAGCCCATATTGTGGCCACGGTTAAAAGATTATATGAAATTTTGCATATTTCGGTCCGGTCCGAACTGTTTTTAATCTCGAAATTTTGGGTCACACTCAAACTAATTTTAAAAATAAATGTATATCAATATAAAATCCAACAAATTTTCCACGCATAAAAATTAATGCAATTTAAAATCTCAAAATGAAATTAAATAAATTTGAAACTAATTGCCGGTTTGATGTGATTTAAAAACTGTACATCCCATTTCTCATTACCGATAGGCCATTTTCTCGTCCAGTCGAACGAAGCTCTCCTCGTCTTGAAAGATTTGCAGCCCAACAGGCCTGACAAATCGACTTACTTGGCAAATCACAAAAAAAATTGGGCTAGCCATTTTCAGAAAGAAAAAAAACTACTGGGCTGGTCTGTGGTAAACATGAAAGAGAAGGCTGTCTAGACATGCCAGAGTGCCCCGCACAGCCCAGTTGACACCCTGCTTCCGTCTCAAAAACAAATTAGATAAATGCCACTCCAATTATGGCGATTCATAAAAATGCCACTGCAATTTCCAAACTTTGAAAAATGACACTGCAATTTTTGCAAACTTTGGAAAACGCCACTGCAATTTGCAGACTTTGAAAAACGCCACTCTAGACTTCAAAAAATGCCACTGGAAATGGCATGAAATGGCGTGTTTCAAAGTTTGGAAATTGTAGTGGCATTTCTCAGAAACACCAGATTTGGAGTGGCATTTATCAAATTAACCCAAAACAAAAATAACCGGACGAGCTACTGGGTCCCTGCTGTCAGCCGCTCGTTGTTCAATTCTCTCGTTTATTGACTACGCTGACAATGGCATGGGACCCAGATGTCCGAAATCCATTAGGAGGAGCCATTTTTTTATTGGTTTGAAATAAGGAGGCACTTGCTTGCGTACTGCCATGACCTTGGCGGGTCCCTGCTGTCATCCTCTCCATGTACAATCATCTCCTGATTGTCTACGCGTCAACTTGGTAGGCCCACAAGTCAGCTTCTAAACCCGTGGAGGACAAATACAACCCATTTAAAAAATAACAACCCATTCCATACGTTCAAACGGAAAGTTCAACATTCAGAGCAAAGTAACAGGACTGATCCACATATAGAGTACTGAACTTCCACGTTGACAACCATCATAGCCAAGTTAACTATCTACTCCCACTAATACTCTAGTAGTGTACAAGTACTAACTTACTCTTAGCTAACTAGACGATGCTGGCCGCCATCTGCGGTACACGCTAAACACCGGCACCGGCGTCCTTCGCCTCGCCTCGAACTTGCTGGAGGTGCGATAGGGCGCGTTGCTTGTGCGCGTTGGCCCTTTCTGTCAGGGATATTACTACTAGGTGTAAACCGCCCAGGAGGGGCCGGTTTATGCCTGTCAAGATTACTTCTACTGAAGCCCAGCGGAGCATGGAGCATGACGCTTTATACCAGAAGGCTTAAAGCCCAAGATGTGTTAGGGCCCATGATTTGTAAACCGCCATACGGCGTGTAAACTTGTGTTGTAAGATAGGAAAGATAGAGACCGAGACGGACACGTTTATAAGCCGCCCTCGAGACTCTGTAAACCGACCCGGGTGCCACCTCATGTATATAAAGGGACGACCCGGCGACGTTTCAGGAACAGAGAACAACAACTCGAGACACAGGCAAAGCGTATTCGCTCCCTGGTCATCGAAACCCTAGCAATACCACACCAAACTAGACATAGGCTTTTACCTTCATCGAAGGGGCCGAACTAGTATAAACCCTTGCGTCCTTGTCCACTTTAACCCCTTTAAGCTAACCCATAGCGATGGCCTCACGACTAAGTCCTTTTGCTAGGACATCTGCCGTGACAAAACCATGATAGTTGGCGCCCACCGTGGGGCTATCGCGTGATGGTTCCGAGTTCTTGAAGGGCAGCTTTGAAGGACTCAAGGGCTATGCAGTGGGCCGGATGACTAAGAGTCTTCGCGGCAAGATCTACATCGACGATGCAGGCTGGGGCCCCGAGGCCGATTCAATTGAATACGGGTACCGGGTCCCCTTTGGCGGCATCCACGTCTTCATCGGCAAGATCGGTGAACCGGGCCCTGTGCCGGACATCTTCCCCAACATCGTCGAGTCGGCTCAGCGTGCGAGACCTGCCCGGATTCGGCCCGCCGTGAAGCACGTCTTTGTCGGAGCGGTTCATGGAGCGCAAGCTGAAGATGGATCGGATTCCGGTGGCGAGACCGTTGTTTATTTCGGTGACGATTCGTCCTCTGGAGAAACCGAATCTTTATACCTGTTGCATGATGGCCGGTCTGAGGGATGTTCTGATGGTGATAGTATTCCGGACCCCCTCGATCCGCCAAACTGGGTCGCCGTCTTCATGGCCGGATTACAACCTGTGCAACAGTCATCAACTACGGCGGCATTAACATCGAACACAATAGCGGCTAGGGCGGGAGGCCCTGTTCCGTCGCCGGCCGAAACTTTGTCCACCTTAGTCGACACCTTGACAGCACTGTTAACTGTAGAGGTCAGTCAGGCCGATAAGGAACAACATGATGCAGAAGTTGCTCAAGTAAAAAGCCAGATAGATCAAGCAAAACTGGACTTAGCTGCTAAGAATACCAGGATGATTGTGCGGCAGGACGAGCTAGATGCTCAAGCTTACTGGCTCATGTTGGATCAGACCGCTTCGCATGAGGTAATGAGGAGGAGGCAACGATCTCGCCTGCCCCCGGTTTATGAAGCGAGGAACCTCTTTAGTATGCCAGGAGCAGGAACCAGTAACCAGCCGGAGGTAAACCGGGGAGGAGTGCCTGGCACAGGAGCGTCAGTCCAGCCAGAGGCCGCGGAGCCAACCCGCCAGGTCGTTCTGTCACGGCGTATACCTACCCCTCCCGGTCATTACTCCAACCCATTGGATAACATAATTGCCGCCGCTTCACGACTGGCCGCTCTTCCCATTGAGGGAGAATCCCCTATAGCGGTGGAGGCACGGCGAGCTAGGGAATTTCTGTAGACAGCTTTAACTCAGCAGCAAGCTTATTCGCACAGCCGCGAGAGGATTCACTCCACCCCTCGCCCTAGATGGAGTTATAGCAGGCACCTAGATGAACCAGCCGTGTCAAGCAGTGTGTGGAATCGTAATCCACCGCGGAAGGATAACCCGGCGGGAGGAGGTGCAAATGATCAAGACGTGGTTGATCAGGGCAGACAGCGCCGGGAGGCCGAGTTGGCAGCATAGTACGAAGCCCGTCAGCGGATGCCGGTTCGACCATCTACCACAGTTGAACTGGGGGTTACATCCAGTTCCTTAGGAGTGCCTTGTCTCACCCCGCTTTACGCAAGGTACGGCTGCCCAAGGACTTTAAAGGACTGCGCAAGGTGCCCAATTATACTGCGGATTTATCCCCCGAGACATGGGTCGAAAGCTATGAGATGGCAATAGAGATGCTAGACGTAGATAATGCAGCATGCGCTAAGTACTTCACTATGATGTTAGAGGGTACAACTCGTACTTGGCTAAAAAGCTTACCACCCAACTCCATCGGATCATGGACCGAGTTGTGCAGCCGGTTTATCAATAACTTCAAAGACACGTGCAAGCTGCCGATGTCTATCGTCGATTTAGCCGCCTGCGTTCAAGGAGAGCACGAGTCAATGAGCCATTGGGTACGTCGAGTGTCGGAGATCTTGCATTCCTCCAACCGCATTAACCCGGACACAGCAGTTATAACCTTGGAAGGCAATTGCCGGTTGGAGCCTTTGAAACTGAAGTTGGGACGGCTCGAACGTAATTGTGATGACATGGGAACGCACATGGGCGCTTTGGTGAAGTATGCAGACTCAGATAGTACGAAGTATCCAGAGTCCGATGATAAGAAGTCAGGGAAGGCAAAGAAGAAGGGTAAAGCGCCGTAGTCCAGCCCGACAAATCAAGGACATAATGGTAAGCGTAAGGCGGATGGTAATTCATATTTTGTGGCTAACTCTAATGCCCAGGAGGATGGCCAGCGCCGCAAGGGCAGACCACCCCCGTGAGGTGGGAGACCGCCCATTAATCTAGAGTGCTAGATGAACATACCTTTCCCAAGGCATAGTACGCAGGAAAAGCCAGCCGTGCACCTCTAGAAGGACTGTTTTATTATGAAGGAAATCATGAACCGATCCCAGTATGATCATGGATCGTCCGGCGGTTCAGGCCCCGGTTTTCACGGGCCGGGTTATCAAGGTGGAGGATCCGGTTCAAGGTTCGAAGGTAACCACAACAATCATCACAGCAACCAGAACAGGCATAATCAACATAACCAGCAGCACGGTCAGGGTGGTTATAGTAATCAGGGCAATCAATAGCAACATCAACAACAACAATCATGATATTAGAGTAATCCGAAGCAGTTGAGTAGTGGGCAATATCACGTCTTCACCACAAGCCTATGTAAACATGATCAGAAAGTTTACAAGAGGGCAGTACATTCCGTTGAACCGGCGGTGCCACGCTACCTACGCTGGTCAAAACAACCCATTGTGTGGAGTCGAGAGGATCATCCGCTCGGGGTTGATAATCCAGGTCAGCTGGCTCTAGTTGTGGCACCTCAGGTGGGGGGCTATAAGTTTACCAAGGTGCTTATGGACGGAGGAAGCAGCATTAACATTCTGTATTACGAGACTTTTCGTCGCATGGGGCTGACAGACAAAAAGCTTCGGCAGTCCAACACGGTTTTTCACGGCGTTGTTCCTGGTAAATTGGCATATCCAGTCGGTAAGATAGACTTGGAGGTCACTTTTGGAGATGAGCATGATTCTAGGTCTGAAACTTTGACCTTTGAAGTGGTAAAGATCAAGAGGCCGTATCACGCCCTATTCGGGCGGCCGGTTTATGCCAAATTCATGGCGAGGCCTTGTTATGTTTATCTGCAGCTCAAGATGCCAGGTCACAAGGGAACTATTACGGTTCATGAGAGCCGTAAGATTGCTTTGGAGTGCGAGGAAGGTGATGCAGCTTATGTTGAGGTGGTTTGTGCAACCGAGGAGCTGAAATTTTATAAAGATATTATTGATCCGGCAGACATGTCTCCGCTGAAGAAGCCAACCACGGAGCATGATCCGGCCTCGAAGTTTAAATCGGCTGATGAGACCAAGTAGGTGGACTTTTTCCTGGCGATTCATACAAGCAGTTCACTATCAGTGCTAACCTGGATCCGAACTAGGAAAGCACGCTCATCGAGTTCATCCGTGAGAATCGGGACATCTTTGCATGGAAACCTTCTGACATGCCAGGTGTACCGAGAGAACTCGCTGAGCACACTCTTAATATTGATCCCAAGTTTAAACCAGTCAATCAGTTTCTCCGCCGCTTTAATGAAGAAAGGCGCAAGGCTATTGGTGAAGAAGTGTCTAGGCTCTTGGCAGCAGGCTTTATAGTTGAGGTATTTCATCCGGAGTGGTTGGCTAATCCGGTACTGGTGCTTAAAACGAACGACACTTGGCGAATGTGTGTTGATTACACAGATCTGAACAAGGCTTGCCCAGTTGATCCCTTTGCCCTCCCTCGTATTGATCAAATCATTGATGCTACGGCGGGTTGTGAGCGTTTAAGTATTTTGGATGCATATTCCGGTTATCACCAGATCAAGATGGCAGTTAAGGACCAGGAGAAGACGGCCTTCATAACTCCTTTTGGAGCCTACTGTTATGTATCTATGCCTTTTGGGCTCAAGAGTGCCCAGGCAACCTATGAACGTTGTGTGCAGAATTGTCTTCATGGACAGATTGGGCTGAATGTTCATGCTTATGTGGATGATATTGTGGTAAAATCCAGGAAGGAGGAGACGTTGATAACAGACTTAAAGGAAACCTTTGATAATCTCTGGGTCTATAAGATGATGCTTAATCCGACCAAGTGTGTTTTGGGTTTTCCGGCAGGCAAGCTCCTGGGGTTCTTGGTGTCAAACAAAGGAATTGAAGCTAATCCGGAGAAGATCAAGGCGATTACATCCTTGACTAAACCGGCATGCATCAACGATGTCCAACGCTTGGCGGGCCGCATTGCGGCGCTCAGCCGGTTTATCAGCCGTTTGGGAGAGAAGGCCATACCGCTTTACCAGATGATGAAAAAGATAGACCGTTTTGTCTGGAGTGATGCTGCTAATGCTGCTTTCGAAGACTTGAAGAAGTAGCTGGCAGAGCCGCCTGTCCTTGCTGCACCAATTGATAATGAGCCACTATTGTTATACGTAGCTGCTAATGCTCGAGCAGTAAGTGTTGCCATTGTGGTGGAACGCAAGGAGGCAGGAAAGGAATATCCGGTTCAACGGCCAATTTACTATATCAGCGAGGTGCTCATTGAGTCAAAACATAGATACCCGCATTGGCAGAAATTGGTGTATGGAGTCTTCATGGCAAACCGGAAGCTGAAGCAGTACTTTCAGGGCCATCCAATCACTATGGTCAGTTCAACTCCTCTGGGAGATATAATCCAGAACAGAGAGGCGATTGGCCGGGTTGCAAAATGGGCCATTGAACTTAGTCCTCACGGATTGAAGTATGTGCTTCGTACTGTAATCAAATCGCAAGCACTGGTGGACTTCATCAACGATTGGACAAAGCTGCAAGAACTAGAGGAGAAGCCGGATCATACGTACTGGACTATTCATTTTGATGGATCCAGGCAATTGGAGGGCTCGGGGGCTGGAGTAGTGTTAACTTCCCCACGAGGTGATATGTAATGCCCAGGATGGGACTATACCTCCTACGTGTCGAGGCACGACTTAAAGGTATAAGCCCATTCTGGAATGATCTCAAGTTTGGTATCTTTGCACGACTCATGTAAAAATAGGGATGAAATTGCAAAAGGAGATAGTTGGCTTACACTCGCCACGTCACACAATACATTACATAAGCAAAACATCATCCAAATAACACCAGAACCCGACTACGGGCGAAGATACCAAAACATAACGCCACAGGTCCGAATCGCCCCTAGTAGAAACCACCACTGATCGTCGAAAACGTCACAAGCATGCGGCCACGCTCTTCATCGAGATCCCAGTGAAGTACTTGAACCAGCTCCTGCATCATTCTCGGCTGAACCTGCATCTGGTGTTGTAGTATCTGTGAGCCACGAGGACTCAGCAATCCCATAACCATGGGTATCAAGACTAGCAAAGCTTTATGGGTAGGAAGAGGTAAAGTGGTGAGGTTGCAGCAGCGGCTAAGCAATATATGGTGGCTAACTTACGAGTACAAGAATAAGATGAGCATCTACGCAAACGGCCGCAAACTAGTAATGATCGCTAAAGATCCTGAACTACCTACGAGTCAAACATAACCCCACCGTGTTCTCTTCTCAAAGTGAAAAGAGACAGTCACGGTTACTCACACAGTTGTGTATTTTACTTCGGATCCTCTGTCAAGTTTTCTACAACCGGACATTAACAAATTCCAATCTACCACATAACCGCGGGCATGGCTTTCGAAAGATCATAACCCTGCAGGGGTGTCCCAACTTAGCCCATCACAAGCTCTCACGATTAGCTGAAGTGATAAATATAATATCATCACCCCTTATCTTAGGGAAATCCGATCAGGCTCGGCATCCCGGTGCACAAGACATTTCGACAATGGTAAAACAAGTCCAGTAAGACCTCCCGGCGTGCCGACACCCTGATAGTAGCCGCGCGTATCTCGTCTCAGGCCACGTCTGGATGGGACAAGCTATATGTATGCCAGATACCTCGAGTTTCCCCGAGGCGGCCCCGCAGGTTGCCCGTTTGGGACCAACACCATTAGCACTGGCCCCCCTGCTATGTAGAAAGAATCCCCGGGGACGCGACCCCCTATGCAAATTTAATTAATTAATTAGGTTGTTATTATGAGGCAAATTAAAACCAATGTTGGGCCTTGCTGGAGGAGTTTTATTCAAAGTCGAAGTGTCAAGGGGTCCCCATATACCCATCGTGTAAGGAACGCAAAATCAAGGAACATAATGCCGGTTTATCGGCGCCTAAGGTGGCATGAGTGGAACAAAACACCGAGCAAAAGGCCAAGCCTTCCACCCATGCCCAATATATAGGTGTGTTAATAATAATAATAGATATTGTGATATTCCAACAACAAGTTCCCTCCTGGAACGAACTTCAACTTCACCTGCAACTAACAACGCTATAAAGGGGCTGAGCAAGCGGGTAACATAGCCGAACAGTGGTTTTGCTAGGAAGGTGTCAAAAGGTTAGAGGTTTCATGGCAACAAGGAGAGGCTGACATAAAAGATGGGTAGCACGACATGTAACGATAGCATCGAGACAACTAAGAATGGCAATGGTAGTAAAGGTATCCAAGGGTATGATCATCTTGCCTGGGATTCCGCAAGGAAGAAGAACGGATCCATGAAGTAGTCGAACATAACCTCACAACTCCGGAACGAACCCGAAGCTAACGAGGGAAGCAAACCGGAAAGAAACAAGCAACACGGTAAACACACCACACGAGACATGACAATATGCTCAAACAAGTATGATGCAAGACAGTTCTATATAGGATGCACCACAAGTCTATATAAGAAGCACAACATGGCAAGGTAGGAAGCACAGTAAAACAACACAAGGCTATATGATGCAATACATGGCAAGGTATGATGCATGACAAGTCTATACAGGAAGCATTACATGGTAAAGTAGGAAGCACAGAGAAACAACACAAGCAACATGTTTAAATGAGGCCGGAAACTACAACAACAATTCCGGAAAATCCCCATATGCATGTTTAGCAATTTTTAAGCAAACAACAATTTAAAATTTTAATGTTGTTAACATGATGCGGATGTCATGATCAAGTTTATGCAATTTTAGTTAAACATTAACATGAAGAGATAAGGAGTTTTTGTCACCGTGGTGGGAGGAAAGGGTGCCACGGCAATGATCCGAAAATGATGCAACGACAACATCTCGATTCCGGTAACTCGTTGAGAGACCGGTGCAAAAGAAAAGGTGGCGTGAGCGAGTCGAACAAGATGAAAGGTGGGGTGATCCCGTCACCGGGTTCCCACGGGTTGGCGACAAGGCAAACGAGGGCCACAACGGACACGATGCAAACATTTGATACATCTCATACAACACATGCAAACATACGTTCACCACATCGGCATTCGACTCGGGGTATACCTTCGAAGCGTGCATTCTCGGAGGGGTTCGAGTCGTCGAGGGACGTAGTGGAAGTAGTCGTTCTCGCGAGTCGTGGTGCACGTTCATAGAGGGAAGTAGTCGTTCCGTTCGTAGAGGTACTTGACAAATCCGTCGTCTTCGGGGCGACGGTAGTGGTACACGGTTCTTCGGCGACGGTCGTCGTACACATTCTGTAGATGTTCATGTTCCGTAGAGGTACTTGTCGCGGCGTCGGACGTAGTGCTACTTGGGGTCTTCGAACTTGCCGGTCTCGTTTCTTGCGACGGTAGTTGTACACGGGATCTTCGGCGAAGGTAGTCGTTCGGGCGTACATGCTTGTCGATGTGGTACTTGGCGAAACCCAGTAGTCGTACATATCCTCGTGCTGTAGTCGAACTTGGCGTAACCAAAAACGGCGGTGGACGAACTCGGCGGTCCTGGTACTTGGCAAGAGGTGTCGAAAGAAAACACACACGGGGTTACAACCTCGAGTGGCAGCTTGAGAAGCAGAACAACGGCTGGAGGGAGCAAGGCGCGGAGGCACCAGCGGCTGGACTTGCCGGTCTGAGCTGCGAGGAGGAGGTCGGGCGCGGAGGTCGCGGACAGAAGGCGAGCAGAGGCAAGACGAGGGCGAGGCTGCTCGGTGTTGGGGAAGGAGGCGTCCGAGGTCGTTGGTGCAGCAGCGTGCGAGGTGGCCTCGGCTGCCATGGCCGAAGGCGAGGAGGAGACAGGAGGAGAGGCGCGGCGATGCTCCGGTGGCCTGTGGCGAGGCCAAGGCGACGCGTCACCTAGTCGTCTTCAATGCGGCGAGGCGCGACTCCCTGGCGAGGGAAAAGGGGCATGGCGCGGCGGCGGAGAGGTGAGGGGCGCGGAGGCACTGTGGGGGAAGATGCGGCGGTGGCCGGCCTTGAGGTCCAGCGAGCGAGAGGGGGGCGCGTGGTGGAGACGATGGGGATCGGGGAAGAGGGATGGAGGCGAGCGACTGGCGGCGCTCGGGAGGACGAGGGGGAGAGCTGCGGGATGAGGAGAGGGATCGAGGGACCTAGGGTTAGAAGCTCGGGCGGCTAGGCCTACTGCTGATGGGCCTTAGAGGCCGGCGGCTGGGCCTAGCTGGGCTGCCTATTGCGGTCGGGCCACGAGGCAAAAGGGCCTGGCTGGACTGCTGAGGAGGCTGGGCTGCGGCTCCCCTCCTCTTTTCTCTTTATTTTACAGAAAGAAAAGGAAGGAGAAAAAGAGAGAAAGAGCAAGGTTAGGGAAATAATTGGGTATAGGGTAAAATTCCCTGGACTCACAAAAATGTCCACGGTCCACGAAAAATAGGAGAGGCAAGAATGCAAGAGTAAAATTCAAACTCATTTGAATTTAATTCAAATGGTTCGAATTAGGACAAGGTTTAGGAAGTGTCCAAAAATGTTGAGGTTTTTTTGGAGGAACCTCGATAAATGGGAAAAGAATTATAGAGAAGGTTTCGACGGTGAAACTTGAAGCAAAAGAGGTCTGGAGAATAATTGCAAGTGTTATACGGTGATTCCAAAGAATGGAATAATTATTATAATAGCTCCATAAATATTAGGAGGATATGTTATAAAGAGAAGTCACTCTTCCCTCGATTTAAATAGATCAAAAGATCTATGCCATTTATTTAGTTGAGATGCAAAGATTAAAGACATGATGGCATGATGACATGATGCAATGCAAAATAAATAACACAAGCACAAAAGAAACACACGGGAGAACCCGGAACATCTGGAATCTTCTGGGACGTCGGTCTTCGGGCATCACATGATAAATTCTGTTATGTCCTTCGTTTAATGTTCCCTTGTGCTAACAATGCAACTGAGTATGAAGCTCTCCTCCATGGTCTGCGAATGGCTAAGGAGATGAGTTTAAGCTGGGTTAAATGTTTTGGTGATTCAGACCTAGTGGCTCAACAGGTGTCTGGTAAGTGGGATTCCAAAGATCCACTTATGGCAGCGTATCGATGAGAGGTGGACGCTGTTGCTGGACACTTCGAGGGTTATCAGGTGGACCATGTAGACCGGTGAAAGAATGTAGCGGCCGATGCGTTAAGCCGGCTGGGTTCTCAACGTAAACCGGTTCCACCCAATGTCTTTCTGGACGTATTGCATAGTCCGTCGGTGAAATTACCTTCAGAAGAGGATTTGGCTGTTCCTGATCCGGAGTCTCAATTGGTGGCGGCGCTTCATGTTATTCCGGATTGGACGGTCCCTTACCTGGCGTACATGAACCGAGGTGAGTTACCAGAGGATGAAGTCTTGTCTAGACAGATAGTCCGGCGATCCAAATCAATGACCATTGTCAATGGAGAGCAACATCATTGCAGCATTTCTGGGGCGTTTCAACGTTGTGTATCACCAGACGAAGGCCGTGATATTCTTCGAGAGATCCACGATGGAGATTGTGGTCATCATGCCAGTTCAAAATCTTTGGTAGCTAAAGCTTTTCGTCATGGGTTCTACTGGCTGACGGCTCATGCCAATGCAGAGGACTTAGTCAAAAAATGTGATGCTTGCCAAAAGTTCTCACGGCGTGCTCACATACTGGCTCAAGAATTGAGGATGATTCCAATTACTTGGCCGTTTGCGACTTGGTGGGTAGACATGGTCGGACCCTTTAAAAGATCTCCAGATAAGAAGACCCACCTTCTGGTGGTAGTGGATAAATTTACCAAGTGGATTGAGGCGAAGCCAGTCAGCAAGTGTGATGTGGCAACGACGGTTCAATTCATCAAGAAGGTGATTTTCCGGTTTGGCTTTCCACACAGCATTATAACTGACAATGGTACCAATCTATCCAGGGGGCTATGCAGGAGTTCTGTCAGCGAGAGCATATTCGTCTGGATGTATCTTCAATGGGTCACCCCAAATCCAATGGTCAAGCTGAGAGAGCCAATCAAGAGATCTTGAGAGGCATCAAACCACGGCTTATGGTGCCTTTGCAGAGGACGCCGGATTGTTGGGTGGAGGAATTACCCTCTGTGTTATGGAGCATCAACACCACACCTAACAGGTCTACAAGTTACACGCCTTTCTTCATGGTATATGGAGCTGAAGCGGTCCTCCCTAGTGACATCCGTCATGACTCGCCACGGATGGCAGCTTACGTCGAAGCTGATAACGAGAAGGCACGACAAGACGTGTTGGACTGACTGGATGAGGAACGTGACACAGAAGCGGCTCGATCGACGGTTTATCAACAAGATCTGCGCCGGTATCACAGTCGCCGGGTTAAAACCAAAATGTTTCAAGAAGGAGATCTCGTGCTCCGGCTCATCCAAGACCAGACAGATACGCACAAGCTATCCCCGCCTTGGGAAGGACCCTTTGTGGTCAGCAAGAATTTGCATAACGGATCTTACTACCTCGTAGACGTTCGAGAACACAAGGATTCAGGTACTGCGGAGGAGGAGACCCGACGGCCGTGGAACATCGCTCTTCTTTGACCTTACTACACCTAAGCCATAGGCTCCACTTTATGTACATAACTTTGCAATGTATATATTATGATCAATATAATAAACCGGCATCCCCGTTAAAGCGGGGTATCTGCTGCTTTTTTCATAAGAGTTTGTCATATGGGGGCTTCTGTGTGCGAAGGAGTTCCTATGGCCTCTTAAACCGGCTACCAAACCAAGACCATCATAAGAGCATAGCTTTGGTTGCTTCAGCAATCTGGCTATCAAAGCCCACATGATGATGAGGGGCAAAAGAGAGTTTGATGCATAGCAAACATAGGCACCCGATGAGCATAGCTCAAAATGCTACCTGGGGGCTCCTGATGCATAGCATCAACGAGTTGACAACCCTTGTAGTAGGCTATCAAGCCACGACTTGGAAGCCTGGTGTATACACCTAAAACCCCGGATTAGCCTGCCTGCATTAAGTAAGTCACTCCGCCCAGGTAAACCTGGTATGACCCGTCGAACGTTTCACAAGTCAATCTTTTTACAGACCCTGAACTTGGCAACGTTAAATTGACGATTGGTTAAGGATTGAGGTCCATCTTAATAGGCTTTGTGAAATGGTTAATTCAGTAGCCTGGCAGCTCATAAAAGCCTCGAATTTGGAGCCTGGCAGCTTGTAAAAAGCCTCGACTACAGGGTTTTATTTGACAATGTCTCTATTTGATATTTGCTAAAAACAATATCTTCGAGGTCATTGGTTTTTATCCAAGTCCATTGATTCAGGGAGTGGATGACTATAAGTTGCCACTACAAGACACCCGTGTTTACAGAACTTGGTCTGGTTTGATTATAAATTGCCAGTACTGTCTACAATTAAACCAGAGTTTATCATAACCTGGTATGGTTCCATCATGAACCGGCAAATGATCAAGGGTGTCATCAACACTTGCAACTTGGATCATTGTCTTTACGACTGATTATTGATTAAGGCCAGTAGTGCAAAACATAATCACATGTATGATATATGTTTTATATTTTATATACAGTTTAGGTTATAAACCTAGACCATGTATTTGGGCATCATGACCCGTCCGGCGATAAACCGCCAGGACACTTTAAACTTTGTCTTATGCAGAAACAGGTGGAATAAACAGTCAAAGGCATTATAAGCAAGAAATAATTATGAGGTTGCCAGCTGAAGCAATATCATACAAAAGAAAGTATGCGTGAGGACATAAACAACATGTTTCAGCTACCCTATTACAAGGCGCTGGATAGCCCAAAAGAATATCTGTTTTTTGTCTAAACTACTGGGACATAATATTTAAACCGGCACCGGTTTAGGAATCTGCGTCAGCTCGGCGTGAAGGTTGTGGACCGACTTGCTCCGACTCCTGGACAATCTCTTCTAGCAGCTGGAAGTTAGTGGTTGCCCAATTTATCCTGGTAAGCGCTTTGAAAACAACTTCATCGTTCACGAGTTCAGACGGATCAATATCAGGAGCGTAAGTGTGCTTACGAACGGGGGG
>LR738715.1:478691324-478739458 GCA_902687465.1 Secale cereale
GGGGGGTGAGATTTTCAATCTCATAAGCCGGAGGATCGACCCGCATGTTCTCAGCATTATAACCCGGATGATAACGAGACAGATCAGCCTCATCAGATAGTTTGCTGGCCAAAGGCCACATTTCTCTAGTTAGAGCACGCAAATCGCTGTCTGTGAATGCTGATCCGTCCTCTTTCATGCTAGGATAGCCATTCATTACTTCTGCCGGATCAAGGTCAGGCACCCAAGCTTTCGCTCGAGTTAAGGCCATCAAGGCACCCGCCCTTGCAGATGATTTCTTCAGCTCTACGAGACGGGTAGGTAGAATTGATAACTTCTCCAAAGTGCCTCTGATTGTGGTGGGAGCCGGTTTATTGTGGGAAGCAGTGCAGACAATCCGTTGAGCACCGGAATACAACTGCTCTATGAGAGTGTATGCGGCCTTCAATTTCCTCCGCATGTCAGTACCAAGATGAGCAATACGTTTTCCTGCATCAAAAGAGTTTGAGTTAAACCGGAAAGTGTAGAAATATCATATTCATGATTATGTTAAGTATATTTACCGAAGACAGCAGTGGTCATGGCGTTTATCTGCTGCTTTAAACCAGACAGTTCTTCTATCACGGGATGAAGAGCAGCCTCTGCATCAGTTGCCCTTTTTCCAAAGCGGTTTTTTCAGCATCCCAATCCGCCTGCTCCTTCTGGATATCCTTGTTCAATTTTCCATGTTTGCCAAGGCAAGGGTCAGTTCATCCTCGACATTGGAAGCGACGGTCTGTTGAAATTTCAGTGCATCTTGAAGTTCAGCCACTTGGGGGCTAATACGTATTTGCAGTTAACATATATTTCTAAGTCCCAAGAACATAACAAGTTATACACTTGGCACTTGGGGGCTAATGCGACATTGTTCAGAAATGATTACAAACTGAAGTCCCGGTTCATCTTTAAGAGATAAACCAGCCCTTGGGGACTACACATGTGAAAAGATTCAATGGATATTCTGAAGTCCCGGTTCATCCTAAAGGAATAAACCGGCCCTTGGGGGCTACGATGGAGTAAAGGCAAGCTACAAGACTTACGCAAGAATAAAGTGCAAGTTAAAGTAGAAAGTTACATCATAGCGTTCCTTCATCATATTTACTAAACCGGCTTCATGATCACGACTGGTGAACAACCGGTTCAGATAACCGGAATGGAGCTCTTGAGCACTAAGTTGAGCATAAGTGGACAAGTCAGCACTCCATTTTCCTTTGTCCTTGCCACCAATTTCATCCTTCGCAGTATGCTTGGACAAGGTAATAGGTTCACTAGGAGTAGTGTAGCCAAATCCAGTCATCTGAACTTCTTCGGTTGAAGCAGCCGTGGGTTTAGCCGGGCTGGCAGGAGTATTGCTAGCCCAGACAGGACTGGCCGGATCAACATTACGATCCATTGGGGCACTTCCTTGATCAACAAAGACTTCGTGGTCCATGGGAGCAGGATCATCATGCGGAATATCAACATTTTCTTCAGCAGGGTCAACAGGTTCAGGATCTTTTTCCGGTTCAGGAATCGATCATCACCTGCCGGTTTGCTAAGTTTAGCCTTTTTACTAGGCTTGGGCTTGCTGCAAAAATTATAATAGTCAGAGGAGTAAAGAAAGAGGTTAAAGCGGCTAAAAATGGAAAATCCTACCCATGAACAGTCTTAAGAGGAGGAATCTGTGTGGCTGTTGATTCACCAGATGATGAATGAGGAGTTTCCTGATAATTCGAATAAGACGGATTAAGAGGATGACGAATATGACCTGCTTTGGGATAAAGAGGATCTGGAGTATAAAAAAACCTCTGAGCGATGTCTCCGGGCTGGTGTATGTGGTAAACCGGTGGATTCAATGGCATGGCCACTATGCCGCGTGGTGCGGCGAGCCTCATGTTGCTGTTTCTTCAAAATAAAGTTTGGATCCAAATAAGCGAAAGAGTGAGAAAACTGTACTTTCTGGCTTGTTCGTCGAATTTTTGGTGTTGGTAGAGGTTCTGAACCGGAAGAAAGAATAATTACCTCAACATCATCTGCCTTGCTGACTTCAGCGTGCTCCTGGGTACAACCATTATTATAAATATGCAAGAAAAGAGAGCCAAGAGAGCCAAGAGAATCAAGTAATACCTCTGAGGCCGGTTCATCATCCTCAGGATTGGATTCAGAAACGTCAGTAGTTTTCTTCCTGACGGCTTTCTTAACAGCTTTAGTTTTTTGCCGAGGCACCTTCACCTATTTATCCTAGACTTTGTTTTTCCAGAAGGGGTCTTTACTCTGTTGAAGATTATGAAGCCACTCAGAAGAAGTATTAAAGATAGACGGGAAATAAGGCAAACAAGGCAGAGGAAAACTTTACCGATGGCGGTTTGTTGAACTCGCAAAAGGGAGCCAGCCCAGTTTGACTGAGGTTTCTACCGGTTCATTCAGCAGTTTCTTAACAGACTCTTGATCTCATTTTCTGTTAGTACAACTTCTGTATGGCGTAGAGGATTTTTGGGGTTCCCGGTATATTCGCATATCAAACTGGAGAGCCGGCTTAGCGGGAGAATACTCCAGGAAATCAAACAACGATCAAAGTCAACCCCTGTTAAACCATTGGCGGTGAAGGCCCCGAGCTTTGACAATTGAGGGGCATATTTGGCTCGCTCTTGAGCGCTTAGCCATTGAGGAAAGGGGTGATTCTCAGACAGCCGATGAGAACGATAACCCGACAGTGAATTTTCACCTTCTGGAGAAGTATCTAGATAATAAAACCAAGTTTGATTCCACTCTTTGGGGTGGCTGTGGTGATTGGCGTGAGGAAAACTAACGTCCTTTCTCTTCTGAATGGACATCCCGCCGAGCTCAGTGTTTGGTCCGTCAGAAAATTCCGTGCGACAGTTTAGAAATCCCGGAATAACTCAACTGACGGCTCCTCTTGCAGATAAGCTTCACAAAAGACTTGGAAGTTGCAGATGTTGGACACAGAGTTGGGCCCAATATCTTGGGGATGAAGTTGAAAATCAGCTAGCACATCACGGAAGAGCTTTGATCCGGGAGGACTAAATCCCCGGGCTAAATGATCAAGAAAAACAATAACTTCTCCATTCTTGGGTTCTGGAGGATATTCCGGTCCAGGGACTCTCCAGTGAAGGACGTTCTTCGGGACTAAAGCACCAATCTCAGCCCGGTTCTGCAACTCTCCCTCAGTAACCCGGGACTGGACCCAGTTGCAGGAAGTAAACTGCTTGGCTTGCTTTGCCATTTTGACAGAAAAACTGAAAATATAGTGAATGGCCGGTTTATGATTTGTGCAAAGATTAAACCGGCAGTGATCGAAGGTATTTACAAAACGGCGGTTTAAGCAGGGGCCTAATGGTATCTACCGGTTTATAGTTTTTTGAGATAGCTAAACTGCCAACGAGATTATGAAAGATGCAGATATGAAGTTATGGAAAAACAGGTTTTGTACAAACAGTGATAAAGCTATGGATCTACATCATGTTAGAAATTCAGAAATATTCAGTTTATATTCAACAGACGCAACAAGGGATCTAACAGATGCAGTCTAAACTAGTACTATTGGGGAAGATAAAGGCGCGGTAAGGAAGCGGAGTTATTACTACGGCTATAGAACAGGAAGGATCAGATCTACACTAACTATTGGGCAATGGTGAAGAACAACGAGGAACAGTGCCCTATCTATGAACCTTCAGGTGAAAACCCTAATGAGATCTGTATACAGGATAAAGAAAGGACTTACCGGAGCAAAAGAGTGCGGAGGCATGTCAGCTTTTTTCTCTGGTCCGACCAGTTTGATGCAGCGGCCAAAGCTTGACGAAGATGCAGGGCTCGACAGCGGCAGCGGAGCTTGAGCACGAGCAGGCGCAAGGAAGAAGAAGAGGCAAAGGAGCAAGGGAAAAAAGGAGATGCCCCTCTACCCTATTTATAAGCCAAAAAATTGAACGGCAGACGCGGGGATCGAGGAGCCGGAAAAGTAAATATGGCAAGATACTGTTTCCTCGATCTTCGGAGCTTTTAATGAATAAAAAATAAAAAATAGGTACAAGTATTAAATGGGCAGATGATGTCACGACGGTTTAATGTGATCCAGGAAGATGACGTCACGACGGTTTATGAAGCACTTGAAGCTATGAAATGGTGAAGTCTTTACAAGACGTGGAGAGATTGACATGAACAGGTTCAAATCAACCTGGGGCCTAATGTTAGGGATATTGCTACTGGGTATAAACCGCCCAGGAGGGGCCGGTTTATGCCTGTCAAGATTACTTCTACTGAAGCCCAGCAGAGCATGGAGCATGACGCTTGATACCAGAAGGCTTAAAGCCCAAGATGTGTTAGGGCCCATGATTTGTAAACCGCCATACGACGTGTAAACTTGTGTTGTAAGATAGGAAAGATAGAGACCGAACCGGACACATTTATGAGCCGGCCTCGGGACTTTGTAAACCAACCGGGGTGTCATCTCATGTATATAAAGGGACGACCCGGGGAAGGTTCAGGGACAAAGAACAACAAATCGACACACAGGCAAAGCGTATTCACTCCCTGGTCATCGAAACCCTAGAAATACCACACCAAACTAGACGTAGGCTTTTACCTTCATCGAAGGGGCCGAACTAGTATAAACCCTTGCATCCTTGTCCGCTTTAACCCCTTTAAGATAACCCATAGAGATGGCCTCACGACTAAGTCCTTTTGCTAGGACATCTACCGTAACAAAACCACGACACTTTCCATGCCGGTGTGGTCCACCGAAGCTTCGGCTTCTAAGCGGGAAACCCACTTGACGAGCTGGTAGTAAAAATCGATGTCGCGAACGCGTGCATGCCCGACAGCCTCCAGGGCTATTTGCCGGGCGTCGGCCTCCACGTAGTCGGCCTAGTTGCGGGCGCTCTGCTCGCTACTCAGAGCGTCGGTGCGCTGCTGCTCCATGTCCCGCTGATGGCACAGATCGGCAATACGCTGCTCCTCCGCCAAGCGGTCGCGCTCCAACCACTCCTGCTCCTCCGCCAGGCGGTCACGCTCCAACAAGTCCTCGATCTCCGCATTGCCATCTAAAGACCGATAGAATGCCTCCTCCCTCCGTCTGCCTTCCGGTGAAAAACCGAACACTAGTTCCGGCGGTGACCACCTCCGGCCTCGCCTATCGCGGACGGGCGGGGGCATGGTGGACATGGGGAGAGCGAGCATAAGTGGCGAGCGACATCGGGCCAGTGGGGGCTTATGACGATAGGGAGAGTTGGGTCACGGTGCCACCATAGATGGACGGGAAACAATACTTATAGGCGGAAGGTAGGGCGACGGTCATCAGAATTCAATGCATAATTAAGCAGGCATGGCTTAGCGCGCTAGCTTGCCATGGAAAACTAGAGAAACTAAAATTCTGACAGTGTCGTCCCGTCCCATCCGTGCCGGGTCGCACGCCGGCATGACGGTCAAACGAGTGCACTCGAATCATCTCCCTCCTTGTCAATAATGATTCCACGGATTTAAACGGCCCACAACAATTAAAGCGCATCTTTTTCGCATCAGTTAGCTACCTTAATTACGGCCGGCTGCATGCAGGAACTCAAAATCGCTCGCAGCTTGTACGCGGAGTAGCATGCAACGAGTCGCAGCCAAGGGCATTAGTTGATGAACTTTAGCTGGGAGATAAGGCATTTGCGAACTCGAATCATCTAGATGAAGTACTCCCTCCTTGTCAAAAATCATTCCACCACTCATCATCTACCTTGGTTGGTGAGATTTTTGAATTAAGCCCCGCAAACCGAAAAGGACGTAGTACGTGCATGATCCGCTATTTATTTGTGTAGGATCGAGTAGGTCGATTTTTGAATTGAGCCCTGCAAACCGGAAAGGAGATAGTACGTGTGTGATCTGCTATTTATCCGTGTAGGATCAAGTAGGTCGGATGGTGTACGTGTACGATTGCATTAACTGATGAACATTCACTGGGAGATAAGGCATTTGCGAACGTTTTTGCTGGCAATTTCTTCATATTCGCATGGCATTTTCTTCAGAGCAGCTTGTCAGTTTCTTCAGAGGTAGGCATTTTTATTCAAAAAACTGCCACTTCGGATCTTGCATTGCAACTAAAACTGCCAGGAGGGCATTAGTAGGCTAGTTAGTGATCGATCGGTAACTTGTAAACACTGAGCGAACAGATATAAGGAACTGTTAATGCATTTCAATGATTCACAGATCATATACAAATATGTAGCTCCAAAAGCAAAGATCAGACACAACCAAAACCAACTAGTATGATTCCCATACATAAGATCAACATGTTAATGCATCTCAATGATTCATCAGATCATATACAAATATGTAGCTCCAAAAGCAAAGATCTAGAAAAACATATGTTCTTCCTACTAACATGGATGCTTCTCTTGGCCAACATTCAGTACAGACTGAAAGACAAATTTGTTTGTGAAGTCTACAATTCCTCTTGCAAACGTAAGTGGTTTCACCAACAGCTGGAACCATCAGAATGAACCACACATGATGGAGGAATATCCACTGCAATATGATTTGGTCTTCTCTCAATCACACGGTGAGACTATTTTCGGAATACAAACTTTAAGTTAGGCAAAATGATGCCCATTGTATAATCAGACCAAAGCAATGAAGCACCTAGTGTTGGCCAATAAATAGTACAGTACTACTTTTCTGCAGTCCATGAAATGACTATCCAATCTTTTTGTGTCTATTTTCAAATGGCACTGCATGCAGTGACTATACTATTCTCTTGTGCAGTTCAACCGAAATTGCGGTCACTTTGTGTGTTTGCCAAATAGCAACGGGCAAACATCTCTGTCTGCACAAATATCAAGCAGCTAGTAAACATATACCCCACCTTGTATTTTCGGTTTAAACATGTCTCTTCCGCTTAGCATCTGTCATGTTTTGCATTGGACAATTTGATACAGTCATGTTTTTCCCTGGAGAATTTCATACTGAATTAATTTGCTTGTTCAGAGCAAAAATATAGTGCCTATTCTTCATCAGACCAAGGATATCCATGTTCGCAGTGATGGAAGAGGTGAAATCGATACAACCGAAATTGAGCATCCAATCATTGAATCATGTCCCGCACCTCCAATGTAGGTCCACCCTGCCAATAAATTCACATGCAAACCACTAGTATTATTATCTAATGACAGTACAAAAGAGTAGCAAACCATGTACCTTCTTAATGAACAGCTCATAGTGCCACCAATTGGATATAAAGGTTTGGAAGAAAACATGCTCCTAAGGTTGAACCAGTTGGACAGTTCCACTAAAATCGAGCATCCCTGTTTGCATAGATATTGAAAGTGTGATTACTATAAAAGTGGCACTAGTTGAAGCATAGACTCACAAATATAAGCATTCCAATTTCTTATTGGGAAAAGGTTTCTATAAGCTCTAGCACTAGAAGATTCCATAAGCTCTAGCACTGGAAAATTTCTATAAGAATTAACAATACAAAATGTAAAGGTAACAAGTTTCAGCATTAGTATACTAGCTGTGCAGGAGCATTAAACCAAATACAAAAGTCTGAAGGTAACTAGCATTATTAACTAATGACAACATTAAAAAATTGCAAACCATGTACCTTCAAGGTAAATATCATTTCGAACTTGGGTGAACATGAAAAATAGCTATCCCAATCTTAACAAAGGTGTGGCTAGCTTTACTGGCAGTATTTGAGTGAACTCTACACCCTCTGTACCAATGCTGAAACTTGTTGCACAACTAGTATACCAATGCTGAAACTTGTTGCTCTCGGAAAGCTTGCCACACCTTACATATGTCGATACGCTAATGCAACACCATTCAAAGAGTACATAGATACACTAATCCACTGGCTAGTGGAACAGTGGAGTATTTTTTTATTATGGGGTAGAGTATAATGGTTTTACTGAACTGATCTACATAAGCCAACACCTAAAGATTTCTATAAGCATTAACAATACAAAATGTAAAGGTAACAAGTTTCATCATTGGTATACTAGCTGGCAACAACATTAAACCAAATACAAAAGTCTGAAGGTAACTAGCATTATGAACTAATGATAGTATAATTTTTTTGCAAACCATGTACCTTGAAGGTATATATCATTTCGAACTGCAGAGGACCTGAAAATTGCTATCCCAATCTTGATAGTCGATTAAACATAAAACTGGACCAACCGAATCAAAGAAAACAACCGGATAAGGAGGTGCCCACTCTTGACCTTTCCTCTTGTCTTCATAATTTTTTTGTGTAGTTTAACCAAAATAAAATGACATCAGCGCCTTGGCATCTTGGTGACACTATACAAAAAATTGACTTATCTCATGAAAGTGAGGTATGTAATCTATAAGAAATAACAATGCAAAAATCTGAAGGTAGTAACAAGTTTCATCGTTGGTATACTGGCCGTGAAGCAACATTAGAATGCCTTAGCTGAAAAATATTTAATACATCCACAATCAACAGCTAACCCTGAATCAATCCAGAGACATTAAATGGCATTGCTTAAATTTATTGGTGGCATTAGACTGAGTGCGGCATTAGTTAAATGTGGCATCACTTTAGCAGTAGCATTGGTTGACTTTACCGCTGTCGTTATACTAACATAACAAAATTGGCAATAAGAGCATGGGAGACCCATTTGGACAGTGGGCGCACCAGTACGATGTACCTCCACGGACGCATAGAGTGGTGAGGGAGGTATGGTTGCCCAGAGCAACAAATATCCAGGCAACATATGTGGATTACATCCCATTTTTGTTATGTTCAGCCACCTTTTTCCTATGTGAGGACAACAAACCGATCGACCTGGTCATTCTCTATTGCGTTGTCATGCCTTTCTACCCTTCTTCAACCAAGAGACACGAGACTCGTTCCTTAGCTACTGATTTTCCCCTTATCAACCTAGATGCGGGTTCGATGCCTACTCTCTTGGACAGTATAGTCTCCCTTCCTTTCCTTATTCAACCCAGACATGGATTAGTCTGCATGAAGTAGGGTTTCCTTTAATAGTGCAAATTAAGGTTTTCGTCTGTGTGACCAGCAGAGCAGAGGATAGCAAATTGGGAAGATGGTGGAGTGGAAAAAGATCCACATGCTGACATGCAGCGACGTGGCAGATGGGGCAATAGAACAAGGGTTTGGTTCGAAAAGAGGTAGCATACCTGAGGGTCGGCGGGAAGTGGCTTTGCTCGTGGTCATCGTCATCTGCACGCACTACGGCATCGAGCTTGGGGACGGAGTGTGATGGCCTGGCCTATTAGGGATGATAGACTACTCATATCAATAAGGAATTCCTTCTTTTCCGGGAGCCCATTCGGATAGAACTCCAAAGTTAAGCGTGCTCAGCTTGGAGTAGTTTCAGGATGGGTGACCGACCGGGAAGTTGCTCCCGGGTGCGCACGAGTGAGGACAAAGTGCGCAGAAAAGACTAGTATTGATATGTGAGGCTAGTCTAGATCCCGCCAGGAGTAACGACCACCGGCGGGTGTGTCCGGGGCGTTACAAGTTGGTAACAGAGCCGACCCTCGCGGTTACACGGCTGTTTGCGGACAGTTTGCAGTCATGTTGTGCATGACATTTGTGACCCGTCGTGGCACACGGCATGGCACATGTGCTGTCCTGGAAGCACAGACGGTTGTGCCAAGAGGGAACGT
This sequence comes from Secale cereale, assembly GCA_902687465.1. Classification (NCBI taxonomy): domain Eukaryota; kingdom Viridiplantae; phylum Streptophyta; class Magnoliopsida; order Poales; family Poaceae; genus Secale; species Secale cereale. The sequence goes on from LR738715.1 coordinate 478,700,979, forward strand.
TCCTGTGGCCCGACGAGGACGTCGGTTCCTCTGAGTGAGGGTGTATGTGATGGCCTGGCCTATTAGGGATGATAGACTACTCATATCAATAAGGAATTCCTTCTTTTCCGGGAGCCCATTCGGATAGAACTCCAAAGTTAAGCGTGCTCAGCTTGGAGTAGTTTCAGGATGGGTGACCGACCGGGAAGTTGCTCCCGGGTGCGCACGAGTGAGGACAAAGTGCGCAGAAAAGACTAGTATTGATATGTGAGGCTAGTCTAGATCCCGCCAGGAGTAACGACCACCAGCGAGTGTGTCCGGGGCGTTACACGGAGGCCATCCCGCGCGGGCGCTAGGTCTGAGAGGACGGCCTTGTCGTCAGTGCGTGACCTCGCTCGCCGACGACGAGTGCGTCAACGCTGCACGCCCTTTTCTTACCCGGTGGATCTGTGACCACCGGTGAGGAGGGAGAGATAGGCCATCTTTTTTAGATTTGGAGAGAGGGTGATAGTGTGAGAAGCAAGTGGGCAGCCCTTAGCAAGAAAGGTCTGAAGCTCCAGCCTATATATCTTTTTTATACTACTAATACTAGAGGTGGAGTAGTGGTAGAGTAGTTTATATATTTTCTCTGCAAACAGTACTAGTTAGTTGTGCTTCAATACTGAACGGCACGTCATTAGAAAAATAAAGGTCGATAACTATTGCGACACCTCGGGCCAACGCGGCCAGATCGCATTTTGCACGAGAAATTACACACCATGTTTCGTTGACATGTGGTCCCGTGTACAAGATGAATGACTCCAAGTTCGACCGTCGTGATGCTAGGTGCGAGCCGAGGAACACTGTTGGAGAGACCCCCCCCCCTCGTAATTTTCCTACATTGGTCGTTTGATTCATAGGATAGAATGCTATAGGATATTTTTTCCTATGTAATCATGTTTTAATTGACAATCTAGCATCCACTCCAACTTTTGTTTCACTTCCTTTGATCCTACGAAGAGAGTACTTGCTCTAAATGATGTGCCGCTGCAAGAGCCACCTATATTAATGAACCATGCTCTAAAAAGGTGGACCAACTTTGGCTATAGTAGTACTGTAGTTTTTTTTGCGGGTGTAGTAGTAATGTAGGTTAGTAGGTGACCTTGCGCTTGGCTCTTCTCCTCTTCCGGAAGTCGAACAATAATGATGGTACTACTTCTAGCAATCTGACACCAAATGAACTGCTGCACGTCCACCGCTTGTAAGCAAAAGTTTCTCCTCGTGCTGCGAGCCACCGCACACGCGTTGGCGAGGGAGAAGGCGTAGTAAGCAAGCTTCTCGTCGTTCTGCGAGTGGACAGGACACATCAAAGTTACATATTTATTAGTATTCTCTTCAAAAAATGGTCGACCATGTCCATGGCTACCACCCAGTTCTCTGTCATTGAGTACGTGCACTATTCAGGTGCCATCGAGGAGAAAAAATATTGCGTAGTACTAGGTGCCATCGAAGTGCACGACTCACTTATGCACTGCATATCTCCATTTTCTTGCATGACAGGCCACCTTGATGCTTGATGTCCCGCGTGTCATGGAGGCATATAGTATGATTTTGTAAAATGGAGGCATATAGATGTCCCACGTGCCGGTAACAGGATGAACAAAGCTCATGTCTTAAACGAAAGAGTGGAAGAACATAGATTCCCGACGACCGAGAAGGAGATACAAACCTCGGGTTGGAGCGTCTGCACTCATAATATTTTATATTATTCAGCGATAACTAATGCGGCACCTCGGGCCAATGCGGTCAGATCGCATTTTGCATGAGAAATTACACACCATGTTTCGTTGACATGTGGTCCCGTTCCAACATGTCAGTGAGACGACGGCGAGTCCTTTTATACAATTTCCGAAAGGACATGTAGGCCGGGGCACCTCTTCGTGTACCGTGGCAAACTGGCAACCATCCACCGACTCTTCGCCTTTCCCTCTCGATTTGGAACTGCTGTCGTACGCTCTTCCTCCCTCCTCCATTTGCCTTCACCCTTCCTTCTGCCATTGTTCCATTGTCTTCTCCATGGAGGGAACAAGCCGGAATGACCCCGTTATTCTTTCCCTGATCTGAATGATGACGCGGTGGGGGAACTCATTGATCGGTGCGACGTCATCACCTCGGCTATCATGGCAAGTTCGTTCAAGAACATTCTCGACTCAACTAATAACATCATTACAAGGAACCCAAGTGTCCAGGAGCAGTTTGATCTCCCCTATCTTCTTCGCCTTGACCCTACTGACCGGCGCGGGGACGAGGGAAGCCAGGCCTTGTACGAGTTGATGCCGCTTGATAATGATATGTATGATGTTAAGATGCCATCGCTTGAGGGCAAGCGTTGGGCAGGCACAAATGGAGATTGGGTTGTTTATATTGGGTACAATTGCGAGTGGGAACTTGTGAATGTGTACACTCGTCAGCGGATTCCACTTCCAAAAATCTCCGAGTGCCCTGAGGTTGAGCACACAGATGATCGACGTACGTTCAAATATGATCATGGTGACTGTCGTCTACAGAAGATAGCAATTTCTCGAGTTCCCAGCCGCTCTTGGAATTACAAGAACTATAAAGTTGTTGCTATGTTCAACAAGTTTGTTGCCGTCCTTGGTGGTTCGACTGGATGGATATTGCTCAAAAATCTGTTTCTATACCCGGATGTGTACTGTGATGCAATTCAAGACTAGAGGCTTGTGTTTGCTGCCACCACTCGTGGCACTGTTTTTGCATGGGATCCTTATTGTTTTGGTACGTTTGTCTTCCACCATAATTATAATTGTTTTATCCACATGCATGCGAGTTAGCAAGTTTCCCTTCTCTACTAATTAACCTTCTTCTTGTGTTTCCAAGGTCATGTGAACATTCCACCACCTATACTTAATTTTTATTATAACCAAGCGGGAGATGACGATGGTGATGATCACGAGCATGAGGACGAGCAGGGCCCATATGCTCACTGGCGGCTGGCAACTAATTCCGATGGATCACCACTTCTTGTCTATATACAACCCACTGCTGATGTTACTACTGAGGGAGCAGGTGTTGTCTCCCATGGTCGCACTCTCTGGACCTATTCCAACACCCGTTGCATGGTATTCGGGATGGATACTAGTCTTGGAGTAAACTCGCTCTTCCTTGGACAAAACTATCCAATGATGGTGAAAGGCGATCCAACTGCTGTTGACACAACATTACTACCATTTATGAGAAGCAACTGTATCTATACGTCGAACATTGCGGTGGCTCCCTACCCTGGTCGTGATATAGTAGTCCGCTTCAGCCTGGATGATCCGTCCTGCATTGGTCTCGAGATTGACACTAGCTGGCCCTTCCCAGAGAATCACTTGTGGTTCAAAGCAAGCGTTTCCAACGCCGAGGATTGGTTGAGTTGAAGTTCATTTCACTGCTTGTTATTTGCTGTGTGATGAAAACTTTAGTATTTATAATGTATGCTCGTTGTCGTTGTGGGTTGATGACCTGTTGTAGGTAATAAAATGATATGCCTGTGATAAACTTACTAAATTTATGAATGGCTTTCGAGTTGCTTCTCTGAGTGGGTGCTGCGACGAGGAAAAATATATTTTCCGAATACATAATTGTACATGCATTGCAACAGGTTATCGGCCAATCAACAATAGTACACTATCTGTACTAGCTTCACATGTTGCACTATCTCTATGTCTACGTACGTAATACACCAAGTTTTAAACTTGAGACCAGCCATCCATCCTCACAAAGAACACTTTTTAACCTAGCACAGACTCCACGAAATTTGGCCACAGTGTGAGGTGGGCCATATGTTAATGTGTTCGCTGTACGTAACCAGCACCTCGAATCCTCAATACTACTACTATAAGTAGTAGGAGTAGTAGGATGGCATGGGCCAGAACAAGCATTCACGTCCAAGAGTACGACACACACCACCAGCACAACTTCCATCTGACACCATATTTGTTGGAGTCCGTGCTACATCAATCTCTTCAACCTCGTCGTTTCTCTAACTCAGCCATCGCGCGGCGGGGGAGGTGGGGGTTTGCCGATAGTCGGTTTCCTCAATTGCGGTCCCACTTGTAAGGCGAACTCCAACGCACGACCCCAAAGAACCTCCGTTTTGCCGTGCGCTGAACGCGCGGACGCATCCCGGCCGCGTACATTTTTCTTTGCAAACACATATCTTTTTTTCATCATTGATTTTTTGGTACATGGAAATACATCACCAAAATTTTGACTAGAAAAACAAGAACCACAAGAATACATTTTAGAAGATATCCAACTTCCATAACTGCTCCTGTAAGTTGGATTAGTGCCTTCTAGATACATTCATTGTTGATCTGTGGAGGCTCGATCCTGCGTGTTTCTTTCTTCTTCGATTGTAAAGAAGTAGACGTGTCTAGCCTCTATTCTATCAACAAGTGCACTAGTCTCATCTCTAGCCTCTATGCTAGGTAAAAGTGCTAGAACATCTACTAAATTGCGCTCTATCAATATATCGTTGTACTCTTCTTCCCAATACCAAAACTTGCATCCATTCTACACAATAAAATTTTAAGTTAGCACAACTAGTCTAATCCGAGAGCACAACCGAAGATTTGGTCGAGTTCTTCCTCCTTTTGCCGACACGTGGGACATCCAGCATCCAGGCCGTGTCATGCAAGAAAATAGAGTGGTAGTTGAAGCCACGTGATGTGCATCTTGGGTTAAACTGTAAATATAATCTTACTACTCTTGAGTAACTCCAAAAGCGGCCACCGAAGATCTTTATTGGATTTGCTTTTCATCACCAACACGTCGAGGTGAAAGATGTGCAGGTTCAGTGGGTCCTCTTGCGTTTTCACTGACATGTGGGACCGCATATGAGCAAACAGATGATGGGCTCCGTGCATCTGCTGGCTGGCTGAGAAGAGAGGTAGAGGAGGGCTGAGCACGTACTCCAGGAAATTTGTTCTATATAACCAGCACCTCGATATAGTGGGATGGCATGGGCCATAACTAGCATTCATGTCTAGCAGTACGGCATACGCCACCCACACGAGTCCCATCCGACACCAATTTTCTTGGAGTCCGTGCTACATACATCTCTTCTCCCTCCTGATTTCTCAGCCATCGCGCGGTGGGTGGGGTGGGGGTTTGTCGATAGTCGGTTTGCTCAACTGCGGTCCCACTTGTAAGTGAAAATGCAACAAAGCACACATTCCCCCTTGAGCGGCGTGCCAGACCAACCGCGTGGGGGTGCGACGCGAACACGGTAGGCTATTCCTTTTGAACTTGTAACTTGTAAAATTTGGTTCTGCTCCATGGCACGACCGATAGATAGAAATAACAATTTTCCCTAGAGTAATGAGAAGTTTGGTTTTGGCGCGGTTCATGCATGGAGTACGTAGGAAAATTATGAAGTTGATGCGAAAGGTAAGATAATTACTAGTAGTACCATATACTACTACATGGATTTGACGGAAAGATAAAGATACATACGGATCCATCAACGACATCCTCATGCCCTAGTGCACTGGGTCACCAACTGACATGTGAGGAGCAGCGGCGTTGGCGGCAAGCTCAACGTGCTTCTGAACAATGCCGTCCAAGGTTTCCCTGCGGTCCAAGAAGGCTACCGTCCGCGCGACCTCAAGGTGGACATTCTCCGGTGCGACGACGTGCAGTCGCAGGGCCACCAGTGCCTCGAAGAGGTTGTCACCATAGAGGCTGTTGAGGGTGGCAGGCATCGCATAGCCTGGGCGCGTGGGCTGGAGGTGTACGTCAAGGTTGTCCGCGAGCTTCTTGACGACGGTGAACTTGTCGAGGAAGCCGACGAGGACCTCGTCGAAAAAGAAGACGAAGCTATCGTCCAAGCGGCCCCTCGCCCTGGCGGCCTCAAGCACTACCTGGAGACGTTCCTCGGTGCCGGGCTGCAGGCCAGCGTTGTGGACCATCTGGCACAGCCGGCTGATGCTCGCGCTCATCGCCTCCATGGGTATAGGTTCTAGTCAACTGATCTTGCGATTGGAGTGATCACTCTTGCCCTTGGGTGCATAGGTGCGTAGGATTTCGTAGATTGGACTGGCGGGAGCCTTTATATGAGAAGTGCAGACTGCGTTGAATTCACGTGCGTGTTGGTCATCTACTCCTCGCCCCTCTACTTCACCTGCCTTTGGCTATATGACAGGTTGGCCAGCCACCCGTTGGGCCCACGTGTCATACACCCAAAGGCAGGTGCAGTAAGTCAATGAAGCTGCATCCCCCTCCGTGCCTGTGCATGCTTTCAATGACTTGAGACTACCAAACATCACATGCAGTGGTTAGTTAATTGCATGTAATCCTATTAAGTAGCAAAAATACATTAAGTTATATCGCCGATAGGAATAAAACAATACACCATGTATTTATTTACAGAGGGAGTAGTACATTTTTTGTGACATGTATTACTAGATATTGCTAGTCAAATACTAAATCGAGATGGACGTGGTAGTACTACTAAATCTAGACGGTGGTGCTAGTACTAGTAGTAGTACTACCAATGTAGTAGCACTGTACTACCCATTGGTCAAATTATTACGTGCTGCTCCTCACAATGAAGTGACAAGACCGTACGCCGGAGATGACACCTGAGTATAGGCGCCGTGTTCGGCATACCATAGTCAGCCTCACCGTCTGCAGTCACTATCATCATGGCTATAGACCTAGCCTACTTACAACTAGCCATGTTCGACATAATTTCCCGTGCATAGATGCCCGTGCATTGCACATAACACCAAGATTGGGGGGCTGGACGGCCCCGGCAGCGACCATCGCGCCAGATTTTTCCATGGCCTTCTAGATGTGGTGGGGAGGAGATAAGGCTGATTGTGAGAGACAAGGAGTTGTTTGTAAATAGCGAACAAGTGCAGGCATCTTTTTGCAAAACTGGAGAAGTTTGGTTTGTATGCGTCACATCTAGATCCGACGGCTATTGGTGAAAGATGGCAGGCACAACATCATCACCAACTCAGGACCTGTTTGATTCACAGGATTTTGAAAACGCAGGAATAGGACACGACAATATTACAAGTTTCAAACTAATATTACAAATGTTAGGAGTAATGCTGCACCTACGAAGAGGGAATTACTAGGAAGTTTACGTAAGAACTTTCGTTACTTTAGGTGGATGCAGCATTATCGTACAAACTAAAATCCACCGCCCTGACAAGTCACTAATGGGCAAATAACTTTTCGAGTCTCTCGCCACTTGATGTTTCAAAAACAAATTCAGCTTCCGCGGAAACTTTGTCATTTAGGCTTAGACACTTGCGGTGATCAGCACGCCATTCATTTTTGCGCCAGAGAACGCCAAACCTCATTACCTTGAGCACACTTGCCTCCAGAACAAAGAACCTGGCCAATTTAATCTCAGATGTGCTGCCTCGATAGTTAACCAAATCAATTTCTATAAGATGGAGATCAAGGCATTCGATGAGATTGTTATAGTGCAACACATTTTTCACTTTCGGGTCTTTTTTTATCTGCAAAAGAAGAGAACATATTAGAGCAGCTGGATGTATAAGATTGTCGTGTCATCAAGAGGTACCAATATCATTCGCTCATACGATATGGTTGGCCGGCTAGTGATATTTTTTCACTCTCTCTCTCTCTCTCTCTCTCTCTCTCCTCTCATTTACCTAGGAGTACGTGAAGAGCTTGGGCATTTGTTGCCTTCCACTATGTGGCCCATGCCATATTTCGCAAAAGTATGCCACATAATACGCATCGATGTCAAATCAAGAGATTTTGGCACCGCTCTCGCGATGTGAGAGAGTTGGCATCGCTGTGCACACAGACCCACATGTATAAACAAATCAATCAAACCAACTACACCAGCCTCTCACTCTCCCAAACAAGTGTTTTTTATTGCATCAGTCCTCAATGCGCCCTCAATTTACTAGCGTGCGGGGTGCTACCCCGAGTGGTATCAACTTTGCCTACTTCACCGCGTGTCGGATGGGCCTCTAGTTTACTTATTTTCACCCACTGCCACATGGGCCAGCACACGAAGATACAAAACACGAGCTGACAAGGCAGCATGTGGACTGGTTGACTGGTCAACTAAATAATATACGGAGCTATACACTGACATAGTGAGCGTATAATCCGTCGGTATAGAGTGTTCGTGTGAGAGGGGAAGCCTGTGAGAGATAGCAGAGAGAGATAGAGAGATAGAGAGAGAGAAAGAGCTACTCCCTCTGTTCGATAATGTAGTTCCAACATTTTTTTAAAAGTCTAACTTTTGAAACTTTGACCAAGTTTATAAAGAAATTACTTATATCTACAATACCAAAGATAAATGATAGTATGAAGTAAGTACATGTTGTGATGAATCTAATGATCTTTCCAGATGTAAATGTTTTTCTCCACATATACCTGGTCAAACTTTTCTGAGGTTTGACTTTTCAAAACATCCATATGCTTATGGACGTGAGAGAGTCCCTAACTAGATAAAGAGAGAGAGAGAGAGAGAGTGAAATAGAAAGAGTGAGTGAAAAAAGTGTGTGTGCGTGTGTGAAAGAGACATGGACAACACTCGATAAAAGTCGAGAAAAAACGTGTGTGTCTTATGCAAACATATCACACATGCATCTTCGACAACAGAAGCAAGGTGAAGAGATAGTGTGTGGTTGTTTGCAACCGAGAGAGCAAGACCCCTAGCACGTGGCCAAGAGGGGTCTGACTAACAAGGGAGATAGGTCGAGAGAGACGTACGGAGAAAATGCAGACATGGGGAGGAGAGAGTGTATGTTTGCCATAGAGAGATCCCCTGGAGATCGTGATGGGACTACATGAGTGGGAGATCGAGTGACAATGTGTGTGCGCGATAGAAGATACCCCGAGAGGTATCGAGATAGACGTATGGATGGAAGGAGACAATACGTGTGTTCCTGATGGCTAGTGAGAGATAATCATACTTAGGGGGGGGTGCTTGCGCCTATGATGGAGTGAGGGATTATGGTACTTATTAGGGGGTGCGTGTCACATAGAGATAGAACAAGGGCGGAGAGTGTTGGATGGGTCTATATGTATAGCGTGTGCGAGCCATGTGTATGTGTGAACCAGGGAGATATAAAGTTTGAGAGAGATTGAGGAGCCCCGATAAGGCTGAGTGGTGCGTCAAATAGCTGAGAGGGGGAAAGAGATATTCCATCCGCTCGATAATGCAGTGCATGTAATTTTTTTAGAAGTCAAACTATGGAAACTTTGATCCGGTTTACACAAATGTTATTTATATCTTCAATACCAAAGATACATCATACGAAACTACATCTCATGGCGAATCTAATCGTATATGTTTGCCGTTCCAGATGTAATTGTTTTTCTCCACGTACATGGTCAAACTTTGTGATGTTTGACTTTTCAATAAATCAATATGCTATGGACCGAGGAGAGTGCCTAAGTCAAGAGGGATCAAGTGTGTGTGTGAAGGAGAATGAGTAAGTGTGCAAAAAGAGTATGTGTGTGAAAGAGAAAGTGACAACAAACGATAAATTAGAGAGAGAGAGTGTGTTTTTTTCGTTTCTTAGGCGAACATATCACGCATGCATCTCCGAGATAGAAATGCAAGGCGAGGAGATACACGAAGATAGCTAGTGTGTGATTGTTTGCAACGGAGAGAGACACCCCTATAGTACATGTCCAATAGAGGTCTGGCCAACAAGGTACAAAGGTAGAGAGGGACACATGGAGAACATGGACGCATGGGGAGGGCGAGAGGGTGTGTTTACGTTAGAGAGGCCCCCTCGAGATCGTGAGGGGGCTATATGGGTGGGAGATCAAGGGAGGTGCATGCGCGATAGAAAGATGCCCCGAGAGAAATTGAGATAGACCACGCAGATGTTTGTGATGGAGACTAAGATTAGCTAGTCATATACATATATGGGGGACTGCGTGTGCCTACAATTGAGTGAGAGACCATCATATTTGGCTAGCTAGGCATGAGATTGTGTGTGTGTGGGTGTGAGATGGAGAGAGAACGAGGGAGAGAGATAGAGTTTTAGATGGACCTATCGAGTGCGAGTGAGATATGCATGTGTATGTGTGACCCAGGTAGATGGAGAGTTTGAGAGAGAGGGGGAAGAGCTCTAAGACGATAGAGTGGTGCGTGAGAGAGTTACGGGCAACGAGCCAAGGAATTTGTGTGCATACAATGAGTGCACCCAAGATATCTAGCTTGGACTAGAGAATCATACATAGTGTGCAAGAGAGACCTATAGATGGAGTATATATGCATGCGAACTAGAAAGACCCCCCCACGCACACACACAAAGGGAGAGAGAGATGGAGAGAAAGAGAGAGGACCAACAAGCTTTGTGTGTTGGATTCGTGCGACAAAATTGAAGATTGTCGGCGCGAGAGAGAGATAGAGCAGGAGTCCAGGAGAGGGGGAGGTCACGTTTTATGCATCAAAGACTGATATAAACCATGTTTTGATATAAACTTGCATTCAAATATTTAAATTGGAGAACATGTTGTCTGCAATCCACACATGAACGGATATATGCGTATAACAAACAATTTCATTAATTTGACTTTCAACATGTTCATGGAGTACTGTAATACTATACAACATGCTATTCGATTGAGGTGTTCAATTTTGGATTTAGTTCACTATTTCGACCTGGTGAACGAGCTATTTCATTGAATCGGGATATTTCATTTTGGGTTTGATTCCCGTTTTTGAGTGGGTCAACTATTTGTCATATAGTAAATCGCTAGCAACGAGCATGTAAAAACACATTACTCCCGAGCATCATCTCTCCATCTAAAAAAGAAGTGGCAAGCTAATATTTCTAAATTTGATTCGAATCGACTTGGTAAGGTAGACGTGGATGCTCGTTCTCCCAAATTTTGAACGAACCGTTAAACATCCTTTGCTCGGTGAAATTCGCCCGAGCAAATAAATGGGAGACGCGAAATTACCATCCTATGTGGGAGACACATTAATTGGCCCGTTGTGCATCGAGGATAGGTTTGTAACTTCATCCAAGCGCGCCTTCTCCTCGGCCGAAATGACATGTGCCGAATAATTCAAAAACCATGGTCGGCAAAACACACTCTCCTCGCCCGAAATAGCTCGCGCCACTATTTGAAAACACGCTCTCCTCACCTGAAATCGCTCGCGCCCACTATATTTCAAAACACGCCCTCCTCGCCCGAAATCGCTCCCGCCCACTATTTGGGGAGAAGCAAAGTTACTCTACTATCCCCGACCCTCAGTACACAGACCCAAGCCGAGAAGCCTAAGGGCAGGGGTAGAACTGTAACTCCCCCTCACATTTCAGACAAATGCGTACATGGTTCCACTCCCCTCCCAATCCCCCCCTTCATACCTCGTGGGCGCCAAATCACCTTCTCCCCGGAAGCTCCCATCTCCCGAGCCGCGAAACCTCAGCCCCTCCTCCATGGCGCCCCCACCGCACCAATTTCACAGCCGCCCTCCTCCCTAATGCCGGAGACGCTGTCCATTTGTCGTCGTCCACTAGGCCGTGTGCCTCTTACTCCGCGCTGCAGGAGCTGCCTCGACGACGGCCGCATGAACCCTACCGGAGCCAATTCACCCCCGCCGTTGTTCACGGCGCCGGAGCGGCTCCAACTTCGGATCCGTCCAGAGTCCCGGCGCTGCTTCCCCGTAGCCATCGACAGTCGCGACATCACTGTTTCCCTACTGCCGGTGGCCACCGCAACCGCGTCGGCCTCACCGACTCGGCAGTTGGACCGGCCTACTTCACCATGCCGCACGATAGGTCGCACCCTCATCTCAAATCACTTTATTTAGGCGTCAGTTGTCTGAATTTTTTATTCTGGGCCAATTGATTCCCAATGGGAAGCAGCACTCCTCGAGGTGGCGGAGCTCCTAGGCTGACGGTTGGCTGGTGTCTAACGTAAGGGTGCGGGGCCGCAAGTTCGCCGCGGAAGCAACACTTAGATGGCTATAAGGTACTGCCGCCGCTGGATCTGGATGACGGGGAGTCTTTGTGGATTGGCCCGGGGGCGGCGCAACCACGACAGTGTAGTGGGGCGGGGAGCTGGGTTTTTGCTGGTGATGGCTTCTCGCCCCTCGTTGGTTACCCCAAGTGGAAGGTTGAGATGTAGCGTAGCGGCAAATTTCCCTTGGCAAAGATACCAAGGATCGAATCCCGTGAGACTCCGAGGGTCGACAAGTAGGTGTCAATGGCGCCAGAAACTTAGCGGTTGACGGGACCTGCACACAGATACAGATAACTTTGCTCCCAACGAGTACAGAGAGGTTGTCAATCCCTCCAGCCTTGTTGTTTACAAAGGATCAAACACAAGAGATAATAATGATAGCTATGACTACAACTAGGAAATAAAAACAGGAAGTAAATAGAAGGTGTGATCAGCGGTGGTAATATGGACCGGGGTCCCATGATGTTCACTAGTGATGTCTCTCTCCCAAAAGACAATAAAACAACAAAGCGAGGTAAACAAATTACAGCTGGGCAATTGACAGGATTATGTGCGCAAACCAATGCTAACTGTGCTGCAAGGAAAGGTAGAGGCTCAAAAGCATGGGCGGTACGCCAAGGCAAGTAGACCGAAATCCATCTGCATCTACTACTAATCATCCACCTTGAGATATCTATCCAGAACATCTCGCTGGTATTAAGTTGCGAATCCCACCCAAAGTGTAAACTCAAAGCAACAGACAACTGCATTAAAAGAACTTTGCGTAAAGTAAACAATCCTTGCTCCCGCAAGTACAAGCACCGTTGTTTTCTCCCTTGTGGCAACAACACATCCCCTAGACTCATGTTTCTGTCACTCAAGCTAGTCATCAGGGGGCATGAACCCACAATCAAGCATAACGCTCCCTCTTGGAGTTACTACCTACTACTTGGCCAAAGCAATAAACAGCAACGGAGAACATGCAAGAATTACTCAAGAACAAAGATATAAAAGAGGTGAATCAAATATATTACTCAAACACAATCTGAACATAGTCTCATAATCCATCAGATCCCAGCAAACTCAGCAAAGCAATAGCAGAAAGATTACATATGTGTCTCGATCATGTAGGGCAGCTCACGAGGTCTAAACCATGAAGAGCAAAGAGGGGAGGAGAACATCACATAGCTACTGATCATGGACCCATGGTCCAAGGTGGACTACTCACGACTCATCCGGGAAGCGTCAATGGTGGTGGAGAAGCTCTCGGTGGTTGTTCTCCCCTCCGGCAGGGTGCCGGGAAGAGTTCTCCTGATGCTCCCGATCTTGGAAGCACTGCGGTGGCGGAACAGAGGCGAGATCGCGAAAAAGGGTTCTGTCCTCGAGGGTTTCGGGACGAGAGGGATATATAGGCGAAGGGGGGCAGCCAGAGGCGGAGCAGGGGCCCCAGGAGCCCCCCTGGCGCGGCCAGGGGTGGGGCCGCGCCAGATGGCCGCCTGGGCCTCCCCTGGCTCCCCTCTGGCCCATCTTTGGTTCTTCGCGAAGCTTCCTGTACGCTGTTTTTTCCTATATTTTTCTTGGAATTTTTGGAGCACTTTTAATATGGGGGAAACCTGAAATAGAAAAACAGCAGAAAACAGGAACTGTCACTGTGGTGCACTGAGTTAATAGGTTAGTCCAAATATGATCAAAAGTGTATGGAAGTGCATCAATATCATAGCAATATCACACAAAAGAAGCATGGAGCAAGCAGAAATTATAGATACGTTTTGGACGTATCAACATCCCCAAGCTTAATTCCTGCTCGTCCTCGAGTAGGTAAATGATAACAAGCATAATTTCTGTGGTGACATGCTACCAACCATATAAGAACTTTTTAAGTAAAGCAATCAAGGCATGTAATTCAATTCAAGTCATAACAAGCAAGAGTCTATATTAGCATTGTAACAAGCAACATAAGAACATAAAGGTGCAAGAGCTATCGCTGTCCGTGACTCGAATGTCTCCAAATGGTGTTTGCGTGCAAGAAAGGGGATAGGGATATACGAGAGAGTAAAATATAGTTTTTGTATTGTTGAGAACTTAATATACTAAAGTTTCACACTTGGTCTTCTTTGGAATCTTATCTTGACTCATCCCCAGACCACTAGCCAGGTACAAGTCAAAATGATCCACTCCCTTTCGATATTCTGAGCACTCATGCAATGGATGAGCGTAAGCAAGAAAGTTGACACTTAGGATGGCAAAGAGAGAAATATGATGAAGGGGGAAGACAAAAAAGGTGTGAAAGGCTCACATCAATGAGGACAATCATAGGAGAGAGAAAGCCAAATGATAGATATGATGTGAGGAGTAGGGATTGCCATGCAACGGATGCACATATGAGATAAGGTAAGCTCTCCAATGGAACTAGTGGGGGTGCATCCAACTTGCTCGCTCAAGAAGACCTAGAGCTCTTTTGAGGAGGCTCATCATTGGAATATAGAAGCCAAGTTCTATAGTGTGAAGGTCCCCACATAGCTATATGCATGAATGATAACCTCTATGGAGTACAAGATATAAGATGAAGTACGAGTGTGGATCTCTCAAAAGGAAGAGTAGTGTGCCCCCTTCTCTCTTTTTATTTATTTTTCTCTTTTTTTTTTCTATATTTTTTTTATTTTTTTGTGGCCTCAATGGCTCTTTCTATTTAACTCTCATTTGTCCTCTTTGGGATCTTTTGATTTTGTCCTCTTTGGGATCTTTTCCTCACTTTAGGGGCAACACTCTATGTATTACAAGAAGTATAGATGATCTTTCACACTTTACAAGAGTACTCAACATAAAGAAGATGAAACTATCATGATGTATGCAAATGTATGCCTCTTCCAGTGTAGTAGCATATGCAATGATACTAGCGCATCATGTAGCAATGATTAGGGCAAGGCCCAACTAGCATGCGGCTCATCGATCAAGCAAAAAGCATGTATGACATGAAGATCAAGTCATGAGAAGATGGATGTTGCATGGCAATGTATCTCGGAAAGGCTATGGAAATTCCTTGATAGGTAGGTATGGTGGCTATTTTGAGGAAGGATATAATGAGGCTTATGATGACAGAGCGTATCGTGCCAAGGATTTGGATGCACCGACGAAGTATGCGCCAACTCTCGAGGTGAGAAAGGGCAATGCACGGTACCGAAGAGGCTAGAAAAATATGGCTAGGTGGAAGTGTCAACTTTCGAATACTCACATTAGTCCGAAGAACTCATGCACTTATTATCGGTAACTCTCAATCTAATTAGGAGGTTCACAAAGAGACAAGTACCCCGAGGAGTGTATGGGGGTTTGGTTATCCTTGCGCATCCTCGACTCATGGTACGTGAGTGTACTCTAATATTCGATCCCTCCAAAGATTAGTGATCCATCTAGTAGCTAAAGTTCTCAACTATTTTGTAGGTTTTCGAAAATAAACACGGATTGCCCAAAATACGACATCTATCACTAATAGGCTAAAGCTCTTGACACCAAAAGTTCAGACATTACTCATGGCAATACCTCAAAACTATTGCAAGTTACTACTAAAATTAAATAGCAACCTCAATTACCTACTTTAAGTTAAGACACACAACTCAGTGCAACAGGCTAACTCTCTTAACAAGATAAACATGAAATCTCAAGAGAGTTCAGCAACCAACTAAACAAAAGCTCTTTAAAAAGAAAAGCATGAAAACTAAGAGCTAAACATGACAGCAGCTATGGAAAGACAAAGAACACACACAGCAAAGATAAGCATGAAAATCCTATGTTGTGTTCTAGGTTGAAGTGGAGCGTGTTTCTCTCCCACACAAAGAAAGCTGGGTTCTAACTTGTTATGAACAGCAAGCAAAGCTAAAGAAAACTAAAAAAAAGAAACTAAGAGCAAGACGCTCCAAGCATAGCACATAACGCATGAAGTGATAAAATTATAGTTGAACGAAAGACGAACTGATAATTGTTGATGGAGAAGGGGATGCATGGGGGAATCCCCAAGCTTAGACGCTTGAGTCTTCTTGAATATTTCTTGGGGGTGCACGGGGGCATCCCCAAGCTTCAGCGTTTGACCCTCCTGAATCTTCTTTTATCATCTTCCCTCGCACACTTGAAAACCCCCTTCATACATAACTCATCATAATCTGATTAGCGAGGTTAGTACCCACAATAAAATAATTTTTCCCTACTGGCAATAAAAATAATCTTGAAGAGCTACTGTTTCTCAAGATTGCCAAAAGGTTTTTGCAAAGAAAAAGCAAGCTCAAGGTTTGCAAAACAAAGAAAAGGCAAAACAGGATAGAATCTGTGAAAAACAGACCAGCAGGTAATAAATAATTTTTTCGGGGCACTTCTGCAACTCAAATAAAAAAACTCAGAACAGACGCTCGAAAGCCAATTGTATAGAGCACGCTGTCGAACAAATTCAGATCAAAAAGATGATCTGGTGATTTTATTCGAATTTTTCTGTCCAAGGACAGAATCTGTTTTCTGGACAGCACGTCACAACTTTTGAACTTTCTTGCAATCGGCGGCTAAACTTGGCACAAAGCTGAAAGGAAAAGATACAATGATGATGCTACTGTAGTAACAAACATCAAGACACAACAAAAGCAAAATAAAACCTAATTCGTTGTGGGCTGCCTCCCAAAAGCGCTTTCTTTTATGCCTTTAATCTAGGCATGATGCAAAAAGAGAAGATCAAGTTTTATCAAGAGTAAGAGAATAGCTAGCCCGTGTAACGGACTCAAAAGGCAACTTAATCTTTTTTCTAGGGAAGTGTTCCATCCCTTTCTTGAGAGGGAATTGGAATTTTATATTCCCCTCTTTCATGTCAATGATAGCACCAACGGTGCGAAGAAAAGGACGTCCCAAAATAATTGGACATGAAGGTTCACATTCAATATCCATAATAGTAAAATCAATGGGAACATAATTGTCATTGATAATGATAAGAACATCGTCGATCTTCCCCAAAGGTTTCTTTACGGAAGAATCAACAAGACGAACACCTAAAGAACAAGGATCAAAAGGTTTATTACTTTTGTAGATCCCGACAGTGGTGATTGGCGTGATGGAAGAAGGGGTGTACTCCTCCCACTTAGTGTTTTTGGTGGAACCCATAGCAGCAGCAAGCAATATAACTATTTTTGTGATTTTTGGTAAGGGACACTAAAGCAAAAACTGAAAGGTAAACTAACAAGACTTAAAAGCAAAGATAAAAGATAGCGTGCAACTCCCCTATCTTGAAGAGTGCAGTCCCCGGCAACGGCGCCAGAAACTTGCTTGATGGCTTCTCGCCCCTCGTTGGTTACCCCAAGTGGAAGGTTGAGATGTAGCGTAGCAGCAAATTTCCCTTGGCAAAGATACCAAGGATCGAATCCCGTGAGACTCCGAGGGTCGACAAGTAGGTGTCAATGGCGCCAGAAACTTAGCGGTTGATGGGACCTGCACACAGATACAGATAACTTTGCTCCCAACGAGTACAGAGAGGTTGTTAATCCCTCCGGCCTTGTTGTTTACAAAGGATCAAACACAAGAGATAATAATGATAGCTATGACTGCAACTAGGAAATAAAAATAGGAAGTAAATAGAAGGTGTGATCAGCGGTGGTAATATGGACCGGGGTCCCATGATGTTCACTAGTGATGTCTCTCTCCCAAAAGACGATAAAACAGCAAAGCGAGGTAAACAAAATACAGCTGGGCAATTGACAGGATTATGTGCGCAAACCAATGCTAACTATGCTGCAAAGAAAGGTAGAGGCTCAAAAGCATGGGCGGTACGCCAAGGCAAGTAGACCGGAATTCATATGCATCTACTACTAATCATCCACCTTGAGATATCTATCCAGAACATCTCGCTGGTATTAAGTTGCGAATCCCACCCAAAGTGTAAACTCAAAGCAACAGACAACTGCATTAAAAGAACTTTGCATAAAGTAAACAATCCTTGCACCCGCAAGTACAAGCACCGTTGTTTTCTCCCTTGTGGCAACAGCACATCCCCTAGACTCATGTTTCTGTCACTCAAGCTAGTCATCAGGGGGCATGAACCCACAATCAAGCATAACGCTCCCTCTTGGAGTTACTACCTACTACTTGGCCAAAGCAATAAACAGCAACGGAGAACATGCAAGAATTACTCAAGAACAAATATATAAAAGAGGTGAATCAAATATATTATTCAAACACAATCTGAACATAGTCTCATAATCCATCAGATCCCAGCAAACTCAGCAAAGCAACAGCAGAAAGATTACATATGTGCCTCGATCATGTAGGGCAGCTCACGAGGTCTAAACCATGAAGAGCAAAGAGGGGAGGAGAACATCACATAGCTACTGATCATGGACCCATGGTCCAAGGTGGACTACTCACGACTCATCCGGGAAGCGTCCATGGTGGTGGAGAAGCTCCCGCTGGTGGTTCTCCCCTCCGGCAGGGTGCCGGGAAGAGTTCTCCTGATGCTCCCGATCTTGGAAGCGCTGCGGCGGTGGAACAGAGGCGAGATCGCGAAAAGGGTTCTGTCCTCGAGGGTTTCGGGACGAGAGGGATATATAGGCGAAGGGGGGTAGCCAAAGGCGGAGCAGGGGTCCCAGGCGCCCCCCTGGCGCGACCAGGGGTGGGGCCGCGCCAGGTGGCCGCCTGGGCCTCCCCTGGCTCCCCTCTGGCCCATCTTTGGTTCTTCGCGAAGCTTCCTGTACGCTGATTTTTCCTATATTTTTCCTGGAAGTTTTGGAGCACTTTTAATATGGGGGAAACCTGAAATAGAAAAACAGCAAAAAACAGGAACTGGCATTGTGGTGCACTGAGTTAATAGGTTAGTCCAAATATGATCAAAAGTGTATGGAAGTGCATCAATATCATAGCAATATCACACAAAAGAAGCATGGAGCAAGCAGAAATTATAGATACGTTTTGGACGTATCAGCTGGGGCCACGGACGGCGGATGCAAGCTGCTCTACCGTTGGTCGCTGCCTCTTCGGGGAAGATTCCTAACAGTGTCAGCCCGGAGGCACAAGACGACCATCAAGCCATCCGGCATAGATCGGACAGTACCAAAATAAAATAAAATCGTGTGACCCCAATTTAGTCTCAGTCAACAGACGTGTGACCACTCTCGTACCTTGTTGTCGATCTCTTAGTGTATATCTTCAGATCAAAGAGATGTGTCGTTCTTAACATTATGTGTTTTCTGCATCCTCAACCACACCGTCTTCCGACTCATCGTAGCTGCTCCAACAAGGGAAGCATACACGATAAGGGAGCTACAGTCCCCACTCAACAGTTCCCTGCATCGAATGCGCGTGCCCGACATGGACAACCACAACAACTGCAGGGCCATCGACAAGTCAGCACATGATGCTCACTCCTATGGATGGCGGCCAGATAGGTTGTACCCTCATCTTACTTGTGTGCAACATTTATGGCTTTGTTATTCATCTAAGCATGGAAAATAGATTATCACATTTCACAATATATTCATGCTGATCTCTTACGGGTCTTGTTCAGGAGTTAACGATGTTCCATAGTTCAAGTAAGATACTTGTTCTTTAGGTAACGCTGTTCCATAGTTATCATCCATCAGCCAATGCTATCCCAGAGTCTGGTGATTATAGTATTATACCACTTCTAGTATTACCTATGTTGTTCTTTAATACTTTTGTGTGCCATCTAGTTAATCTCGAGTACAAACGATACATATTCTGTAGCTTCATCTGTGTTCTCACTTTAGTTTTTGAGACCTGTTGCTGCTAGTTAACCCAAGTCCTACTATTTATGTCGTCTCCTACAGGTACTCATTACATAAATCTAACTACTAGTTGTCTTCCATGCATGTCAGATATAATTGCACACACTGATATATCCACAAGAACCTCACGGAGCAATGTAAAGGCCAATAAACTTGATATCAATGATACCCAATATGATGAACATGTAAATGCAGTTCTTCACAAGACTTGCAGAAAGATGTTGAATCCTCTTCACCCCAGAAGGTCCTTGCTCTAACTTGTCCCGTGATATGGGTACAACATGCATATAATGTCCTGGAGTGTATCTACTCTGTTGCAATGCCATGTGCTTAGCATGCTGATCATGCATGTAAATATGTCATGCCTTCCTGTTTTTCAGTACCTATTCCATTCATGATAACATGTTTTCAAATTCAAGTACTATCATTCTACTCTATCGTAATGCCATCTGCTTAATTTGGACATCATGCTTCTGAATATCTTATGCATTGTTATTCATCAGTATGTACTTCATCTGTCTACCATACCATGTTTTTTTACATTGAAGTGCTGTTCTAGTGCTCTGTTGCAATGCCATCTTAGTTTCCCAAAAATACACGTGTATGTTGCCTTAGTTTTTTCTGTACGTATTCTTCTAGCATATAGTTTTACATTCAACTAGTGTTTTTTTACTGTGTTGTCCTATCGTATCCCTAGCTCTACACCATACCCCCTCCGTCCGGATTACATGTTGCCGAAATGGATAAAAAAGGATGTATCTAGAACTGAAATACGCCTAGACCCATCCATTTTTTCTGGATGGAGGGAATACATGTCAATATGTCATGCCTTTCTATTCTTCAGTACCTATTCCATCTCTCTGCTGTAGCATGTCTTATAATTGAAGCACCATTCTTCTATACAAGGCATGCAAGCGGAAGACGACTATGTTAGAATCTGAAGGGTTACAAACCAGATCTTTGCAAAAGATCCAAACACCAGGAGATAATAAACCAACTCCAGTTTTTATAGATACTGCTCCAGCACAGAGAAACCCGACTCCTACTGATAATAAGCAGATTCCAGTGCCCAAAGAACTAGTCCGCTCCAGTCTAGCAAAAATATGTCAACTCCATTCTAGGAAGCGTGTGCGTATCCTTGCATCATGAAATTTTATAGCATGCTCATCATATTTTCTACATGTTTCTTACCCATCTCTCTTTTAGAAAATAAGCTTAACATATAGAAGAATTTCTGCACCGGTATTGTCTGTGAGGAAAGATTCTTGCAGGAATTCTCTGTACTCCAATGCAGATGTAAGTATCTATTGTATATCACTATATTTTTTACATCAGCATGTATTTTGTTAATCGGCGTGAATCCAACCTTTATCTGATCTAAATTTAGTTGTAACAAAATGTATGATTAAAGGCCACAATGTTGATTTTTGTAAGGAAAACTGCCTGGTAGTTTTGCATCCTGAGCTGCATGAGTGTACTATCTCATATCAGTGGGTTTGATTACTTTGGTTCTGCAGTGGGTTTTTAGTGTTTTTTTACTATGTTGTCCTGTCGTATCCCTAGCTCTTACATCATACTCCCTCCGTCCGGATTACATGTCGCAGAAATGGATAAAACTGGATGTATCTAGAACTGTAATACGCCTAGACCCATCCATTTTTTTTCTGGATGGAGGGAATACATGTCAATATGTCATGCCTTTCTATTCTTCAGTACCTATTCCATCTCTGTTGTAGCATGTTTTATAATTGAAGCACCATTCTTCTATATAAGACATGCAAGGGGAAGATGGCTATGTTAGAATCTGAAGGGTTACAAACCAGGTCTTCGCAAAAGATCCAAACGCCAGTAGATAATAAACCAACTCCATTTTTCGTAGATACTGCTCCAGCACAGAGAAACCTAACTCCCACTGATAATAAGCAGATTCCAGTGGCCAAAGAACTAGTCCGCTCAAGTCCAGCAAAAGAATGTCAACTCCATTCTAAGAAGCGTGTGCGTATCCTCACATCATGAAATTTTATAGCATTCTGATCATATTTTCTACATGTTTCTTACCCATCTCTCTTTTAGAAAATAAGGTTAAATGATAGAAGATTTCCTTCATTGGCATTGTATACGAGGAAAATATCTTGCGAGAATTCTCTGTGCTCCAATGCTGATGTAAGTACCTGTTGTATATCACTATATTTTTACATCAACGTGTATTTTGTTAATCGGCGTGAATCCAACCTTTCTCTGATCTAAAATTAGTTGTAGCAAAATGTTAAAGGCGCCAATGTTGATTTTTGTAAAGAAAACTGCCTGGTAGTTTTGCATACTGAGCTGCATGAGTGTACAATCTCATATCATGCACATTACTGAATTGTAGTGCTGCTCTGGTTGCCCATTCGTTCATTGTGTCAATGTTGCTTTCGTATTACCTTACCTGGCTGATGATAGCTGTGCCATATTGTGTTAATTTGGTGTTGGATAGTTGCCCAAACGTTCGTTGTGCCAATGTTGCTTTCCTATTATCTTACTTGGCCAATGATAGCAATGCTAGTTTCTTAATTTGGTGCAGGCTGCTGAAGATAAGAAGACAAACTCTGAAAACAGCAAGGCAACCCCATTGTTTCTTTCCAATAAATCTAGGCGAGGTAATATGCCAATAACTCATGATTAATCTATTTGGTTCCCCTCCTAATTTATGTTATGATGCAGTGGTCGAGACACTGTCCCCTATCAATAATACAAGCCTGCCAAAATCGCCATCTGAATCTAGTCAATATCCTCTTCTCGAATGCAACAGAAAAAATGTATGTTTGTGAACCAATTAATGGCTGAAGGAATGATGGAAACGGTGGAGGAATCAGAGATGCAGAGTCGTGCGACACAACAACTGATCAATGTTTCCAGAGACAGTGTAGCAAAGCAGCAAGAACTTGCCCACATGCTTATGGGCGTCATTTATGCCGAGGTTGCAGATTGTGACGTTGTAGATCATTAGGTTCTGTTCATTTATTTGCACTGGTATCAATCTTTGATTGCCCAGTAAATGTAATTTCCTGTAATATATGCCGGATGTGCCACGTTTTTCCCTGTATGCCATACCTTTGCTTGATCGGTTTTCGTCCTGTGCATAATTGCTCGTCGTAATGGGCTCAAATTATCTAATTTGGCCTAAAGACATGTACGAACTTTAGTGGGCCCATTAAGTTAATGGGCCATTACCCGACCGAAAGTTAATTGTCGGCTCTCTTAACTCCCGGGTCATTAACAGACTGACATCGAAGCGGGCAACAGGTGGGCCCAATTGATTTCACGGGCCATTACTAAGTTCGAGCTACGTATGGACCAACTATAATGTGGGCCTTTAGCAGGCCGAAAGAGATAGCGGGCTTGTACTCGACCATGAAGAGCATGGGCCGCTAAGAGGCCGAAAGTCAGGTCGTATTGTAAATGGCCCAACTGTGTTGTGGGCCTTTAGCAGGCCAAAAGAGAAACCGGGCTGGTATTGGACCATGAAGGGTATGGGCCGTTAAAAGGCCAAAACTCAGGTCCGACTACAAATGGCCCAACTCATTTATGGTCCGTTAACAGGCTGAAAGGCACACAGGGCCGGGAATTGGCCCAACACTTAAATGGGTCGCTAAAAGGCCAGAACTCAGGTCTGACTACAAATGGCCCAACAGATATATGGGCCGTCACCAGGCTGAAAGACACACCGGGCCGGAAATTGGCCCAACACTTAAATGGGTCGCTAAAAGGCCAAAACTCAGGTCCGACTACAAATGGCCCAACTGATTTATGGGCCGTCAACAGGCTGAAAGACACACCGGGACGGAAATTAGCCAAATATTTAAATGTGTCGCTAAAAGGCCGAAAGATATACATCGTGAAAATTGGCCCATCCACTGAATGGGCCGTTAACAGACCAAAATCTCATCGGGCCGATATTGAGCCCAAATATATAGCGGACTGTTAACGGGCTCGAACTAACGATGGGCTGCAATGGTGCCAAATCTTTAGCGGGCCGTTGACGGGCCGAATTGGCACATCTCGTATGGGCTGTGGGCTTAAATGGACCTGGCACAAGTAGGCCTTATATGGGCCTGCCTTTTTCATCGGAATGGGCCACTGCTGGGCCGTGCCACGTGTTGTCCTATCATAGGCGTCTCATGTCCAATGAGTGGATGACACCTGTCCTAAAGGTGAGGCAACACGTGTTCTACTAGTCAAATCAGTGATGACCTCATTAGCAGTATTCTTCATGTGCTGTTTGGACATACGTGTTACAATTAAAAAACAGATCATCAAATATTTGAGACACTGCCTTTGGAGAGGACCTGATATGGAGAACAAAAGACCTGCTCTGGTAGCATGGCAAACAGTGTGCAGACCCAAAGATCAAGGGGGATTAGGAGTGCTAGACATCTACACACACAACAAAACATTGCTCATGAAGAACCTTCACAAATTCTTCAACAGACATGACATCCCATGGGTCAATCTTATCTGGGAATCATACTATGGTGATGGGAGATTGCCAGGGGGCAGTTTGATAGGATCATTCTGGTGGAAATCCAACTTAGCTCTCATTGATCAATACAAAGCCATTGCTAGATGTAATGTGGGAAATGGAGTAAGTGTTTTTTTCTGGGAGGACTTATGGAGCCAAGCAATACTTAAGCACCAATTCCCTCACTTGTTCTCCTTTGTCAGAAACTCTCAACTAAATGTACAACAAGTACTACAGACTGAGTACTTACAAGACCTATTTTTTCTCCCTCTGACAACGGAAGCATATGAGGAATTCCTACAGATGGAAGACATTTGCATTTCCGTGAGACAATCGGAATACTTAGATACATTTGACACTTGGAGCTAGATTTGGGGGAATGAACACTACTCCTCCATCAAAGCATATAAAGTTCTAATTGGATACAAGCAGACACCTCCACATTTCAATTGGATCTGGCAGAGTTCATGCCAGCCAAAGCATAAAGTGTTCTTCTGGCATCTTCTACATGATAGAGTCAACACAAGAAATTTACTTAGAAGAAAGAATTTTGTGCTAGAGGATTACAACTGTGCTGTTGGTGGATGCCAGCAAGAAGAAACTCTTCATCACCTATTTTGGGGCTGCCAATTTGTTCAACAATGCTGGGATTTCATCTGTCCAACAAGAACTCCAAACTTATCTGTGTTAGAATCGTTCCAAGACCTCAAGGACAAACTGAGATACCCTTTCTACATTGAAATCATAATCCTTGGAGCATGGGCCATCTGGATAACCAGAAACAATAAGGTTTTTGAAAACATCCAACCTTCTTTCCAAGGGTGGAAGTTAATTTTCTTGGAAGAGTTAAAGCTTCTCAAGTTCAAAATGAAGAAGAAGCATGATAGACAATTTTCTGTTTGGCTTCAAAGCCTCTTGTAAAGCCTCCTTTTCTTTCTTTCTTTTCTTTACTTCTTTTTTTAGTCTCTTCATTAGTTTTCTAGACTCTTTTTTAGTTTTTTTAGGCTTACCTCAAGCCTTCCCAGATACACTCTGTATTTTGACATTTTAAATAATTAAAAATTGCAGTTGGGTTTTACCCTACTGTTTATAGTTAAAAAAACACGTGTTTCCTCCGGCCAATGATGATTTTACACATGGAAAATCCCCATTGGTCGGTGCTGTTAACGGGTTATCGGATCCAAAACCGTACCCGATAGCTTAACGGTGTTTCGTTACGATGGATGCCACGTGACGGTCACCATTGACGAAAGCACTTCTGTGACGCGCGATTTATCGTCATGGAAGTGGACACTTTCGTGATGATAATTTTGGTAATGTCATGGAACAATTCTACGACAGCACAAGTATGACTATCTTCATTCTGTCATAAATTTGTCATGGATGTACATGCATGACAGAAAACGTGACCTATTGTGACAAACATGTATCATCACGGAAGTGTATTTTTTTTGTAGTGTCCTCCTTTTGTTCTTCGCTCTTCTCGTCATCTTTTTCATCCAATGAGCTCACAATGTCATTAATTTCTTCTTCCATAAACTCCTGCAAAATATTATTCTCTTCTTGGACAGCGGAGGAGTCCTCAATATATGGTTTAATATAAGGATTAGAAGCATAATTATCATAGCAATATTTAAGTATGGCCAAATTTTCAGATTTGTAGAGAGTAGTATCACACTCTTCAATAAAAGAAGCAATTTCATAAGTACCCCTAAAAGCAACAAATTCTTCAATTTGTTGAACATCACAGTAATTATAAACCCCTTAGTATACGAAGATACGATTCCATTATCACTAAACACACATTGGTAAGGATGGTGTTTCTTAAGGTCTTTAGAACAACAAGTACAATCATATATTTCACATAAATTCCAAGCACAACACCGCAAACGATAAATATGATCCAGTAAAACTTTCCCTATTTCAGATATGCGATGTCGCACATAACAAGCATGCTCATCTAAAGATTTGCCGTCAACTAAGCTAGTTGGGGTTTCAGCCCGAGCACATAGGGATCGAAGATGATCCAAGTAAAAAGCTTTAGTAGTGTGATAGATTTTGAGTGGTTCTTCAACCATTGTTTCAGTAGGTACCACTAACTATATTGGTATTTCATGTTCCATATCCATAACTAAAGATAGAGAACAACTTAGAATAGCAAATAAAATCTAACTAGTGATAAAGCAAACAAGCACACACGAGAATATTCACCCCACGCTATTGCTCCCCGGCAACGGCGCCAAAAAAGGTCTTGATAACCCAAAAGTATAGGGCATCAATTGTAGCCTCTTTCGATAAGTAAGAGTGTCGAACCCAACGAGGAGCTAAAGGTAGAACAAATATTCCCTCAAGTTCTATCGACCACCGATACAACTTGACGCACGCTTGATGTTCACTTTAGCTAGAACAAGTATAAAACTAGAAGTACTTTGTAGGTGTAACGGGATAGGTTTGCAAGAATATAAAGAGCACGTAAATAAAAACTAGGGGCTGTTTTAGGTAAAGAAGCAATAAAGTTAGTATAGCGAGTGTGGAAAAGTGGTGGTAGGAGTTGCAAAATTGTCCCTAAGCAATTGACTACGTAACTAGACCGATAGCAAGTTTTATGTGGGAGAGGCCACTGCTAGCATGTCATCCCTGACTTAGAATTCTATGCACTTATGATTGGAACTATTAGCAAGCATCCGCAACTAATAACGTTCATTAAGGTAAGACCCAACCATAGCATTACGATATATTGGCCCCCCTTCAATCCCGCATGCATCAATTTTGATGCTAGGTTGAAGCTTCTGTCACTCTTGCCCTCCAATACATAGTCCTATGAACATACAACTAACCCTACGGTGTGATCCATGCGTGCGCTCATATGATGGGAACCAAAGGACAGCAACATAACCACAAGAAAATTAAACCAATCATAGCAATTCACCAATTACCGATAGGAGAACAAAAATCTACTCAAACATCATAGGATTGCAACACATCATTGGATAGTAATATGAAGCATAAAGCACCATGTTAAAGTAGAGGGTACAGCGGGTTGTGGGAGAGTGGACCGCTGTGGATAGATGAGGGGAGGTGATGAAGATGTTGGTGAAGATAACAGAGGTGTTGGTGTAGATCGCCGTCACACGATGATGGCCCCGACGACGTTTCGGCGCCACCAGGAGAGAGGGGGAGAGGGCCCCCCTCCTTCTTATTCTTCCTTGACCTTCCCCCTAGATGGGAGAAGGGTTTCCCCACTGGTCCATGGCCTCCATGGTGGCGGAGGGGCGAGAGCCCCTCCGAGATTGGATGTGTCTCTCTGTCTCTCTCTGTTTATGCGTTCCCCAATTCTGGCCTTTCACCGTTTCTTATATTCCCGGAGATCCGTAACTCCGATTGGGCTGAAATTTTGGCATGATTCGTATCCGGATATTCACTTTCTTGAAGCGAAAGAAGGGCACCAACAACCTTACAGGGTGGCCACGAGCATCAAGGGCGCGCCCACCCCCCTGGGGCACGCCCCCTGCCTCGTGCCTCCCTCGGGCACCGTCTCGCGTTGATTCTTCTTCCCCAAAATCACATATATTCCAAAAAAATCTCCGTGCGTTTTATCCCGTTTGGACTCCGTTTGATATGGATATTCTGTGAAACAAAAAAAACGCAAAAAACAAGAACTAGCACTGGGCACAGGATCAATATGTTAGTCCCAAAAATAGTATAAAAAGTTGCCAAAAGTATATGAAAGTTGTAAAATATTGGCATGGAACAATAAAAAATTATAGATACGATGGAGACGTATCATGTATCAATCCATTATAAATTACCACACGCATCTGATGGAACATACTCACACCATGATAACATGATGCTTACGATAAGGAATTCTGGTGGACAAGCCTCTCATCAAAGGTAAAACTAAACAGCAAGACCACCCGACTATCGACACCCTGATAGGAGCCGCACGTATCTTGTTCTCAGGACACAATCAGATGGGAAAGCCTATGATTAAAACCAGTCCTCGAGTTGCCCCGCAGTCTGCCCGTATTGGGCCAACACCATAGGCACTCTCTCCTGCACCTAGACATATATCTGACATGGCATCTCTTATAGCTAGTTGTAACGCCCCGGACACACCCGCCGGTGGTCGTTACTCCTGGCAGGATCTAGACTGGCCTCACATATCAATACTAGTCTTTTCTGCGCACTTTGTCCTCACTCGTGCGCACCCGGGAGCAACTTCCCGGTCGGTCACCCATCCTGAAACTACTCCAAGCTGAGCACGCTTAACTTTGGAGTTCTATCCAAATGGGCTCCCGGAAAAGAAGGAATTCCTTATTGATATGAGTAGTCTATCATCCCTAATAAGCCAGGATATCACATACACCCCCACTCAGAGGAATCGACATCCTCGTCGGGCCATAGGAACGTTCCCTCTTGGCACAACCGTCTGTGCTTCCAGGACAGCACATGTGCCATGCCGTGTGCCACGACGGGTCACAAACGTCATGCACAACATGACTGCAAACTGTCCGCAAACATCCGTGTAGCCGCGAGGGTTGGCTCTGATACCAACTTGTAACGCCCCGGACACACCCGCCGGTGGTCGTTACTCCTGGCAGGATCTAGACTGGCCTCACATATCAATACTAGTCTTTTCTGCGCACTTTGTCCTCACTCGTGCGCACCCGGGAGCAACTTCCCGGTCGGTCACCCATCCTGAAACTACTCCAAGCTGAGCACGCTTAACTTTGGAGTTCTATCCAAATGGGCTCCCGGAAAAAAAGGAATTCCTTATTGATATGAGTAGTCTATCATCCCTAATAAGCCAGGATATCACACTAGTCTACATCACCCTATTGTATATTTGATCTTTGGATTATTGATTTTGAAAACTAAGAAAGTGAGAAAAACGAGCCCAATTGTCGTTGTCTGTTTCTCTGGCTATTCTCAACAACTTTATTCGCTCCCGCGAAGTAGTTCTATCGTCTCTGAATGTGTCCATCGGCGGATGACAACCAAGAGAACAACACTGAGTCTATTGTCCTTTGTCCTCCCTCTCACTCTCCTCTCACCTCTCCTCAGCGGTAGTCGGCCCTGGCCTCTGTGCAGATGCGTGGACCACGACAGTCTGGTGGATGATATGTGTCGTGGTAGTTAACACTTCTATTCAACATGAATTTGGCTTGTTCATCCGTGAGATCCCCAAGCCCCAATCCTATTCTGTCATCGCAAATAATGAGTGTGGATTCATTGTACTACAATATCATTGTACCCTCTGTCTAGACCATTCAGTTTGCGTCAAGATTTGTCCTATTCTTATATAAAAATTCCTATTTCTTGTTCCTTCCAAACAAGAGAATGTTTGACCTCAAAACTTTGCAGATCAACTATACACAAGTGCCATTTTCTGTATAAATTGTTTTCCTTTTTTGATGAAACACAAATTTGTCAAATTTGAAAATTGAATTAGTTGTATCATTTAATTTTTCAATGTTAATCCAAAAATATATATGGCGGACATGCAAATTCATGGCGCCGATAGAGTGGCCATACGTCAAAAAATGTATAAGCTGGATGAGTTATTATACCGGGAGGAGATGCTTTGGTTGCAGCACTCACACATCACTTGGCTTAAGGAAGGGGAAAGAAACACCTCTTACCTCCACCGGTGGGCTGTTTGGCGAGCACGCCGGAACTACATCCAGCGCCTGCGGGCTGCGGCGCGTCGACGAGACGTGGTGCTCGGTCCCCTCCGATATGGAGCTGATGGCTATGTCGTACTTCAAGGAGGTGTTCACGAAGGACCCGACCCTGACACCGGAGTCAATTCTTGAGAATATATTGCCCAAAGTTTCCTAAGAGATGAACGCCATGTTATGTGCACCGTTTTTTGAGGAGGAGGTGGCCAATGCGCTCTTCCAAATAGGACTGTTGAAGGCACCAGGCACGGATTGTTTTCCTGCTAGGTTCTATCAACACAACTGGGTGGTCTTGAAGAGTGAAATCACGGAGGCGGTGTTGGAGTTCTTTAAAACAAGAATCATGCCAGAGGGCGTGAATGATACTGTTATTGTACTAATTTTAAAAGCGCATTTCCCTAAAGAACTTAAGGAGTTTCGTCCAATAAGTTTGTGCAATGTGGTTTACAAAATTGTGTCCAAGTGCTTGGTTAATCGCCTCCGTCCTTTATTGGCGGACCTTATTTTTGAAAACCAAAGTGCCTTCATCCCCTGGAGGCTGATTTCTGATAATTCTATCATGGCATTTGAATGTATCCATCATATCCAATCCATGAAGCAAAATAATCCGGCGCCATGTGCTTACAAGCTTGATCTTTCGAAGGCTTATTATCGAGTGGACTGGGATTTTCTCGAGAAGGCCATAGTTAAGTGGGGTTTCTCCGGAGTTTGGATCAACTAGATCATGGCATGCGTTAAATCGGTAACATATTTGGTGAAGTTCAATGGGAAATTACTTGAGGTGTTCTCCCCTTCGAGGGGCTTGCGACAAGGTGATCCATTGTGTCCTTTCCTTTTCCTAGTTGTCGCTGATGCTCTATCGACTCTCCAAGTCTGTCGCGGATGGTGACTTGCGGGGTGTGAGTATCTGTCGGGGTGCACCAGTTATATCCACTTGTTTTTTGCGGACGACACAATGTTGCTCTTCGAGGCGTTGGGCGAGCAAGCTAGCATTGTCAAAGGTTTGTTGAACACTTATACGGCAGCGATGGGTCAACTTATTAACCCAGAGAAGTGTTCCATCATCATCGTCATATATATATATATATATATATGATGGTTTCTCAGCTGCGTCGACGACGTTTCATTGTTCGTTGTCGAATAATTGAGCCCCTCCTTGTGACTTTTCCGGCACCATGGAGTATGATCTTTCTTAGGTAATGTAGTATTGATTCTTCTTTTCACATATGATTCATCGTCATCGTCATCTTCCCTCATCGGGTTGCCGTATTGGTCGTAGTCTTCCTAGTTGGCGCCTACATCCATACCGACGATGCTCCTTTTGCCTCTCCTCACGACAACACGACTAGGATTGGTAGGGTCGGTTATGAAGAAGCATTGTGTCACGTGCTTAGCGTTTACCCATGGCTCATTTTTGGCGACGACATTAACGTTCACGATAGCGCTCTTCGCGTCGGGTATAAACATGGTAGTGAAATACTTGTTTTCTCTAACGACGTCCTTAGCCCATCTGACACGGTACATCGCCGCATCATGCATTCCAGCATAATCAAGCTCCCAGATCTCTTTGACCCTTCCGTAGAATCTTTCAGTTGTGTCGTTGGCATCGGTCAGGCATTCTGGTAATCATTGTCCATGACTTCGGCCTCCGTGTAGAACGTGTACCCGTTGATATTGTTGACTTATAGGTCGCAAGTTTGGGCGCGGGGCCATGCGCTAAGGTGTGTATGAGTAATCCGTCCAAACTGCCCTCTTCTGGGGGATTAGCAAGAACTTGCTCTTTGAACCAACACAAGAAAGTGGCATTGTGATCTACGGTAACTTCGCCGTCCGTCTTGAGCATCCCCTTATCATGGTATTTCTTTGCGATGGTTTTTTTGTGCCGTGCTACATAATCTACCACATCCAGGTGTTGTAGCACTACTAAGTTAGCCCTGTCAAAGTCGTTTCGTCGATCCGAGTAGTCCACGTGCAATTCCCTCCATCCGTTGTTGTGACCTTCTCCTCCGAGCCTCCCATCATGCTTCTTGACGGGCAAACCAACAACAGGGTCTCTGACGCCTATATAATTCTCGCAAAAGGAGATGCACTCATGCGTCAGATACCCGTGGACGATGCTCCCATCAGGACGGGACATGTTATGAACGAATCCTTTGATTACCCCATTCATCCTCTCAAACGACATCAAGCTGTGAAGGAATGTTGGACCGAGGTCGATGATGTTGTCCACGATGTAGACACAAATGCACCATGACGTCAAAGAACATGGGCGGAAAGTACATCTCAAGCTCACATAGTATGACAATGATCTCTTCCTGTAGCCTTCGGAGCTGCTTCACAATGATGGATTTTCGAGCGATAACGTCGAAGAAGTTGCAGAGACCAGTAAGTGTGTGATGGACGTGCTTGTCCATTATCCCTCTAATGGCAACCGGGAGTATCTGCGTCATCATCACGTGACAGTCATGAGACTTCATCCCGCTGAACCTTTTCTTCTTGGTATCTAGAAATCTGCTTATCTTCCCACAATAACTGGAACTGACTTTGATTCCTGTAAGGCACTTGATGAATTGATTGATCTCCTTCACACTTAAGGTGAAGAAAGAAGGGGGCAATAATTCTCCTCCTTCTTGTTGACTTTTCTGCCCTTTCCCCCTCCTCCGTCTCCGTCTCCCCCGTCGACTTTTTACAGGGAGGCATGTGGAGATCTTTCCGAATCTTCAAGTCTTTCCTTGCCTTTGGCCCATCCTTGGTCTTCTCCGACATGTTCATCAGTGTGCCAAGCAAGCTCTCTAGGACATTCTTCATGATATGCATTTGATCAAGGCAATGAGGCGTGTCGTGATTGGGCCAATACTCCAAGTCCCAGAGAACAGACCTCGTTTTCCATACCTTCAGCATCGGCTCAGGCACCTTTTTCATCTTTCCCGGCGCGGGGCACTGTCCTAGTATTTCAACAGCTTGTTGATTTTGGCGCGCTCCTGTTACGTGGAGGTCCTCGATGCACAGCCAACCCATTGAATAGATCTCCACGCTTTCTCCACAGGTCATTCTTCTAGAGCCATCTAGGGTGCCCCATGTACACGATTTTCCTAGACCCGCCATCTTTCATTGACGTAAGCTACTGAGATGTTGTATCATCCATGCACCTCGTGCATCCGCAGTATCCGTGGCACACCTGGCTTGATGTGTACCCGTAATCGAGATAGTCGTGCACCGTCGTCATCAGCACGGCTCTCATATAGAAATACTGTCCTTTGCTGGCATCCCATGTCCATGCCGGTGTTTTCCATAACGGGTCTAGCTCCTCTTTCAGAAGCCCCATATATAGGTTAATATTACTTCCCAGTTATTTCGGCCCTTGAATCAGCATGCTCATGTGTATGTACTTTGTCTTCATGCACTTCGATGAGGGGAGATTGTACATCCATACAAAGACGGGCCATGTGTTGTGGTTGGTGTTCTGGTTTCCAAACGGATCAATTCCATCGGTACTCGCACCAAGCGCAATGTTCCTTGGATCTTCTGCAGAAAATCCATATACGGCATTGAATGCTCTCCACTGGCTAGCATCTGCGAGGTGTCTCAGCTTTGGATCATCTCCATCGCCGGGCTTCTTCCTCTCAGTGTGTCAATGCATGATATTTGCTTCCTTAGGATCTACGAATACCACTGCAGATGGGGAGTGATCGGAAAGTACCATACAACTTTCCAAGGAGCTTTCTTTCCTGCCTTTTTGTATCGAGAAGCATTGCACACTGGATAGCTGGTTTTTTCTGCGTGCTCCCCCTGATAAATGATGCAATCGTTGATGCATGTGTGGTACCTAATGTGCGGCAAATCAAAAGGGCAAACAATTTTCTTAGTCTCCTTTACACTAGCAGGACACAGGTTCCCGGCCACAAGAACTTTATTATGTAGATACTTCAAATGCTCATCGTGGCTCTTGTCTGTCCATTTGTTTTTGGCCTTCGTCTTTAGAAATTCGAGCGTGAAACTCAAGCAGGTCACCTTGGGAACGCAACCTTCATACAATGGAGTCCTCGAGTCTACTTCAAGTTGCGCCTTCTTGGCTTCCTCTCTAGAAGTAGCTCTCTCGCTAGTCGTACTCTTGCGAAGGAGGTCTCGAACATGAGGGTCCTGCACGACTGCACTTAGTAGCATCGAAGACTACGGCGTGACCACCACCTCTTCTCCGCCAGTTCCGAATTCTTCTTCGTCGTGTCTGAAATCTTCTCCGCCGCAGCCATGTCTAGACTCTTCCCCGCCACCATGTCCGGCGCCATCGTCTTCGTGTCGATCGATCATCTCTTCGTCTAGCCCCATGTCGTTATTCCCTGCCATGTGGATGTCCTCATCATCATCTTCACTTCTCCACCAAGCATAGCCATCCATGAAACCATTCATCAGTAGGTGCGCCTTCAAACAGCCACAATCAAAAGGGTCCAAAAGTACTCCTTCTTTGCATCTTGTACACGGAGATCTAATCCTAGTCTGCTTATTTGCATACATGTCCATCACCGCGGATTGCAAGTATTGTTCCACCTTCCATTCACTCACCTTCATGACCGACTGCGTGGTATAACAATCAAAAGGGTTATAAAAAAATGCATGCATACATCCATGCATCAAAGTCATATAAAAATTTGGCATGACCTTGCCTAAAAATAGGACATATCGAGTTTGCTCAAAATTCACTTCAACGGAAATAAATCGACATTTCAGCAAAACATAAGCAACTCGGGGGCATGTCACTCGCACAAATCTCTCCATATCTCAAACACACACATTCCCATTCTTGAACTGCACAACTTTCTACTCACCTATCTCCCGAGAGAGACCGAGCACGGTTAGATGAGGCCTTTCGCTACATATAGGGATCGAAAGTGTGGATGGCTAAATAGCTAGCTAGATCTAGTTGTTATGGAGGAGAGATGGCTCTAGCTAACTAATGGAGAGGGAGAGAGATGAGCTAGCTAGATCTATATCTATGGAATGGAGGGAGAGCCAAATAAATGAGGTAGCTATATAGAGATGAGAAGGCCATTTATGGAAGAGAATTATGGTGGAGGGGGCATTAATGGGGAGAGAAGAGAGTTAGGAGGAAGAGAGAAGAAGGGCAAAAATGGTGGAGAATTAACTTAGAGAGGGGAGAGGGCAAATGAGGAGGAGAGAGGGGGAGAGGGGGGAGGGTGAAAAGGTGGCACCGGCCGCAACTAGCAGTAGCGTTGTTTCCTTGAAAGCGTTGCTACTATATTACTTAGTAGTAGTGCTTTCTAGGAAAAGCGCTACTATTAAGTGAGGCCCATTATTAGTAGCGGTGCTATGAAATAAAGCGGTACTACTAAAATCTTAGTAGTAGTGCTGTATTGTGGACAACGCTGCTACTACAGCTAGTGTCAGTGGACTCGTTTGGTCCCACTTAGTAGTAGCGCCTTTTCCTTTTCCAGCGCTACTACTAAAGAGTTACTTGTAGCGTTGCCCCAGAACAGTGCTACTACTGATGTCCTACCTATAAGCCTTTCCCTAGTAGTTTCCACACGGGGTCCTGTTCAGCCAGCCCTACATGGGGTCCTGTTCATCCACCCCCAACCGGCTCGGGTGTGTGGCGGCCTCCTCTCGATCGGGGTCCTGTTCATCCACCCCCAACCGGCTCGGGTGTGTGGCGGCCTCCTCTCGATCGAGGTCCTATTCAGCCACCCCCAACCGGCTCGGGTGTGTGGCAGCCTCCTCTCGACCGGGGTCCTGTTCATCCAGCGGCAACTGCCTCTACTACCATGGGGCCTAGTTCATCCAACCCCCACCGAAAACTCTTCATCCAACCACCAACTATGATCACTGTTCATCAAGAGGCAGCAGTAGGTTCGATCGGCTTCAGTTAGCAGCAATAGCGAAGGAACCGCTCGGGTTTATTTAACAGCCAGCGATCGATCGTTCGGGTTCAGTAATATAGCTAGTGCAATCGCTCGGGTTCAGTAAGCGAACGCCTTGCTCGGGTTCAGTTAGAGCCCAATGCCTCGGACATACACGCGACATGTACAAGAGAAACGCGCAAACCTCCGTGCATCGCTCCGCCCCGACCACCCATCGTGACCTGGAACTTCCCAAAAATTTTCTCACCCTCGCTTCTACCATGATTTTTTCCGTCATCGACGACCCAAAGAATGTCATGCAGGTGCGTCCCAGGCCCGCCGAGGACGAAAAGCACAATTATGTCATGATTTTTGGTCCTAGAAGTAGGAGCCCACCACATTTATGATGATACATTTTTTTCACAATTATCGTCATAAAAGCGTCATAGAAGCGTCATAAGCGTGACAGGAAAAAAATTCGTTCGGGCCAAAATGTCACGGATGTGTCTTTTTTTTGTAGTGCGGCAGCCGGGCAAGGCTGTTGCAGCCCCGCGGCCTTCCGCTGCTGGAAGGACGATGCCGGCATGCACGGCGACAGTGATTCGGCCGGTCACGGTGGCCAAGCGTACGAGGTCGTTATCCGCTACAAGTTAGCCTCCTAGATTTAGTTTTTAGTTTTTAGTCAAACGATCGAAATATCGTCCATTTTTTTGAAAATTATGTCCGGACTATGCTGAAATTTGTCGTGTTTGATAAAATTTGTCTAATTTATTCAATTTTGTTTTGAAATTCATGCGACCATAGTTGGGTGGGAGACTCTAACATAATTATCTGTGGAATGATTCCCACTGGTCCATGGGACGGATATGATGTCCAATTTAAGATCATCTTTGGAGATGCTCTAACACAACATTAGCTTGCGAATGGGACAACTTTGCTTCTTCCACAACATTATCGAGGCGTACGTACACAACCTGGCTATCTCGTACGTGGAAGGGCGCTAATCCTAAAGGGAAAGTTGTGATTATACTACCATACCATTGTACCTTCAAAGTTCGTGCAAGCAAGCTTCTCTTTTGGGTTCTTCAAAATAAAATAACATTTGAAACCAAAATTTTCTAGATCAACATCACACAGGTTAGGCTTAAACATAAATGTTTTTGTTGTGATGGTAATAGAGTTTTATTCCACAATCATAGGGTTACAATCAAGAGGCAAGAGTTCCTCCACACATGGTGGACCTCGACAAAGCCATTCAACAGTAGTGTGTTCCGTACGACTGTACGTAGCCAGAGGATCTGCTACCCTATTTTGCACACGATTAATTTTCATAGAATAAAAGCTCTATCTACCATAAGATGACGAATTTTAGCAACAAGGTGCCCATAGGCAGATCTTGTTAGGCTAGTACCAGATAAGGCGGAGAAGGCCGTCGAGGAGTCAGACTGAACGATGATAGGTTACTCACAATGCTGGATAGCGAGTGCCATGCCCTGCATCAGCGCATGTAGCTCCGCCTCGAGTGCCTCATTGCAATTGAAAATGTAACGGTATGCAGCAAAGATAACACTCCCATCCTGCCCGCGCAAGATCATACCCACTGTAGCTGACCCATCCGCTTGAGAAAAGGAGCCGTCGACAAATAAGGAAACTCGGTCCGGCGGAGGTGGCGGCCATGGAAGGGGCTGAGGCGACAATTGTGCGGCCACCCGTTCCTCCTGCACCATGGGCATCTAGCCCCTAATAATATCGATTGTCAAAAACCTCCTGGAGAGATCCAGCGACTGCATGTAACTCTGCAAATACAAAACTATACTAGGAACCGTTCGCACTTCCGTCCCGTGCGTTAAATCGTTCCGAAGAGACCAAATATGCCAAAGCAACATGATCACACAGTCCCTCATAAATTCATCACAGTTTGCAAGGACATTTAGCAGCCAATCTATCGCAGTGTCTAGCAGCAATTCCTGCGGAGGTAGTTTCCATGCCGCCCTCATCTGCGCCCAAACCTCACGTGCATAATCACAAGCATCGAGTGCATGGAAGATGGTATCATTTTCCTTCGCGCATAGTGATCAAGAGTCTCTCGTGGATTCATGACGATATTTCTTGCATGCATTAGTAGCCACAGCCCCGGAGACCACCTTCCATGCCAAGATTCTCATTTTAAGTGGTACTCTCACATTCCATATGCATCTCCAAACATGTCGCTCTCCTGAGGGGTGAACACTCGACGCACCCACCCTCTCAAGGGCCACACCTAACGTCGCCAAGCGATATGCACTCCGGACCATGAACTATCCACTCCTCTCCGGGAACCAAGCTAGGAAATCTTGCCTGTTTCTCCGTGAGGTGCGGATCTTCAGAATCTCACAGACATCCAGATCCTAGAAGTGTTCCCGTAAAAGCTGCTCCTTCCACACACCATGCTCATCTAGAAAATCTACCACCCAATGGAGGCGGCAATTACCTTTCGGCGTGCCTGGGCGAAGGTTGTGGCCTCTTGGGATCCAAGCATCTCTCCAGGTTTCAATTAGCGATCCATCACCAACACGCCAAATGATACCCTTCTTTACTAGGTCAAGACCATGGACAATCCCCTACCACATCGCAGAAGAACTAGCAGTAAACACCGTGTCTAGGATATTTCTGTGGGGGAAGTATTTAGCTTTGCGTCTAGCACATAAGCTTTGTGGGTAGTCCAGTAGACGCCAAGCCTGCTTTGCGAGCAGGGCCTGGTTGAAAG
>LR738715.1:478739468-478762803 GCA_902687465.1 Secale cereale
CAGAATCTCACAGACATCCAGATCCTAGAAGTGTTCCCGTAAAAGCTGCTCCTTCCACACACCATGCTCATCTAGAAAATCTACCACCCAATGGAGGCGGCAATTACCTTTCGGCGTGCCTGGGCGAAGGTTGTGGCCTCTTGGGATCCAAGCATCTCTCCAGGTTTCAATTAGCGATCCATCACCAACACACCAAATGATACCCTTCTTTACTAGGTCAAGACCATGGACAATCCCCTACCACATCGCAGAAGAACTAGCAGTAAACACCGTGTCTAGGATATTTCTGTGGGGGAAGTATTTAGCTTTGCGTCTAGCACATAAGCTTTGTGGGTAGTCCAGTAGACGCCAAGCCTGCTTTGCGAGCAGGGCCTGGTTGAAAGCTCTCATATCGCGAAATCCCATACCACCCATTGCCTTGGGTAGCGTCATTTTCTCCCACCTTAGCCATGCCATCTTCCTTCTACCATTCTCCACCCCCACCAATACCGCCTCATCATCCGTGTTAACTCATCACATACAGCAGCCGGCAATTTGCAGACGCTCATGACATAGGTGGGAATGGCCTGCGCCACTGCTTTGATCAGAATCTCCTTGTTGCCCACAGACATATACTGTTCGCTCCAATCTATCAATCTCTTCCTCAAACGCTCCTGGAGTGTTTCAAAACTTCCTTTATGCATTCTACCCTCAGGTACAGGTAATCCCAACTATTTTGGTTCAAACACTTGCTGTGATATTTCCAATAGGCCCTTCACCTCATCCGCCACCGCCGCATCACAATTGTCCGAAAATAGGATGGAACACTTCTTTGGGTTAATAAGTTTTGTGTACGCACTTAATTATCCGTTATCAATCAAATTATGTATACATCGTATCCCCTTCAATTACCACCACATATATGCATGGTTCCGGTGATATTCACGCAGTGTGGGAGGGAGACGCCGTCGTCGGGAGAAAAAAAAGAGGAGAAATCAATGCAAAAGAAAAAGAAAAGTAAACAGAAATGAAAAGGAAAATAATAAAAGAAAAGAAAACAAAAAACTAGAAAAGGAAAATATTAAAAATAAAATAAAAATAAAAATTGGAATAATTAGCAGTAGCGCTGCATCGAGAACCAGCGCTACTGCTATTTGTATTTTATAATTTAGCTATAGCGCTGGTTTCGAACCAGCGCTACTGCTATTTGTATTTTATAATAAAAATAAAATAAAATTGGAATATTTAGCAATAGCGCTGGATTGGGAACCAACGCTATAGCTAAGTTATTTATAGCGCTGCTTTCCAATCCAGCGCTACTGCTATTTTGAGTTAACCCCCCGCCGCGCGGGCTCAAAATTTCACCAAGTCATTTCCCTCTCTCCTGCACCTCTCCCCCACTCTATCGCTGGACATCGCCCGTGCCCGCCGTCGCCCTGCTCACTGTCGACCTCGACGCCGACCATCGCCCGAGCCCTCCCTTGACCTCACCGTCGCCCGAGCCCTCCCTCGACCTCACCGTCGCCGCGTGGGCCTGTCCTCGACCTCACCGCCGCCGCCCTCTCCCGTGCCCTCGACCTCGCCGTCGCCCCGTAAGCCTCTCCCTCTCCTCTCCCCTGCCCTCCTGTAATGCCCAGTATGCGACTATGTCTCCTATGTGTCGAGGCACGACTTAAAGACATAAGCGCATACTAGAATGATCTCATGTATGGTATCTTTGCACATCTCATTTAAAAATCAGGGTTGAAATAGAAAAGATAGTTGGCTTACACTCGCCATGTCACACAATGAATATAATATCATACATTCATCCAAATAACACAGGGTCCGACTACGGACGAAAGCCAAACGAGAAAGATACCATAAACACAAGGCGGGATCGCCCCTAGTTGGAACCACTACTGATCGTCGGCAAATGCCACATACATACGGCCAAGCTCTTCATCGAACACCCAATGAAGTTCTTGTCCATCTTCTGCACTGTTCTCGGCGGTACCTGCATCTGGTGTGTGTTGAATCTGTGAGATCAAAACTACCGAAGCCTTAGGTGAGGAAAGGCTATAAAAGTGTATGCAACAAGCACTAAGCATCTAT
This sequence comes from Secale cereale, assembly GCA_902687465.1. Taxonomy (NCBI): domain Eukaryota; kingdom Viridiplantae; phylum Streptophyta; class Magnoliopsida; order Poales; family Poaceae; genus Secale; species Secale cereale. The sequence continues at coordinate 478,741,542 of LR738715.1, forward strand.
CTTACGAGTTTAGAGCGAGAAGAGAACAAGTGCCAACAATCGCCAAGTTGATCAAGAAGTGATCCTAACTACTCACGATCAAACATAACCCCACTGTGTTCACTTCCCGAAGCCCTTCGGAAAGAGACCATCACGGTTACTCACACAGGTAGTGTATTCTTAAGATATGGTGTCAAGTTATCTACAACCGTATAATAAGAAATTCCCATCTGCCACATAACCACGGGCAAGACTTTCGAAAGATCAAAACCCTGCAGGGTTGTCCCAACTTAGCCCATCACAAGCTCACGATCTACGGAGTCGCAACTCCAAAGTGGGAAGACCCGAGTATTCTCGGAATCCCGTGCTCAAGATATTTCGACAATGGTAAAACTAATCCAGCAAGACCTCCCGGCGTGCCGACACCCTGATAGTAGCCGCGCGTATCTTGTCTCAGGCCGCGACCGGATGAGCGAAGCGTAAAGGTGCCAAAATTCCCCAAGTTGCCAAGGGGCGGACCCGCACAGTGCTCTAGTTTGGACCAACACTCATGAGGAGCACTGGCCCGGGGTTGGTAATTAAGTCCTCGGGGTAGCTAGTCCCTATGCAAATTTTAGTTGTTAGGCAAATGGAGTACCAATGTTGGGCATTGCTGGAAAAGCTTTAAGAAGTGCGAATTATCAAGGGGGGCCCATAAACCCCAACCGTGTTAGGAACGCAAAATCAAGGAACATAACACAGGTTTATCGGGTCCTAAGGTGGCATGAGTGGAACAAAACACCAAGCAGAAGGCCAAGCCTTCCACCCATTGCCAATATATAGGTGCATTAGTTTATCAGGTATATATATATTGTGTTATCCTAATAACAAGTTCATCATGGAGCAAAATCTTCAAAACTTCACCTGCAACTAACAATGCTATAAGAGGGGCTGAGCAAAAGCGTACTTAGCCAATCAACATTTTGCTAGGAAGGCAGTTAGAGTGTTTCATGGCAACAATAGGAGGTTGACAAACATGAATAGGCATCGAGGCATAGCTAAAGAGCGAGACAACTAGCATAGGCAAGGATAGAGTTGATATCGGGGAACAATCATCTTGCCTGAAATCCCGCAAGGAAGAAGAACGAGTCCATGAAGTAGTCGAACAAAACCTCACAACTCCGGAACGAAACCGAAGCTAATGAGAGAAGCATACCGGAAAGAAGCAAACAACATGGTAAACACTCATATCATAACCATGGCATGATGCACAAACAAGTATGATGCATGTCCGGTTTAAATGAGCATGGCATGGCAAAGTGCATAAACAATACTACAAGTTAAGTGGAGCTCAATATGCACCGAGTTGCATATTGACGAAACACCACATTCTATTTATTTAGTTGACTCTCATTTATTTACAAGACAAGATTAAATGTTTGTTAACATGGCAAGAGGTGAAACAAATGTAAACTACATATTTAGGCAAGTTTAAATGAGGCCGGAAATAACAAACAACAATTCCGGAAAATCCTCATGTCCATATTTTAGATTTGGTACTGTTTTGTCCTAAAACATGTGTTAATATTATTAAACAGAAAAAGTAAAAGCATCAAGTTATTCTACACATTTTCTACCCCATTTACATATAAAGTTTATTAAATTTGGAGCTACAGTTATTTAGTTATGAATTAAATCAATTTAGCATGTTATTTAAGGAAACTTATGCAAACATCATTTTCAACATTTTAAACAGGGGTGAAAGTGGCATATTAATAAATTACACATAATTCTAAGCATTTTTCATGTTTACAACATTTTGATCCGATGCATGGTTTGAAAGTTATTAAAAGCATGAAGACTAAGGGGTTTTCTGTAAACTGGCAGTTCTGGATAAAAAAAACTAAAATCATAGGAAGGAAAAAAAACAACATGGGCCAAATCTGGCTGGGCGCTGGGGCGCTCACCTTCTGGGCCTTGGCCTAGGTCGGTGGAGGCAACAAGCCGGCGTGGCAAGCAGGCCAGCTAGACCTGGCTGGGCCTGGCGCTGAGGGTCACGCGTGGGAGATGGGCACACCATGGACTCGTCAACGCTGAGCGAGGCCTCAGTCAATGACGAAGCGGGACTCGGTGCGGGCATGTGCGAGCGAGAGAGGAAGCAGGGCGCCGGCGATGGAGCACGTGCGGGCGACGGGGACGGGCACTTGCCGGCGGGAGCTCACGCAGAGGCGTCAGAGATGGGGACGACGGCCGAAGGAGGAGGCATGGGGCGCTGCGAGCATCTCTTCTGCTCGAAGCAGATGCAGGGGAGGTCGGGCGCGTGGTGCGCCGATGCGACACAAATGAGGCAGTGGGCGGTGCGATGCAAGGGAGGCAGATGAGGCCTTGAGGAGGCGGCTCGACGTAGCAGGCAGCAGCAGCTTGAGCGAGTAAAGCAGTGAAGCGGCAGCGCGATGCGGGGACTTTGACGGGGCGGCGGCTGGAGGACGGTTTCAGGCCAGAGGTGACCGGCGATGGCGGTCCTGGCGCTCGTGGCAGGAGGCGTGCAAGTAGAGCTGCGCGAGGAGGAGCTTGGGGAGTCGGTTGCGGGATCCAGAGCGGCAGAAGTGGTTGACCCGCGACGGGGCTTGCGAGGCGAGGGAGGCAGGCGCGGGCGTGTTTGAATCAGAGGAGGCACGCGGCGGAGAGAAGCAGGGGCTTGATGCAGGACGCGACGCGGGGTACGCGAGCAGTTCCTACTGGTTCTCGGCATCGAGGTTCGCCGGGGCAGAGAGGGAGCTCGTCTCCTTTGGGCTTGAGCGAAGCAAGGAGGAAGAGGCATCGGGAGGGAGAAGAGCTCGAGCACGGGGCTGCGTGGATGGATGGATCTGGTGGTTTGGGGATTTTGGATCAGGAGGGATCCCGAGGAAGGGGAAGACAAGAGGAGTGGCGGCGGCGGCGATGACGATTGGACAGGAAGCCTAGGTTTTAGGGATTGGTCTAGGAGTATATATAGCAAGTAGGTGATATGAGGGGCAATCTGGATCATCCGATTGGAATCAGACGGTCGAGAGAAAATAGGCAACGGACGTCCAAACGAGAAAACACAGATATTTTAGGGATGTTGGGGATGATCTGGACCCATTGGTAATGACAGCCCGGTTCGGGTTCGGGTAAGTTTCGAACGCGCACGCGAGGGCTCTGAGCGCTATGGGGGGAGACTCCGGTTTACGCAAGAGAGAAAACGAACAACCTGGTTGCAAGGGGTCTGAGAAAGGTCAACAAAGACAAATGGGAAGTGGCACTAAGAACGTCTATGAGTTTTATGAAAACATGCCGATGCAAACTATCGATGCAATGCAAAAGATGACATGATGAAATGCAACAAGAAAATAAAACACACGGCGAAACTTAGAATAGCTGGAAGTCTTCTGGAGTGTCGGTCTTGGGGCGTCACACCTCCTCGCTCTCTCTCTGCACTCTCTCTGCTCTCTCTCTAATATGAACCCTAGCCTAGCTAGGAGATGGATGTATGAACCCTAGGAGATGTAGCAGAGAGAGAGAGAGAGAGAGATCAATTTAGTTTAGTGCAATTTAGCAATTTTTTAGGGAAATTTAGTTTAGGGTATATAAAATACCTTTAAATAAAGAATAGTAGCAACTTGCACTAAACTAAAAAATAGTAGCAAATTGCACTTAAAAACAATAGCAAATTTTTGTTTAGGCTGTAGGAGAGAGAGAGAGAGACAGAGAGAGAGAGAGAGATCATTTAGGAAAAAAAGTAGCAAATTTAGTATAGGGAAATTTAGCAAATTTGTGGGAAATTTAGTTTAGGGTATATAAAACCCTAGATGGTGTTTTAGGAGCATGATATGCCCTGTGGTGACTGGCACAAGCATGCAAAGTAGCCTATACAATGTTGTTGTTTTTAACACTTGGTTAAGTTGCTAAGTCTTGGAAATCTGTTATATGATATTGCCATATTCTCTTGATGATAGCATCAAATCCATGCTCTGTTTTGATATGTTCATTAAACATGTTTCCTCCCTCGTTGAATGGACAATTGTTGAAGAATATCCAAGTTGCCTATGTTTTGCCAGAATGTTGATTCATTTCCGCTCTGGCAAGTTTCACGCGCTCCATATGTCCACTTTTTTTAGCAAAGGTCATGCGGAAAAATTCCGTGATATTTGCCATGACTTGTGCTAGAAACTAGGAAATATGGAGTGCCCGGGATTTGCCGGAAGGGGAATGAATCAACATTCCGACCAAATATAGGCCCCTTTTTGCTCTTCATTATATCGTTTATTAACAATTGTTGAATAGGAAACATGTCTAGCCACGCCGAAGCCGGGGGTTCTGGTAGCCTCGAAGAAGACCCCGTCGAGGCAGTAAATCATTATTTCGATTACCTGGACGAACACCAGTTGCGGGTGCAGGGTGGCGGCAGTGGCACTAATCCCCGACAACGACGCCGACACTGACACCGACACCACCCCCTAGACCGGCAACGATGCTGCCGTAGCCGGTAAAGCAACAAAGTAGAAGAGGGCACGAAGACCAAACAAGCTCGGCATCAGACAAATTGTGGTCATGGAGATGCACCCCAAGAAATTAGAGCCAACGATGCCGAAGGAAGCGCGCTCGTGCTGGGGCAATCAACTAGGATGCATCCTCAGGGAAACCGCCAAGATCAACGATGAGAAGTTGAAGAAGATACCAAATATGGAGCACATGCTCCTAAAGAAGTTGCATAGTAGGTTCCTGTTCCCTGGTCAGAATGAAAGCAGAGATCCATGGGATGATGATGCTATGACCAAGATAAACAACAAGGTGATGGTGACATTCACCAACGACTTGTCCACCTGGAAAGTTCGGGTGAAAAAAACAGTGATTGCGAAGAATGAACCATGGTCTAAGGTTCATGCTAACAATCCGTCAATAAAGGAAGAGGACTTCGAAAAATTCAAGGAGAATTGTGCTACAGAAGAAGTCAAGCAAAGGTCGGAGAAAGTTAAGGCCCTCTAGGCCAGGAACACGCCTCCCCACCACCTCATAAGCCGTGGTTACGAGGGGAAGAGGCACATATGGGCCAAGGAGGACGCCGAACATGAAAGTCACAGAATCCCAGACCCCTTGGCGAAGTTCACCGACCAACTGAAGCGTGACTGGATCAGGGCCCGGTACAAGTGGGACCACGTCAATAAGATCTTTTACATGGACCTGAACACGAGGGAGTTCATGAGACTTCTGATAATTGTTATATTACCACCTTATTATATTAGCTTCCAATCAATTCGACTATAAGTTTTGTCACATTAGTAAACCATCAACGTTCCTTTTGCAGAAAGAGCAGCACCAAAAGGTAGTCGAAAGTGACGAGTCGTCACAGTTGTCGGCGAGGCCCAAGTGGGACACCCCTTTAAACTGGGCCCTGAACATACTAAAAAAGGTCCCGGAGGACAAACCGTCGTCCTATGGATGTGTGCACGGCGTCGGAGATGGCGCCTCGTGGAAGACGTTCTACCACGAGCATCCAGAGGAAAGAAGGAAGAGACGGTTGCTTACTCAACAGACCATCAATGAGAAGGTCTAGATTACAGTCAATAAGACCAAAGCTGAGACCAAATAATAGTTGCTCGGGGTAGTCAATGAAGCGGTGGCTGGTGTCATAGCTCACTTCCAATCTTCAATTATTACTAGCTTGATTCCGACAATTATCAATTGGTCGAAGGGCAATCCAGATAAAGGGCCAGCGGACTTTCCCCTTCCCAGCTATGCAGGAGCAATTCGGTGAACATCACACCACCAGAAACTGCTCAAGCAAGGACAAAAGGTCCCGCTCCTGTTCATAGCAGCCCGACCTCCGTCTCTGGTATGCTCGACGGGGCTTCGTCTATGGCTGATCTCGATGCCCTCACGATAATTATGCGTCATACCCATTTCACCAGCATGTCTATATTCTTTCGTTTCAGTTGCCTTTCGGATGTTTGACGTCGCAGACATGTCTTCATAGGCCGACGATATCCCGTGCACCCTACTGTACAACATCAATGACTAGAAGGTGGCCGTGGGAAAGGTAACGATCGTTAAGCCGAAGGACTGCATGTTCCATAACCGAGAGATGCCCGATGGCGTCTTCAAGGTTAATGTGGCCAGTGTCTTAGCGGGCTTTGAGGATTTGCCTTCTCCGGTACCAGTCGATGACGAGGAGACACCTAAATGGATTGGCGCATGCAAGAGCTGGTTCTTGCCTTGGCCAAAGACTCTTCTTTGTGTCGAGGCACCCTGTATCACACCAACGACAGCTTCTCAAGAAGGTCTGAACACCACCCCACCTACCAAATTACCTGCACCTATCGTGGCGGGTGATAGCGGACGACGGGAGGGAGATCCTCCATTAGTGCCAGATGACGTCACCCCTGTCAAAGAAGCAAATGCTAATGATTTCTTGGAGGAGGATGATGATGACCCTCTCAAGTATATCAATACCGCATATGACTATGGAGGATTGATGACTCGGGACTATGACTCATGCTATGAGCGTGGAGATGATAACTTGATGCTGCCTGATTGGCCGAAGCTAGAACATTCTAAGGCTGATTGCAAAAAGTCTCTCTTCATGCGATCCTCGCACGAGACACATCCAAATGCCCCCCTCTACCTAGCAACAACATCCCCAGGGTCGATCACTGGTTAGCCCGACGGCACTAGGGTGGTGGTTAGGGAAGGTATGGTGGGCTCACTACTGCCACTCACCAAGAAGCAAAGGAGGAGACCAGACTAGAAAGGCCCTAAAGGCGCCAGAGTTGCTTCAAGCAGCCAGTCGCCTATGAAGCCCCGGGAGGTAGACAAAATACCTATTGAAGGTGCGGAGCATTTCCATGTCTCCTGCCACCCGCTCCTACCTCCGAAAGTGCTAGAGAACACACTGAACAATGATCTAAGGAGACTTCATGAAGATGTGGTTGCCAAAGAGAAAAGCCTTCTTATCTCAGAAAATCGAGGATACTTGCTTTACGCGGCTCAGGTGCTGGGTGGGAGGGTGTTCGTCGAAAAATGGCCTGCGGATAAGGTCATCCTGCGATTTGACTACATCTACGACATGTTCTACATGACCAAGCTGGATTTTCAGTTCATCCGCATGTATGCGCTGTATCTCAACTACATCATTAGGCACGAGAACATAAGATATATATGCGTCACGGGCCCATTCTATATGCACAAGGGCTTCTTGGTAGTCTGCAAAGAGCACCGTGACTATGTGAGCAAGTACCTCAGCGAGTTCATGATCACTAATAAGGACAAGGAAGTGTTTCTCCTGCCTTATCATCCCACGTAAGTCATCCACGTATATCCTTTCGTAAGTTTTAATCATTCATTTGCAAGCATGGAGGCAAATTTGAGGTGTCATTATTTTGCGCAGCACGCGCGGGGAGGGGGGCGTCCTCATCTATGTGTACCCATAATACTCCAATGCTCTGTACTTGGACTCATCGAAGAACATTAGGAAAAAGGATTACACACACATCAAGAGTGTTCTCGATAGTGCCATATTAACCTTCATCCTGTCTGGTGGATATATCAAGGTGAAAAAGTATAGGAAAATCATGCTGGCTTTCGGCCATAAGACTGACTTTTGCTACATCCAGCAACCGCACACTAGTAAGGCTAATGGATTCTACCTCATGCATTGTCGGGACCCCGATCCTAAGTCACACAGGTCTAGCCTGTAACACATCATATCACTTTGCAGCCTCACGCACGGTATCCCCACGGGTGCCACCTTACCTGGCCCAGGACCGTTTGCGCATTTTGGCACACGTATATGATGGTGTCGCTAGCATCCATATGACAGAGAACCCGGGCCGACATGACCAGTTATAAACCAAAAGTGTCACTAAATTACAGAGACAGGCATACATGACCCAGCAACGAACGTGTCGGTCATCAACGTATGAACCCAAGTCGTAGCGAGCTACAAGGACTTAAAGGAACAACGCGTGACATTTCCCTTAAGGGACAGACACAGGAACGAAGAAGGACACATGCCGGCCAGCCTAAGTGTTCCGGAGCAGTAGCAAGCTACCAAGCCTCAGAGGAAGCACTAGGAGACATTTCCCTGTAAGATAGGCTACCAAAGGTAAACAACTAGGTGTCGGATCCCACACATAGCAATACACATTACACGTACGCATAACATGCAAGTATGTGTCGTACAACATGGCATCACAACATAACTCAACAACTCATATAGATAAAGGCCCGGAAGAGCCATCATAGCATTTATTACAATCAGAGGTCACATGACCCAACATACAGAGCATACAGGCAACGGAAGCATAACATGTCTGAGTACAGACAACTACAAAGGAAAAAGGCTGAGAAGCCTGACTATCTACAAGACCCTCCCAAGGGTACAAGATCGTAGCTGAGGTAACAAGCTAAACGTCGAAGTCCACGCGGAACCACTAGCGAGACTGAAGTCTCTCTGCAAAACATAAATTAAGCAAACGTGAGTACATAGGTACTCAGCAAGACTTACATCAGAACTAACTACATATGCAACAGTATCAACAAAGGGGTGGTGGAGTTTGACTGCAGCAAGCCAGCTTTGACTCGGTGGCTATCCCAAACTACGACTGCAAGTAACTCTTTTGAGGTGGCGCACACGAGTCCACATATTCACTAATCAATACACCACTATGGATCCGGAACCGTCTCCCTACGAGAAGGCCATCCATAGTACTCACACTTGTCTTGAGTATTTTAGAGTATCCACTTTCGATTGTCTATGTACCACGTAAGCATCCAAGAAGTCCATGACCGCGGACCCGGCTATTCGAATAGATCATGTTAACCCTGCAGGGGTGTACTTCTTCACACACGCTCTCACCACTTACCTCCATGTACACGTCGTGTATCTCAGCAACCTTCAAGCGGAAGCCAGGCGAGGGTGTCGGCCACGACCTGACTAACCACACAAGTCTCTCGTCCAGGTTTATCGCCTATTCGGGTTCCATCCGTGGGGAGATCTGGCCGGGGTGCCGCTCACGGCCCCAAAAGATGTGCGCAGGGTTCCCAAGCCCACCTCGTCGGATGGATCTACGCTTGGTACACCGTGCCACGGTGCCTAGTCTGACCCAAGCCCACATGTACCGTGTGCCACTTGGTAGACTACTAACACTACCTACAAACACCAGAAACTAGTTGCAACTCCTGGACAGAGATCTAGTTGATTAATAAGTCGAGAGGGGTCGAGTTACCGGAACCCAATGTGTGGTAGTAACTATGTCATTGGACAACTTACACAGAACTCAGTTCTTAAGGACGGCTCCAGTGAGACAACCCACCATGTACTCCTACATGGCCTCTCACCGTTACCTTTACCAAATCGTATTCACACACTTAGCTCTCAACAGTAGGGCATGTTCACCACATTCCAATTCATCCCCGATGAATCAGACCTGACACAACTCTAGGCAATAGCAGGCATAACCAGAAAGCATGAATGAGTAGGCACAACATGGCTCAAACAACTCCTACTCATGCTAGTGGGTTTTAACTATTTACTGTGGCAATGACAGGTCATGCAGAGGAAAGGGGTTCAACTACCGCAGCAAAAGAAGTTCAATCGTTGTTATCCTAATGCAGTAAAAGAGAGCAGGAGCGAGGGAGTGGGATTATATCGGAATGAACAAGGGGGTTCTGCTTGCCTGGCACTTCTGAAGATGTTAATAGCTCTTCATCGGTGTCATCGAACTCATCGTCGGAACGTCGTCAACTGAGAGAGAACAAAACCGGCAAACTGAGAAAGAACACAATCAATGCAATGCAACAATATGATGCATGAATGTGACATGGCAATATGCTGTTGGTTGAGCTAAAGCAACTAGCAACACAATTAAATGAAGTTGGTTTGAACCAAAGGTTCAAATTCAAACTCCATATGTGATTATTCAAATGCCATTTATTCAAATTGTCCTAAACAGTGGCTGTAAGTTATTCAAACATGCATGAAAACGCCATAAACAGATTCCTTGGATTTTTCTGATCAATTTTCATATATAAATTATTTTCATCTGAGCTACGGTTGATTTTATATGATTTTTAGAAGTTTTGGCTATTTTCTGAAATAAATAAATCATTTCTGATTTATTTAAAAACCCAGAAAACATTTACTGCGTCAGGCTGAGGTCAGCAGGTCAACTGACCGGCCAGGGTCAAACCTGACGTGTGGGGTCCACACGTCAGTGACACATGGACTGATTCCGGTCAAAACCAGCGCTGATTGGAGTTTGACCAGGGCTAGGGCCCACTGTCAGTGGCTGTGAGGGTGATTAGCGGGGTCATTAGTGCTAACTAAGTGAGCCACGTCGGCGGCTTAACGCCGGCGACCAAAGAACCCGGCGGAGGCTCGCCGGAGTTGATCGGGGCGGTGCTACGGAGCTCCGTTTCGTGCGTGGTTTGCGGCTACGGCAAGCTGGTGGTGCGGCGCATCTTCTGGCGCAAACGCGAGGAACCAGGGTGGCCGGAGCTCGTCGGAAACGAGCTCGCGGCGGCGCCAGAGTTCGGGCACCGTCGGGTTTGGGGTTGTGGTGCACCAGGAGGTGAGCTGGTGGGTGCGTTCTGCTCCTGGGAGCTCGGTGAGCATGGTGACGTGCTCGCATTCGAGCTTGCGTGTCTGTGGCTACGACGGCGACAAGCTCAACGGCGGCCGGCGACGGTAAGGAAGGGGGCGATGGCTACGGCGAGTTGCAGGCCACGGGGACAGGGGGAAACGGCGGAGTAGCTCACAGCGGGGTCGACGGGGGTCTCAGGAGGCTCGGGGAGGCGCCGGACGTAGCGAATCGACGACGAGGTCGACGGCGGCCGAAGGTTGAAGAAGACTAAGACGGCGGCGTTTCGGGGCTTCCGGCGTCGGGCGGCTTGGCGAGGAGGAAGAGAGGGACGAGGCGAAGCTCGTGGACACTTTGCGGGGGCGTGGGGAGGGCTGTGGTCACGGTGGTGCTCGCCGGCGGCGACGGCTTCGTTCGGTCGCCGCGTGAGAGAGAGACAGAGGAGGGAGGAGAGAGTAGCGAGTGAGGAGGGAGGTCGAGGGGGTTCCAGGGGTGTCGTGGCGTTCGTCCAGGGCATCGGGGAGGGAAGCAGGCAGGGAGGAGGTGGAGGCCGCGGGCGTGCGCCGTCGCCACGCACCTGCCTGTCCTCCTGGCAGGAGGAAGAAGACCACACAGCCCCTGGTGGGCTGGGCCTCTTCTGCCAGGCAAGGCCCAGGTGAGTTCTTCTCTCTCTCTTATTTCTGTTTCTGTTTTTCTATTTTTCTTTCTTTGTTTTATTTTCTTTTGCCACTGTTTTGAAATTTAAACAATTTCAAACAATGCCAAAAACTCCTGTGAACAATTTTATGTTGCTAGATGGACTTTTCCAAAAGCACATAAAATATTTCAAAGTTATTTGAAAATATATTCTATATATTATGAATATAGTTCCAAATTCAAATACAATAATAAATTAAATTCCATGCCCAAAATATTCCACAGAAATGTCCATTATTTTTGGTTTGCTGCAAAAGCCTTGCCAAAAATATCCAACAAATATTAGGAACATTTTGGAAACATTGAATGCATTTTTTTTGACTGGACCTATTTGGAATTTGAAGTGCTAGGGTTTGAACAATCCCCATTTCAAGTTTCCTTTGAAAATAAACATGATGACATGATGATCAGGCAAGGACCACAGGGGTTGATCTAGGGATGTGACAACTCACCCCCACTAAAACAAGAATCTCGTCCCGAGATTCACCGTAGGGTAAGAAATCAGAGGGGACACAAGCTAGCACAATCTTCACGATCCAATTTTCCTTCTCGGAGATGTTGATTTATTGCATCATATTGATCTTGTCATTCTTGCTTTCAAGCTTCATCCAACACAACAACAAAAGAACGTGAATTCTACAGGATTTGATATTCTCGAAGATCGAGCAATTCAAGATCAACTTATGGATTGAGACGTCGAAACATCTCTTGAGATGAGACACGGAGTACACCTCCAGGGGAATGGAGTGAAGCAAGCGATGAAGGTCACTTGATAGGCACTAATTACACACCTAAGAAGATGGTGATCAATGTCACCAGACGAGACACCTTGGAGAAGGTGACTCGTAGAGTTATTCCCTTAAGTGGCAAAAAGAATTACTTTTGATATAGAGATCATTGAAATTCCCTATACCAGCCTGGGGCGGACCATAATCGATCATTTGACGGAGTCCAAAAGAATGACATTCTCGGGCCAGAATGGATGATGTGGACTACCTTGTTGAAGACGGCACAAGGGATGATTTTGTTTATCGTCGGGAATGGATGGGACCCATGGTGAGATGGCACATTGGCGGTGCAAGCTGGGAACAAAATGCAAATGCTGGGAATGATTCTGGTAACTGGGAAGAAACCCACCAGTAGTGAGTAAATCTATTCTTTGAGAGGTTATAGCATAACCAAGAACACTGTGTGCAATCCCGGTTAGTACCAGTGATAACACCTAGTGCTTGTGCGTGCTCTCAAGAACTTGAGCATTCCCATATCCATCAAGGTTTTACCAATATCCGTGGCAAGGATTCTGGCAGCACAACATACGACCATGATGAATAGTGATGGACGATGCAGATGCAAAGGAAGATAACACTTTCTTAGATTTTTCCTTAGCAAAGCCAAGAAACAAATCCGGATGATCGACCGAGAGACATTTAGCACTCGGCTTCCAATGTTCTCCTTGATGTGTTAGCGTAAGCCATTCATAGATATGTTTGGTATCTTGAACATCAAGTAAAGGTCGGACTTCGGAAGCACAAGAATCCATAAGGAGCAACTAGGGAGTAAATCCTACGAAGCCCTTATGGGGAGGTGACCAACTTCTTCAATCAAGATTCTACAACAATAGGTCTTCCGGCTAGGTGTGTTGACCACGACATCCACTTTACCGGTAATCGAGAGACCAATATTATAGTTCTTGGGAAATGTTCCAACCATCATATCTGCCTGAGATTCAGTTCTGGTTGGTGTCAGGACATTCCAGACTCATCGAGTCTATAAAGAAAAACGAAAGTTTACAACACAAATCAACGAGTTGGCGTTGTGAGATTCTCGGGAAGTGGACTGCGGTAGTAAGCTCCAAAACATGAGTTGGTTCTGCTACAAACCTGTGAACATGTTGTCCAAGACAAACATGACCACATGGTAGGCTTACAAAGAAACACTACCGAGTTCAGGTTGGGAACCATTATTAATGACATCGAAGTCTCCACGCGTGGACGTCCAAGGAATTCACCTTAGTACAGACTCCTTTATTTTGAACAAATCAATCAGTGGCTTGGTGTGCTAAGGAATACATATAAAATGAAGGTTGAAAGTCTCCAAACCATAGAATACTTCGCACGTATGCATGACTGACTTGGGATGATTCCACAGGAACAATATTGACTTTCTCGAATTCACTGCGGCAACTTGCATCAAATGCACGTGAATTAGAGGAAGACACTTCTTTCTTCCGTACATATGCTTCACGAACGACCATGAAGATAATTCTTAGAAAAGTTTCCAATACTAACTGGATGTGCAACATAGATCATGGAGAAGATAACAATGTTGCTGGTGGGCTCAACAACAATTCATCCAGGTTTCCATATAGATGGAATTCCATGACAATGTGAACAAAATGATAGCATTGGTCAGACCCAAAAGATATAATGGTGTATGCTCAAGGAAACAACCATGAGTAAGACAACACTACGAATATCGTTGGTTCTGATTTGACTTGACGATAACCCATACTCAAATCAAAGTTTAGACAAGACAATAGATCCACAAATGATCACGAGGATCAATCGGAGAAGATATCATCTATCTTCAATACACACACGAGATATCCCTTGAGATGAACTAAGCTGGCAAGCTTTTATCTTCCAACTCTCCAAGTTATTGTTTTAGCTTAACCAACCAGTTCAGGGTATCCAACACAGATTCTTGGAGAAAGGTTGGTTTACAAGAGTACCAACTTGATCACGAGCTCAACATAACAGTCAGGGAACAACCCGGTAATACTTCCGAGAAGATATTCGGAAAATCACGAACCACCAATATGTTACTAAGCTCGCAAATAATCTTGCTTTTCAGGGCAAGATGATATGATCACAAGAGTGAGGCAATTTATGCAATCCTAACTCATTGCTCAAAGAGTGCACCAGAAAAATGGACTAGGTAGCACGATCAATCTTAGAATGGTGATTTAGTAACCAACGCACTAAGAATGAAATTGTTGTCCTTTAACCACCAAGCAACAAGATTGCTAGGGGTATTGATTTCACACATCACAATTCACTTGCCATTATTCCGGTTACAACAACACGGAGACCGAGGAATGAATGATGATGGCGAGAAGTATCACCTTATCAAAATTCATAGGAGGTGGTGAAATTCCCATGACATTCTTGATATAAAGATGGTAATACTCCAAGGTAGGACAGAACAAAAACCGGATTGTCATTTTGATCTGCGGAGTACAACTTCCTTGACCCAATCCTAGGAATGGATGAGGTACTGGAGTTTGTTTCTCCTAGTCATTCCAGACTAGAATGGCTTGACGGACCACAAGAATAAAAGGCATCGACGAACACGAATGCACGAGTACTCCTGACTATCAACTGATAGACGAGGGTCATAATACAACTAAAGGGGAAGAACTCAAGGAACATATAACTTTCTGAGTTGTGGACGCATAGATTAACATGTCGAACGAGTCCAACATATTTCCTCCGGATAACTTATGCAGAAAGGTAGAACTGGCAGAGTAACAATATAAATGGAGTACTACTCAAGAGAACTCTGGTTGTGATCTTTTGGTTCGGAAGAACTTCTGCCATGATGGTTCATGGTATTTGGAAAAAGGATATACCACGGACCTCGTGGACTATCACAAGGTTACTAATATCCTAAAGGGACGAGCAATTACTACCAACAGGAGGTAAGTGGAGTGGGTCTTGGGTTCAAGAACATAGGAATAGAATACCTACCAACTAAATAGCATCACGGGATGCTTTCGAGAATGATGGCCAGAATCATCACACTGGTATATAAAACGTTGCTGGATTACTGGGTGATCTTCTAAGATACTTAGGGTCATAGTAATAAGTCCAACATATATGTCGAGGTAACAGAGTGCCTCAACACACCGACTAGTGTGGTTAATCTGGCCTAAAAGGACATTTAGAACAAATAGGAATGATTTGCAATGCATCAGATTGTTTAGAGACCTGGGATGACTCGGACAGCATAACGGCTGCAAATGCTCGAAAATACTTTTGAGATCCAAGCAAAAGGGGTAGCATATCCACTTAACATCATCATGTCAATGTTCTGAGACCAACAGTTGAGCAACAGAAGTAGAATAAACTGAACTGAGAGTTGAATCCACAATAACGTGATCCTGATAAATAGAATGAGAATCCTAGTTCTTAATCCCCGTAGAAAGAAGAAGGTGACTCAGATCAGAAGGGCATAGGGTAAAGGAGTAAAAAGAGCCTTACGTTCCCTTCCACAATCAATTCCCTTATATAACTAAAGAGTTTCTAGACACAACTTCGACCAGTTTGGCTTACTAATCCTACAGGCAGTCAGGCTCTGATACCAAAGCTGTCGGGACCCCGATCCTAAGTCACACAGGTCTAGCCTGTAACACATCATATCACTTTGCGGCCTCACGCACGGTATCCCCACGGGTGCCACCTTACCTGGCCCGGGACCGTTTGCGCATTTTGGCACACGTATATGATGGTGTCGCTAGCATCCATATGACAGAGAACCCGGGCCGACATACCCAGTTATAAACCAAAAGTGGCACTAAATTACAGAGACAGGAATACATGACCCAGCAACGAACGTGTCGCTCATCAACGTATGAACCCAAGTCGTAGCGAGCTACAAGGACTTAAAGGAACAACGCGTGACATTTCCCCTAAGGGACAGACACAGGAACGAAGAAGGACACATGCCGGCCAGCCTAAGTGTTCCGGAGCAGTAGCAAGCTACCAAGGCTCAGTGGAAGCACTAGGAGACATTTCCCTGTAAGATAGGCTACCAAAGGTAAACAACTAGGTGTCGGATCCCACACATAGCAATACACATTACACATACGCATAACATGCAAGTATGTGTTGTACAACATGGCATCACAACATAACTCAACAACTCATATAGATAAAGGCCCGGAAGAGCCATCATAGCATTTATTACAATCAGAGGTCACATGACCCAACATACAGAGCATACAGGCAACGGAAGCATAACATGTCTGAGTACAGACAACTACAATGGAAAAAGGCTGAGAAGCCTGACTATCTACAAGACCCTCCCAAGGGTACAAGATCGTAGCTGAGGTAACAAGCTAAACGTCGAAATCCACGCGGAACCACTAGCGAGACTGAAGTCTCTCTGCAAAACATAAATTAAGAAAACGTGAGTACATAGGTACTCAGCAAGACTTACATCAGAACTAACTACATATGCAACAGTATCAACAAAGGGGTGGTGGAGTTTGACTGCAGCAAGCCATCTTTGACTCGGTGGCTATCCTAAACTACGACTGCAAGTAACTCTTTTGAGGTGGCGCACACGAGTCCACATATTCACCAATCAATACACCACTATGGATCTGCTCCCGTCTCCCTACGAGAAGGCCATCCATAGTACTCACACTTGTCTTGAGTATTTTATATTATCTACTTTCGATTGTCTATGTACCACGTAAGCATCCAAGAAGTCCATAACCGCGGACCCGGCTATTCGAATAGATCATGTTAACCCTGCAGGGGTGTACTTCTTCACACACGCTCTCGCCACTTACCGCCATGTACACGTCGTGTATCTCGGCAACCTTCAAGCAGAAGCCTGGTGAGGGTGTCGGCCACGACCTGACTAACCACACAAGTCTCTCGTCCAGGTTTATCGCCTATTTGGGTTCCATCCGTGGGGAGATCCGGCCGGGGTGTCGCTCACGGCCCCAAAAGATGTGCGCAGGGTTCCCAAGCCCACCTCGTCGGATGGATCTACGCTTGGTACACCGTGCCACGGTGCCTAGTCTGACCCAAGCCCACATGTACCGTCTGCCACTTGGTAGACTACTAACACTACCTACAAACACCAGAAACTAGTTGCAACTCCTGGACAGAGATCTAGTTGATTAATAAGTCGAGAGGGGTCGAGTTACCGGAACCCAATGTGTGGTAGTAACTATGTCATTGGACAACTTACACAGAACTCAGTTCTTAAGGACGACTCCAGTGAGACAACCCACCATGTAATCCTACATGGCCTCTCACCGCTACCTTTACCAAATCGTGTTCACACACTTAGCTCTCAAAAGTAGGGCATGTTCACCACATTCCAATTCATCCCCGATGAATCCGACCTGCCACAACTCTAGGCAATAGCAGGCATAACTAGAAAGCATGAATGAGTAGGCACAACATGGCTCAAACAACTCCTACTCATGCTAGTGGGTTTTAACTATTTACTGTGGCAATGACAAGTCATGCAGAGGAAAGGGGTTCAACTATCGCAACAAAAGCAGTTCAATCGTTGTTGTCCTAATGCAGTAAAAGAGAGCAGGAGAGAGAGAATGGGATTGTATCGGAATGAACAAGGGGGTTCTGCTTGCCTGGCACTTCTGAAGATGTTAATAGCTCTTCATCGGTGTCATCGAACTCATCGTCGGAACGTCGTCTACTGAGAGAGAACAAAACCGACAAACAGAGAAAGAACACAATCAATGCAATGCAACAATATGATGCATGAATGTGACATGGCAATATGATGTTGGTTGAGCTAAAGCAACTAGCAACACAATTAAATGAAGTTGGTTTGAACCAAAGGTTCAAATTCAAACTCCATATGTGATTATTCAAATGCCATTTATTCAAATTGTGCTAAACAGTGGCTGTAAGTTATTCAAACATGCATGAAAATGCCATAAACAGATTCCTTGGATTTTTCTGATCAATTTTCATATATAAATTATTTTCATCTGAGCTACGGTTGATTTTATATGATTTTTAGAAGTTTTGGCTATTTTCTGAAATAAATAAATCATTTCTGATTTATTTAAAAACCCAGAAAACATTTACTGCGTCAGCACTGTGTCAGGCTGAGGTCAGCAGGTCAACTGACCGGCCATGGTCAAACCTGACGTGTGGGGTCCACACGTCAGTGACACATGGACTGATTCCGGTCAAAACCAGCGCTGATTGGAGTTTGACCAGGGCTAGGGCCCACTATCAGTGGCTGTGAGGGTGATTAGCGGGGTCATTAGTGCTAACTAAGTGAGCCACGTCGGCGGCTTAACGCCGGCGACCAAAGAACACGGCGGAGGCTCGCCGGAGTTGATCGGGGCGGTGCTACGAAGCTCCGTTTCGTGCGTGGTTTGCGGCTACGGTGAGCTGGCGGTGCGGCGCATCTTTTGGCGCAAACGCGAGGAACCGGGGTGGCCGGAGCTCGTCGGAAATGAGCTCGCGGCGGCGCCGGAGTTCGGGCACCGTCGGGTTTGGGGTTGTGGTGCACCAGGAGGTGAGCTGGTGGGTGCGTTCGGTTCCTGGGAGCTCGGTGAGCATGGTGACGTGCTCGCATTCGAGCTTGCGCGTCTGTGGCTACGACGGCGACAAGCTCAGCGGCGGCCTGCGACGGTAAGGAAGGGGGCGATGGCTACAGCGAGTTGCAGGCCACGGGGACAGGGGGAAACGGCGGAGGAGCTCACAGCGGGGTCGACGGGGGTCTCAGGAGGCTCGGGAAGGCGCCGAACGTAGCGAATCGACGACGAGGTCGACGTCGGCCGAAGGTTGAAGAAGACGAAGACGGCGGTGTTTCGGGGCTTCTGTCATCGGGCGGCTTGGCGAGGAGGAAGAGAGGGACGAGGCGAAGCTCGTGGACACTTTGCGGGGGCGTGGGGAGGGCTGTGGTCACGGTGGTGCTCGCCGGCGGCGACGGCTTCGTTCGGTCGCCGCGTGAGAGAGAGACAGAGGAGGGAGGAGAGAGTAGCGAGTGAGGAGGGAGGTCGAGGGGGTTCCAGGGGTGTCGTGGCGTTCGTCCAGGGCATCGGGGAGGGAAGCAGGCAGGGGGGGAGGTGGAGGCCGCGGGCGTGCGCCGTCGCCACGCACCTGCCTGTCCTCCTGGCAGGAGGAAGAAGACCACACAGCCCCTGGTGGGCTGGGCCTCTTCTGCCAGGTAAGGCCCAGGTGAGTTCTTCTCTCTCTCTTATTTCTGTTTTTGTTTTCTATTTTTCTTTCTTTGTTTTATTTTCTTTTGCCACTGTTTTGAAATTTTAACAATTTCAAACAATGCCAAAAACTCCTCTGAACAATTTTATGTTGCTAGATGGACTTTTCCAAAAGCACATAAAATATTTCAAAGTTATTTGAAAATATATTCTATATATTATGAATATAGTTCCAAATTCAAATACAATAATAAATTAAATTCCATGCCCAAAATATTCCACAGAAATGTCCATTATTTTTGGTTTGCTGCAAAAGCCTTGCCAAAAATATCCAACAAATATTAGGAACATTTTGGAAACATTGAATGCATTTTTTTTGACTGGACCTATTTGGAATTTGAAGTGCTAGGGTTTGAACAATCCCCATTTCAAGTTTCCTTTGAAAATAAACATGATGACATGATGATCAGGCAAGGACCACAGGGGTTGATCTAGGGATGTGACATGCATCATATGATCGAGTACAAAAGGGATAATCAACGCCTTCGCATGTCAGCTACTTCCAGCGATTCCGAGATTGTCAACTGAGCCACAAGCATATGAAAGACATCGGATCATTGAATCTGAGCTGAGTTTTATCACGTACAGTGTGAACTTTCCCAAGTGATCATGAAGGAGGTCCTCGAAAAAATAGGGATGTTCTACCATGGGCCGATGACGCGGGATGATGTCCGAGCACTGCTACTCACTCAATGTCTGGACCTCAAGCCTTTCACGAAGCTCGGGTGCTTCCTCCCTAACTATGAAGATTGGACTGCCGACATGGACGACTGATTGACGATGACAATGTGTGTGTTTAAATAGTCACTACTGTCTTTCTATAACAAAACTTTGAATTTATGCATGGCGAAACTCTGTGATGTAATTCAACCATCCTCCTGAACTAGCGTATATCGCTCTAGTTAATTAGTTTGGGTATGAGGAGCTTCGTTATTTATGTTTACTATATAGGTTGTTTGTATTTTGCTAACTATGCCTCTTTGTGTTTCTCAAGTACATTATGTTGCATATTATCATTGAATTCATCAACTAATGATGCAGGTACATAGATCAGAGATGGCAAAGGACTGCTACATCGTATTCATTGGGAGGGTTCCAGGTGTGTACGACCACTGTCTAGACGCTCATGCCCATTTGGGCAGGTACATGGGCGCTAGCCACAAAGGGTTCAACAGCAGAGCCAAAGCGGAATATAGTTACTTGAGGTGGACATTCCGGCAAGAGAGGGAGCGAAACCGATGCCTCAAGAAGTACTACATTGTCACATCCCTAGTCAGTGCTTGCATTAGGACTAGCTAGAGTGTGCATCATGTTTACTTTCCACAGAAACTTGAAATGGGAATGACAGAAACCCCAGCACCCCTCTTCTAACAACTAGGGTTTAATAAAATCTTTTCCAATGTACCGAAAATGCCCTTCAAAAATGTTCATCATGTTTGCCTTGGTCTTAAACCTCTGCCAAAAATGGTGCACAATTTTCTAGGACATCCAAAGGTCTCTGGATTAATTCATATGGTAATGGCATTTGGGCATTTAAATGCTATAAAATATTTTATGTGGCCAAATAATCCTAAACTGAAATGTTCCATGTTGGTTATATGCTAAACAGTGGGCATGAGCCGTTTGGTGATTTTTGAAAGTGCCTAAGCATTCTTAGAAAAGCCACAAAGTTGCAAAAGAAATAAAATAGAAAGAAAATAGAAAAGAGAGAGACAGGGGGCAGCCCACTCACCTGGGCCGCTTACCTGGCTGGCCCAGCGCGGCCCAGCCCGCTGGCGCACGCCAGTCGTCCCCCTCCTCTCGCCAAGAGGACGGGGCGCGTGGCCGCGGCGTGCCCGCACGCGTCCGGCCACCTCCTTCTTGGCTGCCTGCGTCCCCCAGCGCCTCGACGCCCCTAGGCGTCGCCACGCACCCCCTGGCGCCTCTCTCACTCTCCCCCATGTCGTCCCCCTCCTCTATCCCTCGTCACCGCCGTTTGCTGCCACCGCGCCCTAAGCCACCCCCTCGC
>LR738715.1:478762925-478788414 GCA_902687465.1 Secale cereale
AGCTACGCCGCATCGCCCTGAAGCTCCCCACAGACGTACACGATGCCAGAAGCCCTGCAACGCCGTCCCTGCCGTTGTCTTCAACCTTCGGCATCGGAGATCGCCGCCGCCCGTACATCGCCGTCCGGCCTTCCCCAAGCCCACGTCGACGCCCTCTGCGACCGCTGTGAGCACACCCATCGAACCCCCCTCTCCCCGGGCTCGATTATGTCTCGTAGCCACCGTCCCGCAAGAACCCGAGCTCATCGCCGGCGTCCTCATCGCCGCCGTCGTTCTAGTGGTTCTTGGACACGCCCGAGAGCTTCTTCGTGCTCCTGACCTCACCAGGATGCCATTGAACCCTTCCCCTTGCTCGCCCGTGCACCGCAACGCCTAACCTGATGATGCCCGAGCTCCGGCCGCCGCCATGAGCTTTGCTTCGGCGAGCTCCGGCCACCCTAGCTCCAGCCACCACCACCATTAGATGCGCAAGAGCTCTAGCTCGCCGTAGGACCAAACCCCGTTGCAAACCGCAGCCTGTAGCGTCGTTCCGATCAACTCCGGCGAGTCACCGCCGCGTGTTTTGGTCGCCGCCGGCCAAACTCCGGCGGGCTGACGTGGCCTGTTAGTTAGGAGCTAATGGTAATTAGTTTAACCAACACAGCCACTCACAGTGGGCCCCACCGCATAGTCAAACCCAGTCAACTCCAGTTTTGATCGGGATTAGCCCCTGAGACACTGACATGCGGGACCCACCAGTCAGGTTTGACCTGGACCAGGTCTGTTGACCTGCTGACGTCAGCATGATGTCATGCTGCGCAGTAAATGATTTTCTGGGATTATTTGATTTAAAACAATTCAGGAAATTCCAAAAAATGCTCTAAACTTCAAAAAAATCATATAAATTCAACAGTAGCTCAGATGGTAAAGATTTATATATGAAAAATTGATTAGAAAGATCCAATCTTTCCAATGGCACTGGTTTCATGCATGTTTGAGCAAGTTAACCTTGCTGTTCACATTAAAACATGATAATGCACTTAAATAAATAATAGTTTGGGTTTCAATTTGAATCTTTGATTCAAACGGGCTCAAACCCTTCTGTTTATAGATGCATTAGCCCAAAACACATGCATCTTGCCATATCATGAGCATGCATCATATTGTTGCATTTGTTTGCTTATTGATTGTATCGCCGGTGTTCTCCGTGTTAGGTCCTGCTCCCGAGGATACTTCTGCGTATCCAACTGAAGAGCAGTACCCGACAACCACTCTGTCAGGCAAGCAACCATTGATCATTCCGATACAAACCCATCTTCTCGCTCCTGCTCTCTTTTACTGCATTAAGGCAACAACGTGTGAACTGCTACTTGCTGCGGTAGTTGAACCCTATTCCCTTGCATGACCTGTCATTGCCACAATAAATAGTTGAAACCCACTAGCATGTGTAGGAGTTGATTGAGCCATGTGATGTGTGATCCACCATGCTATTTGTTTATGTTGCCTGCTATGCTTAGAGTTGTGTCAGGTCTGGTTCATCTGGGTGATGGATCAGAGTGAAATGATCATACTCGATAAAGAGAGGGAAGTGTGAAACATGTTTGGTAAAGGTATCGATGAAAGGCCATGTAGGAGTACATGGTGGGTTGTTTCATTGGAACCGTCCATAGGACCCGAGATCTGTATGTGTGGTTCAAGTTTCAGCTACTACCATGCATTGGGCCCGAAACCAATGGACCCTCTCGGCTTATTAACTGCCCTTGTCCTCTGTCCAGGAGTTGCAACTAGTTTCTGGTGTTTGTAGTTTACTGGTGGTCGTGCACAGCGCTGACCCTCGGGGTGGGCTGTGATGCGACAGGTACGTGGCACGGTGTACAGGTCGCCCGTTTGGTGACTCGGAACCCTGTACACATCGTTTGGGGCCGTGAGCAACACCTCGGCCGGATCTCCCCACGGATGGAACCCAAATAGGTGATAAACCTGGACGGGAGACTTGTGTAGTTAGTCAGGTCGTGGCCGACACCCTCGCAGGGCTTCCGCTTGAAGGTTGCCGAGTACATGTCGAGTAAACGACGATAAGTGGTGGGAGTGTGTGTGAAGAAGTACACCCCTGCAGGGTTACCAATCTATTCGAATAGCCGTTGTTCGCGGTACGGACTACTTGGTTAGTCTTACAGTTCATAGACAAGTTGATGGATACTACTAAAAGCCTCAAGACAAGTGTGAGTGTCGTGGATGGCCCTTCCGTAGGATGACGGAAGAGGATCCACGATGGTGTATTGTTGTGGTGAGTAGAGGACTCGTGTACATAGTCTTATCTTGCAATCTGCTGAGAGTCGTATTATAGGTTAGCCAAGAGTCAAAGCTGGCTTGCTGCTATGAACTCCACTACCCTTGTTGATAATGATGCATGTATGATAGGTTCTGTTGTAAGACTTGCTGAGTACCTTTGTACTCATGTTTGCTTAATAACTGTTGCAGAGGAGAACCCTGCCCCTTCTGATGGGTTCTACATAGACGTTGACGTCAATGAGTAGCTTGCTACCTAGACGGAGATCCTGAGCTTGTGAAGGGCCTTGTAGATAGTCAGGCTACACCAAGCCTGTTTTATTTTCCAAGTTGTCTGTACTCAGACATGTTAGCTTCCGCTTGTGCTTGTATGATTGTATGACTTGAGTGTTGGGTCATGTGACCCCTACCTATACGGATATGTTATGTATGGCTCTTCGGAGCCTCTTAAATAAAGTACTTTGAGTCATAGAGTTCTGTTGTGATGCAATATTGTATTTGCACATATTGAGCATATTGTGTGTATGATTGAAATGCTTGGTATGTGTGGGATCCGACACCTATTTGTTTCCCTTTGGTAGCCTAACTTACAGGGAAATGCCCCCTAGTGCTTCCAATGAGCCTTGGTAGCTTGCTACTGCTCGGAACATGTAGGCTGGCCGGCATGTGTCCTTCTTCGTTCCTGTGTCTGTCCCTTAGGGGAAATGTCACGCGTTGTTCCTTTAAGTCCATGTAGCTTGCTACGACTTGGGTTCATACGTTGATGACCGACACGTTCGTTGCTGGGTCATGAATGCCTGTCTCTGTAATTAGTGCCACTTTTGGTTTATAACTAGCCATGTCGGCCCGGGTTCTCTGTCATATGGATGCTAGAGACACTGTCATATACGTGTGCCAAAATGCGCAAACGGTCCCGGGCCAGGTAAGGTGGCACCCATGGGGATACCGTGCGTGAGGCCGCAAAGTGATATGACGTGTTACAAGCTAGATCGGTGTGACTTAGGATCGGGGTCCTGACAGCGTTGGCATCAGAGCCGGACTTCCTGTAGGTTTCTCAAGCCAAACTGGTCGATGTTGAGTCTAGAAAAATTCTTAGTTATATGTAGGGGAATTGATTGTGGAAGGGAACGTAAGGCTCTTTTTACTTCTTTACCTTATGCCCTTCTGATCTGAGTCAGCCTATTCTTTCTACGGGGGTTTAGGACTAGGCCTCTCATCCTTACTAGGTTCACGCGTTACTAATCCGTAGATTCTTAGGATTGTTGGTTTCAAGCCTCAGTTCAGTTTCTACCCTTCTATTATGATGATTAGTTGGACCCGGAACCTTGATATGATATTGTTGAGTGGCTATGCTATCATTTGTATGATGTCTCAAAACCTTTTTGAGCATTTACAGTTGTTATGCTGCCCGATTTCTTTCAGAAATTCTAATGCCTTTGCATTATTTCGTGTTTCAGATGTCTGGCCGCACACCCCACCAAGTGGTTCGTTTGACTCGGTGCATTAATGTGCCCGGTCACACGGCCATGCTAGTCCGTGTGTTGACTGAGACCGGCTACCGCTTGTATCCTGAGTACACCGTGGAGGAACAGTACCGGATTTCAACCAGAGTCAGTATTTCTGCACAGTGCGGATATACCCCTCATATCCCGGAGCTAACGACCCCATCCATTGGTCTTATGGACTCGGGGTTACTATGGAGATGGCAGTGCAGGATGCCGCTTATTCGATGATGACCATCATCCGGGCTAGGCATGCCCTGCTGCTGAACACTGAGTGCTGTTACATGCCAGCCTCACTTCCTGGAGAGGAAGGCTACTACACTGGTTTGTATACTGATGCTGCTCATGAGGAGCCACTGCTTCAGACTACTGTCCAGATGCTGGAGGATAGGGACCGTGAGGTCCGTGCCCTCCGGATGGAGCTGTATAACACTCGAGCCACCCACTGGACTACTTTGACACGGCTTGCACCTGCTGTGCACGCCGGATATCTGGATATGCAGGATTTGTATCCCGTGCGGACTCGTCTGCCTGATCGTATGGATTGGCGTGACGTTGGGGGTATTACACCTCCACGTGGGCGTCGGTTACCACCAGCATCGGGACCGAGGCCACATCCATGTCCCTATGGTCCACATCCTTCGAGTGCTTGAGAGTTTCAAGATCCATCTGTTCCACTTCCAGGCTACGGTGGTAATCTTTACGAAGATTACTACGGGAATGTCTGAGCTAGACCGTGGCAGTAGTAGTATCGTAGTAGTTGTATTTCCACAGTCCTGCATTTCTTGTGGAATATGACTTAGCTAGTACTGAGTATGACATGACATGACTTGTGTATCGCTATTTTTCCAGATGTGATCATATTTGTGTTGGATGATGATGATGGTATGATGAGACCACTTTATGCGTATGATATGATGACAATAATGTATGTTTATTATGATATGATGAAACTACTGTATAGAGTATGCAGAAATACAACACAAATACATACATGGGTATTAAATCTATGAAAGAAGGAATATTAGCAGTAGCGCTCGTAGGCGTCTAGCAGCAGCGCTGGTTTAGCAACAACGTTTGTTCTTGTACATCACTATTGCTAGTTATCAGTAGCGCTGCTTCAACCAGCGCTGCTACTAACCACACTTACGAGTAGCGCTGGTCTAAGCATCGCTACTGCTACAACTTAGCTGCAGTGCCTTAGAAGTAGCGCTGCCCCCGGCGCTACTGCTATGGTTATTTCCAGCGCTACTAGTAGGCTTTCTCCTAGTAGTGGGAGGGCTGGTTGAACAGTAGCCGGTGGAGGCTAGATGAACAGGACCCTGTTGTGAACATTAGCTGGTGGAGGCTAGAGAAGTCGACGGTTGATGAACAGTAGCATGTGGAGGCTGGAGGAAGTCAATGGTGGATGAATAGTTGCCCACGGAGGCTGGAGCGAGGCAGTAGACGACGGATGAATAGTAGCCCGTGGAGTCCCGCTTTGCAGTACGCCACACCCCTCCCCATGAACAGGACCATGTTTTGATCATAGGCACTCCAACACAAGTCCGTTTCCTCCGTTTTGCAGTACGCCACACCCCTCCCGATCAATAGCACCCCGTTTCAATCGTAG
The DNA here is from genome assembly GCA_902687465.1 of Secale cereale. Taxonomy (NCBI): domain Eukaryota; kingdom Viridiplantae; phylum Streptophyta; class Magnoliopsida; order Poales; family Poaceae; genus Secale; species Secale cereale. Next base: position 478,768,308 of record LR738715.1, read on the forward strand.
GAGCTTGAACACAAGTCTGTTTCCTCCGTTCTACAGTACACCAGACCCTTCCCGATGAATAGGACCATGTTTCGACCGTACACGGTCGAACAGAAGGTCGTTTCCCTTCGTTTTGCGGTACGTCAGACTCCGATCCGGCTGTTCCGTCCAAGCCGGTTGGCTCCCATTGAACACGACGCATTCCGACCAAGTCTGTTGCCTCCCGATGAACAAGACATTGTTTCTCTGTTCCGACCCAGCCGGTTGGTTGCGGATGAACAGGATGCCGTTGCTGCCGTTCGTTGCCACTCCATGTACATGAGCCCAGGCCGTACGTATGCGCGAGTAGTTAGGCGTTTGAGACCCCGCCCGTATGTAGGTACGTGGCCGTATTTTTTGGCATCTGGCTGTACGTATGTGTGCACGGTTTAGAAGGGACTGCCCGAACTGCTACGTCAGGGGATCTAGTACTACACGTGCCATTGCTTGCTCGACCACGGTTCATCGTTGCAGAGACACCGATCGACTAGTATGTACGTACACGTTTGCGACCAGAATGACAACGCTACGTACGATTCGACCAGGTGGGTAGCCGGAGGATAAGGAGGCACTTCCTTGTGTGTGAAGTTGGTGGGTCCGAGCTATCAGGTTCATTTTTTTCGCGCCTAATATGGAGGCACTTCCTTGCGTGCGAAGATGTAGCTCGTGGGTCCATCTATCAGCCTCATCGCGTACACTACTCTTCCGATGGTTGTCGTTCGTTGACCATGTTGACCACGCCGTGCGGACAGCACCCAGGCGGTGGACGACGGTGAGGCCTAGGAAGGGAACGACGTTGAGCCAGGGAAGACGAGGCAGGTGGATGCCCATGCAGAGGGGAGTATGAGGGTTCACTGGTTCGGCTGTGGTGTAAGGTTGTCGTCGCCGGAGAATAACAGGGGGTGTGGGTGAGTAGAGGGATGGTCTGGCCAGTGGTAGTATGGTCTGGCGATGAGGCATGTGCAGCAGCACAACCGGCCATGGGAGGCTGGAGCAGGCGGTACGGCGGGCGCAAGTTTGGGCGGCTGGAGAAAGAAGACCAGATGTTGAAGACGCAGCTTGGCCGTTGGATTAACATCCAACGATTAGTGCAGCTTGAATCGTTTATTGTCTAAGTTGACAAAGTCCTGCGTACGTGTTAATTTAGTAGGCCCACGAGTTAGCCTCCAAATCTGGTGGGTCCCAGCTAGCAGGGGAATCATTTTTTTCCCGCGTAATAAGGTGGCACTTCCTTGCGTCCGAAGATGTTTTCTTGTTTTTTAATTTCTTCTTTTTCGAGTTTGAATAAAAAGAAAACAATTTAGCATCTTCGGTACAATCTATATTTTCACGAAATGGATCATAATAAAGCTGGTGGGTCCCAGCTGCTAGGGAGAGGAAACTCTTTATTTCTGCGTAATAAAGGAAGCACTTCCTTGCGTGTGAAGATGTAGCTAGTGGGTCAAACCTTTCAGGAGGAGTAATCATTTATGTTCGCATAATATGGGGGCACTTGCTGTGTGCGGCCATGGGCCATGTGGGTCCCCACTGTCAGCCACTCCATGTACATGCCTCTTCCGATGGCTATCGTTTGTTGACAAAGTTGACCACGCCGTGCTGAGAGAACCAACGCAGTGAATGATGGCGAGTCCTAGGAAGGGAACGACCTGAAGCCGGCGAAGACACAGTAGTGGATGCCCACGCAGAGGGGAGTACGAGGGTTCACTAGTTCGGCTGCGGTGTGACGTTGCCGTCGCTGGAGAAGAACTAGAGGTGTTGGTGAGTAGAGGAATGGTCTGGACGGCGTTTGGGAGTAGGGTGAGCCGGTGAAGCCTGCACGGCAGCACAACAGGCCACGGGAGGCGGTAGCAGGCGGTACCACCGGTGGTGGTTTGGGCGGCTGAAGCAATAATATCCAAGATTGAAGAAGCACTACAACCGTTGTATGGACATCCAAAAGCCACTGCTGCTAGAATCGTGTCTTGACTATAAGTTGACAAATCCTTTCGTAAGCCTTAGTAGGCCCACAAGCCTTCCATACGCGTCAGTGACTATAACTCTCAAAAATAGTAGGCCCAGAAGTGAGCATCACATCTGTGGCAGAGAACATATAGCCCATTTGTGATTTGTTATAAAGTACATCCCATTTTTGAATTCTAATGGAATTTACTACAACACATTACCAGTCTGTTAAAATTACAGGCCATTTTCTAGCCAGGACAACGATTAATAATTTCAACCAACCGCTCAAAACAGAACTCAATTAAAAATCCCACATTTTAATGGGATCCAATATATTTTTATACCAATTTTTCGAGTCAAATTAAATATAATTTCAAAATTGCTTTAGTTAAAAATCTAACGAAATATTGCACGCACAATAAGTAATGAAATTGAAACGTTCTAATTCAAAAAATAACATTTTTGAAACTAACTACATGTTTGGTGCGTTTTTGTACATTCACGGCCCAGTTTTTATAATTACATCCCATTTATTATTTCTTAAAGCCCATTTTCTTGTTAGGCCTAATGCATCCCTCCTAGGAAAGATTTACAGCCCAGCGGGGCAGAGAATAACAAGTTTAACTGGGTTGGGTATTCCGCAAACAAAGTATAGCCGGGCTAGCCATTTTCACCTTGAAAAATTAATATTTGGGCTGGATATTTGGTCGACATAAAATTATAACCTGGGCTAGACGGGCCACAGCCCGCCCAGTTAATACCCTGCTCGTCTGAACAATAAGAAAAACTCTGCTTACACCTAAAAAAAAATACTGCTCGAGCTGATGGGTCCCAGCTGTCGGCCGCTCCTTGTGCAATTCTCTCGTTTATTAACTCTATATGTTGACAATGGTGTGGGACCGTGATGTCAGGAAACCTGGAGGAAGGAAAAAGTAATAATATAGTTGTATATAATAAGGAGGAACTTGCGTACGTACGGCTATGGCCCTGGTGGGTTCCTATTGTCATCCTCTCCAAGTAAAGTCATCTCCTGATTCCTCTTGTTCGTTGATCATGTTGACAAGTGACTACACTCGGGCCCACGGCGAGCATAACAACTCAAAGGATGACTGAGAGAGCCCCGCGGGCCCTACGGATGGTCTGATACAGTGATTGCTGCTCATTCAGGAAGGTAGGATCATCGGGCACCTATGAGCACATTTGTGAGACTGAGCCGGCATGAAATGGTAAGGCCGCGCTTGAGAGCTCTGGATTGTTTCACACCTCTATTAAGATACAAGTCTAATTTACTCATCACCGGAAACAACGCGTAAAATACAGGCATAATGAAACCGACGGCCCGAGGTCTGTAACGAAAACCAGCGAGTTATGCATGTAATTTGAGAGACCAGTGTATATTTTACCAGTCGAAATCGACCAACCAAGCGCTTTGCCCAAGACCATCAGCTTTCATTTACAAGCTGTTTTGGTTGGAAAATGACGATCCAATCATGGCCTAAGATGATGAGTTGGTCGGAAGACATATGGTTTCACCTCAAACCTACCCGAGTTGTCGTACAGGCTATCAATGAAACATAAGACGATGAACTTCTTAAGCACATAAACAATAGAAGAGGATGATATTCTTAACATGCAAATCACTGGCATTAGATCAACATGCAAAATAATATGAAGCATTATTCTCAGGAGGCATGGTGAACAACTCGTGATGCCGCATGCCACAACATTCCAAGCTCAACTTTGCAATAAAACTCACAAGGCCTGGCATTTCATAGACAACATTCAGAATAAACTCTTAGAATACCTTACATAAGTCAACATTCATGTGACTATGCATCTCAGCAAAATAAATATTTACTTATGAACTGAACACATGAATAGGGAAAAACGATCGACGCTGCTCACAACAAAGGGCGTCCCACTCCAAAATATCAAATGCATGTCTTCTGGCTAACACGAGTGAGCAAAATTTGACAAGGTTTTCCAATTCCAATATATTAAACTAATTTATTCTTGCTAACATCAATGACTAAACTTTGACAAGCTTTTCCCATTCAAAATATGTAATGCTTATGATTGTGGAACAAGCAGGGTTTGTCATCAGTTTACACATTGAAATGGCACATAGAGCCGGATTAACCAACATATCTTTTTGTGCAGTTCCATTGAAAACAAACGATGTCTTGCGTAGCATGGTAGATTTCGTATTTATATGTTGCAAGGTGTTGAACATGTTGGCAGCTCCATTCAAGTAGATAGTCTGGTGGCTCAAGGTGACGTCAAATGATTAGAGAACTATTCGATGTATTGTGCATGATGGAAGTATTATGGAGGACACGAACCATCTGAAAATTTTGTGCAGTTCCACTGAAATCAAGCTGAGCATCCCTGTCTACGTAAAAACAGAAAAAGCGTGATGAATATAATAGTGGTACTAGTTTATTAAACATACAGTTACAACTATAATCATCTTCATTATCTTAACAGGAAAAGATAGTAATACAATAGCTTCAATTAAACATTTATTAAAAATGATACAACAATATAAGTAGCACAACATAACAAAGCACAATCATGTGGATGAAGGCCGATACTGACCTCGTTTGTTATAGCTGCGTCGGCAACTGACTTGGTCATACCTTTCCTTGTGGAATGAATTTTGCACTCCACGTGTTGTTGAGTTTCCCATGCTCTCTGCAGACTAGTCATATCACCAGTATCTACTAATACTCTATAAAGCTTCTCGATCATTCTTAGTGTAATGTAGCACAAACAATAACTGTTTCTTTCTGCGAAGTGGAAAGACCAATTGGGCCCAATAATGCAATAGTTTGCCCTAAACTCTGACACCCCAAGACCGATGCTCTAGAAGACTTTCCATATATTTCATGATCACTGTGTGTTTCATTTTTCTTGCTCTATTTATTTTTTGCATAGCATCATTTCATCATGCCATCATGTCATTTAATTTTTAAAACTCAACTAAATAAATTTCATAGATATTTTGATCTATTTAAATCGAGGGAATTCACATGATGATTTCTCTTTAAAACATATCCTCCCAATATTTAGGGATCTATAATAAAACATTCCATTAGTTTGGAATCAATGATATTACACTTGCATGTAGTTCACATGTCTTTTCTACTTCAAGTTTGGTCTCCAAACTTTGGCTATAAATTCTTTCATCACTTTCTCGAGCTCCACCTAAATTCTCAACATTTTTGGGCACTTCGAAAACCTGTCCTAGTTCAAACCATTTGAATTAAATTCAAAGGAATTTGAATTTAATATTTCAATCATGGCCATTCCTATTTTCTTGGAACAAACACATTTTTTTGTGAGTCCGGGAAAATAATCCCCATGCCCTAACTCTTTAACGTTTTCTTCACTTCTTTTCTTTCTTTACATTATTTTTGTGTTATGGAAAATAAGTGAGAGGGAGAGAGAGCCCAGCCGGCCTCTTGGGCCTGACCCAAGCAGGCCAGCCATCCTGGCCCAAAGGCCCAGTCGTTCTCTCCTTATCCCTCCTCGCAGCCTTCCCTCGATCCCCTCCTTTCTCCTGCCGCCGCCGCACACACACATAGAGCAGCAAGAGCCCTCGCGCGCCTTGCCATGGCCCCGTCTCCTCTCCTATGCCTCCGGCTTGCCGCCCCACCGCATCGCCAGGGCTGCTGAGTGCCTCCCCGTCGCCCTCTCCTTCCTCCCTCCCGCAATCTCTCTTTCCCTCCGGTCTCTAACATCACAGACTTCTCTCTTTTCTTAAACAGGAGCTGCCAAAGCCGCTGCAGTTCGTCCGCCTCGCCCTCAAGCCAAGCCGCCCTCGACCTCCTCGAGCTGCACAACCATCAGATCTATTCCGCGCCGCCCCATTCTGCCGTTCCTCGTTGTCCCCTAGCCAGATCTTGCCCCGGACGGACTTCCCCAACTTCCACTGCGCGCCTCCAAGCCCTGCTCGATCCCCTGCTTTAGGAACGAGATGACGAATGCACAGTCTCCACGTTGACCGCATCGGCCAGATGCAAGGGCCCACGCTGCTTCCCCCGTCAGCCCAGCTCCAAGCCCAGCACCACCGGAGCGGCCAACTCCGGCAGCCCTCACGCCTCGCCACCGCCTTGCACCCGCGAGCACCTCCATCTCCAGTCGTTGCCAGGGCCAAGACCGTCCTGGATTCGCCAAGTACCGGATACGACTAATGCCGATGCCGCGGGGACATCGAGTACACGACTACACAGGGTGATGCGTCAAGTTCCACGACCGGCTACAAACCGTGTACCACTACTGTCGCCAAGTACCACAACCGTCAAGTTAGTCTACGAACCATGTACGACTACTGTTGCTCAAGACCAAGTGAACAACTACCATCACCGTGTACGACTACTTCCCACGACGACCCATGAACAACTACTTCCACTACCGCCGAACTCGAACCTCTTAGAAGACACACGATTCAAAGGTATAACCTTCGAGATGACCTTCCGTGGATGAATGCATGTGTGTATGAGATGCACCACTTGTTTGCACTGTGTCTGAATTGATCCTTGCACGATCCTCATTTGCCTTGCCACCAACCCGTGGGAACCCGGTAACCAGGACCACCCCACCATCTTGCATGACACGCTCACACCGCACTTTTCTTGCAGCGGTCTCTCAACGAGTTATCGCAACCGATATGTTGCCGTGGCATCATTTTCGGATTCGTCACCGTGGCACCCTTTCTTTCCACCACGGCGACAAATGCTTCATAACATGCTAATGTCAACATTTTCATAAAATTTCATATAACTTGAATATGCCATCCACATCATGGTAACAACATTTGAAATGTTTAAAAAATTTGTTTGCATTTAAAATTGCTAAATGACATTTGGGGATTTTTCGGAATTGTTGTTTGTTGTTTCCGGCCCCATTTAAACTTGCTCAGATAGTTAGTTTCCTTATGCTCCACCTGTTGTCCTGTTAACCAACGTTTAAATCTTGTCTTGTATATAAATGAGAGTGAACTAAATAATTGAATGTGGTGTTTTGTCAATATGCTCCACTTAACTTGTAGTTTTGTTTGAAGCACTTTGCCATGCATATTTAAATCGGACATGCATCATCCTTATTTGTGCATCATGCAGTGTTTATGCTTGTGTGTTTACCATGTTGTCAGCTTCTTTCTAGTTTTCTTCTCTCGTTACCTTCGGTTTCGTTCCGGAGTTGTGATGATTCGTTCGACTACGTCCGTTTGTCTTCTTCCTGCACTCGATCTTCTTCCTAGCGGGATTTCAGGCAAGATGACTGTTCCTCAATATCACCTCTATCTGTGCTTTGCTAGTTGTTTCGCTCTATAGCTATGTTGCGCTACCCATTCTTGTTTTGTCAGTCTCCCATGTTGCCATGAAACCCTCTAACCACCTTCCTAGCTAACTGTTGATTGGCTAAGTTACACTTTTGCTCAGCCCCTCTTATAACATTGTTAGTTGCAGGTGAAGATGGAAGATGTTCCATGTTGGAGCATGGATTCTTTGGGATAACACAATATATCTCTTATTTAATTAATGCACATATATACTTGGTAATGGGTGGAAGGCTTGGCCTTTTGCTTGGTATTTTGTTCCACTCATGCCGCCTTAGGATCCCATAAACTGGTGTTATGTTCCTTGATATTGCGTTCCTAATACAGTTGGGGTTTATGGGCCCCTATCTATAATTCGCTTTGTTTACAACTTTTCCAGCAAGGCCCAAACTTGGTTTTCCATTTGCCGAATAACTAAAAACTTGCATAGGGAGTAATTAACACGTGGATTCTTAATCAACCCCCGGGCCAGTACTCCTCATGAGTGTTGGTCCAACCTAGAGCACCTTGTGTCGCCCCCTTGGCAACTTGGGTTTCAGCGATCCATAAGCTTAGCTCATTCGATCGTGGCCTAAGACGAGATATGTGCGGCTCTTATCAGGTTGTCGGCACGTTGGGAGGTCTTGCTGGATTAATTTTACCATTGTCGAAATATCTTGAGCACAGGATTCTGAGAACACTCGGGTCTTCCCAACATGGAGTTGTCACTCCGCTGATCGTGAGAGCTTGTGATGGGCTAAGTTGGGAAACCCCTGCAGGGTTTTGATCTTTCGAAAGTCGTGCCTGCGGTTATGTGGCAGATTGGAGTTGTTAATATCCGGTTGTAGACAACTTGACACCATAACTCAATAATAATACACTACCTATGTGAGTAACCGTGATGGTCTCTTTTCGAAGGGGTTCAGAAAGTGAACACGGTGGGGTTATGTATGAACGTAACTAGACATGATCACTTCTTGATCACTACTAGTTGCGATCGTTGGCATATATTCTCATCTCGCTCTGACTTCGTAAGCTAGCCTCAAAAAATGCATAGTGCTGCTGCAACCACTTTTACCCTCTCCACCACCTTAAAGCCTTTATAGTTTTGATACCCGGGAACTAGATTGTCGAGTCCTCGTAACTCACGGTTTACCACACAAACAGGTGCAGGTACAACTGAGTTCAATGCAGGCAATGGCCAGGAGCTCCAATGGGAGTTCGATGAAGAGCGTGGGCGTATGTACGTGACGTACCCCGACAATCAGTAGTGGTTCCTACTAGGGCCAATCGGGATTAGCCTGTGTGGTATCTTTTTCTTTGTTTGATTTCATCCATAGTCGGACTCTATGTTCTCTGGATGAATGTATGTTTATTGTATTAATTGTGTGACGTGGCGAGTGTAAGCTAACTATTAAACTCTCTTTCATCCTGTTCATTACATGGGTTGTGTAAACATACCTTGCTTGAGACCATTTCAGAATGCGGTTATGACTCTAAGTCGTGCCTCGATACGTAAGAGCTATAGACGCATCCTGGGCGTTACATAAACACATTGGCTCCTTTTGTGCAGTTCAACTGAAATCAAAGTCAAAATAGAACCGAGCAGAAGTTTTGATACCCCAGTATGCAATAATAGGTATAAAGGAAACAACTACTGAGAAATAACGGTTGATGACTTGTACTCCTAGAAGAAAAAAACATCTACCTTATCTTAATGGGAAACAAAGCCGGAGAGTAGCAATTCTTAAACAATGTGATTCATTCATATTAACCGAGACATTATCTTAACAATACTTTCTTTCAACATGTATAAAGAAGGACAAAGCAGAAAAGTACCATTCCTAAAACAACGCAACTGATTCATATTAACAGAGACATTATCTTAAAAATACCTTGGTTAAACATGTAGAAATAACTACAAAGTAGGATAGTACCATTTGTAAAACACTATAATAACATAGACATTATCTCAACAATACATTTCTTAAAATGTACTCCGGCTGATCCCTAACAGAAATGGTACTCCCGTCGATCCCTAACAAGTGTTGCAGTTTTGAACTAAGATTCAGTAGTTCATTCTGAGAGTGGCATTGCTAAATTTTACAGGTGGTATTAGATTAACAAAAAGCATACATAGTTCCAGGGGAGAGTGGACGCAACAGCACCATGTGCTTCCATCTACTTATAAATGGGGTGATGCAGAGTTTGTTGTAACAAAGCAACAAGCATCATGTCTGTGTTGGTCCCATTTTTTTTCACTTAATGGGAAAATACAACAATTCAATAGCTTCAATTCAACATTTATTTAAAACAACACCAATACAAGTAGCACAACATCTCAAAGCACACTGCACGATCATGTGAATGAAGGCCGGTACCGACCTTTCTTGTCGTAGTCAAGATCACCTATGAATCTACCAACACGAATAGGAAATCCAATCTCGTTTAGTGTACTTCACTAAATCAAGCAAAGTCGCCGGTATGACATTTAAGTTCGCAATAGCAACAAGTTGAATAGATATCCCTGTTTTAATAGAGGCAAAAAAGGAAACAATTACTGGCCAATAAAGGAGGATGAAACATACGGTGACAAAAAGAAGCATCTACCTTATCTTGATGGAAAACAAAGTAGGAAAGTAGCATTTCTAAAACGGTTGCATTGATTCATATTAACAGAGGCATTCTCTTAAAACTACATTTGTTAAAAATGTAATTTACTTTTAACAGTGGCATTGCTTCATTTTTCCAGTGGCATTCTTAGATTAACAACAGCAAAATAGTTTTATGGGACATGGGACATGCCACCACCATGTGCGTCCACACGTGTAAATGGGCGATGCTGAGTATGTTGCCAAGCAGCATATCTGCGTTGGTCCCATATTTGTTTTCTTTGAACCTTTTTCCTATGTGAGGGCAACAAATCTAGTCCCGCACAAACTACCTGACCCCCCAGTATCTTTCCTTTTTCAACAAAGAGATCGGTTCTTTACAAATGCGTGTACTGGGTTACCCCCTTTTCCCCTTTTCGACCAACAAAGCAGCTGGATAGCCAGTCTATACTACTTCCCCTCCCTCCTTTCCTCATTGAACCACGTCCTAGATTCATGCTCCACCCCACCCCACCCTTCTTTCTTCTTTGAACTAAGACCTAGATTCGACGGAACACACTTGAAAAAAGATCCGCATGCAGCTAGCTGCATGCCAGTTTCAAAGAAAGTTATACCTTAGGGTCGTCGGGATGTGGCTTGGCGTGCGGCGGGAGGCTGGATCTGCACAAACTACGTACGACATCAAGGAAGAAGGGGTTAGAGGCCTTCCCACATAGGTGCTGGGTGAAAAAGAATAGCGCAGCCGGCAGTGGATTGCCTCCCTCGCCGAAGGCGACAGAGTGAACGCTGCACCTCTTTCCCTTGCCTTTGCGATGAGATCCAGACATCTCCTTCACCAGCTATTAGGGGGGAGAGAGAGAGAGAGTCCAACACAGTCTTGTTTAGATCTGATGAAGAGAGTGAGAGATTGTGAATAGAGAAAACCCTAGCAAAGGAACGCTAAGCCTCCGGCGTGTATATATATGTAGTGCAGCGAGAGTGTGAAGAGTGCAAACCCTAGCGAACAAGCGCTGAGGCTCCATTTTACATAGTACTAATCAAGTGGAGTGATTTTATTTTTCTCTCCATACCAATCTCTTTAAATTGTTTACGAAACGAAACTCTTTATTTAATGTACCAGTGAATAAAACTACAATCAACTAAAGATCCACGCGTCCTAGTTGCACTTCCTGTCGTTCACGGGCGGTACACTACCCTCCATTAAGTGAACAACCACACACGCGCAAAATTATTGGAAAGATGTGAAAGTGTGTACAAATAAAGAAATTTAATTTCCATTACTTTGTATGTACAGTTTGCCATATCTCAATAATTATGGTTTCTTGTGTTCGGCCTAAACTTGGTCAAACTTTACAAAGTTTTACTTCAGTCAAATCTAATACTCCCTCCATTTTTATATACAAGGCCACAATCAAAATTACAATTTGCAATGATACAAGGCCACAAACACCAATCGAGACAAAAATGATGGTGTTTGCCTCGTACTAGTAAAGGAGGACATTAATTATCCCTTGCATGCATGTGTGTGTTAGAAGTTCACTTGCATGCGCCTCATTAATTAACCAAAAGGAGTGAGAGAATTGGCTTGTTGTAGAAGGTGGGATTGAGAAATATGCATTAATTAACACGACAAACAAGGAGACAAGCTAGATTGCAATATTGGCTTAAGCACACATTTACTTTTGCCTTGGTACCTGTAATATGGGTTTGTGGCCTTGTATACAAAAATGGAGGGAGTATACAGAGTAAATAAAAAAGGAGGGGTACTACCTCACTCTGGGTTTTTAGTCCACACCATATTTTTAATCAAAGTCTGACAACATATTTAGTTAAAAGTTGGATAAATAAAATTTCAGGGGATCTGAAGACAAAGTTGTGATAAGGCTTAGAAATCAATACAAAATGTTTGCTCTTAGTACCAACGTCGATGCTTCTTCGAGGAAACATTTGGTTCATATCCAATTGTGTGATAAAATTGCACCAAAATAAACGAATTTTGCAAGATGAACTGATGAAGGATATCGTCTTTGTGGTAACAAGCAAAGAGCACTGATGTAAAACATCCCTTTCTTCACTGAACATCGATCAGCTTCACCAGCACATGCAACCATGAGCATCGATAGGTCATCGTGGTGATGCATCATCGATGTTGGCATCAAGTTTGGGCCAGGCAACAATGAAGTTTGATAATCCTCATTGTGGTTTGTTTCTTCTCAGTAATCATGCTCGAGGAAGGAAGAACCAATTGGCAGAAGACAGTGAGGAGAAACAACAGTGGACATCCAATTTTGTGCAGTTCCACTAAAATTGAGGAAGACACGCCCGGGTATGGAGATACGCATCGTTCTTTGCAAAAATATAAAAAATGATATTTACTTAGTGTCATTAATTTTTTTGGTAGTGTAACAAGATTAACAACGATGTCTTAATTGTCAATAAGAATTAATGAAATGTACAAAAAAAAGAAGCATCATGATTATCTTGATGTGAACTGAAGCGGAAAAAAATAAACTAAAGCAGGACATAAGCATTTATCGACGCCTCTAGATTGGCAACAACATTACTTCAAAGGGATGTCACTTTAACATGGGCATTGCTTCATTTTACCAGTGATAGTTTTATATATTAGCAGAAGCAATAGGAGCATATGGACAATGACCGCACAACCACCATGTACTGTTGTCGAAAAAACATGTATACCAACACCGAGGCATAAACCAGAACAACTTTTAGTGTAGATGATGTTGAACCAACCGATGAACCCTAGCTATAGTACATGGGGAGCTGGGGAGTAGTGTTATAGAAGAAAACATGCATGGAGCGACCTGGGGAGCTGGACCAGTAAAATGAAGCATGAAATCCAAAACAAGTTATACCTCAGGTGGGCCAGACGTGGCTTAGTCGGGAGGGTGGGTTCTGCCTACACGACAACAGAAAAAAAGGGCGCAACGGATTTTCGTCTGTGCTAGCGCTGGCACAGGGAGGACAGTGTGCATCGGCTTCCTCCATCGTCGACGGCGACAACATCAACGCTGGACCTCCTCACCACCCGCAGCGGACGGGATCCGGCCGGATCTATGACCATCAGTGAGAAGGGAAATGGAGAGGATAGAGAGAGCGAGACACAAGAAACCCTATCAAAGAAGAGGCTATATATACAATGGAGTAAAAACATCTCTCTATAACAGTGGTTTTAAATAGAATACGCACCTTTCCAGAAAATGAAACAAAAACTGGCGGACAAATCTTTTTTTAACGTACCAAGAAAGAAAACTCATTTTTTTTCTTCAAAGAAAGAAAGAAAACTCGATCAATAACACGCCCCCGCCTCCAGGTTGCACTTTGTATCGCTCCTATGTGGTCTCAGAGCCTCCATTATTAAGTGAACAAATTAAAGGGTCAAATTATTATGTTTGTAATGCCTCTTCGTGTACAAATGCGCTCCATCGTGTACTCGCGGGTATGTTGGAGGCAGAGTGAGTGCGTGTACATTTCTTCTTGTATGTAGTACTCCATTTATCTCACTTCATATTGTTTCCCACTCCTATGATATTCCTATCCTAGGAATAAAATGAGGCCGTACTAAGTTTGTGTGTGTAGGGAGAATGAGACATCGATGATGTGTACGAGTAGTCGCGAGAGTCGTCACTATGTGTGTGTGCACACACACACACACATACATGCATATTCGTGTTTACGTAAAATTCTTACTTCCATCTCCATCTCCATCTCCATCTCCAATCATATTTGTCCAACTGGCATATTATTTATGTTATTAATTATGTAGTACGTCCAGCACCTCTCGTTTGCGGCCGTCCGGACCGCTGCCACGCCCGCTCCTGTCAGCTCTAGCCAACCCGAACCCTCATCATCACCCGCGCACGCTTCCCGCTCGAAATGGTCAGTGCCGCATTCATGCCCGGCCAGAGCGGACGTGACCTCTCACTGGCGCTGGCATTGAAGCCGTGCGCCACCCACGCCGCTTCCCGGTGCACGCGACTACTCCGCGTTCAAACGTCACCATGGGCGTCCATAATATACAATGGAGTAAAAAAATTCTTGGGAGTCCGTGCTACAACTAGGTATCCTCCCCCCCCTCGTCTATCTCTTTCAGTAGTGCTAGTACGCCATGGCGCGATCCATTGAAAATCAGGCGGGAAAGTTTGACTATACTCGATTTGCGGTGAGTGGCATGCCGAGTGATGGAGCGTGAGGGTGGAGGAGGGTGAGACATGGACCTGACATATGTGATTGGTTTTGCTCGATGGCGTGATCCAATGAAATGAAACATTGGGTTCCAAAAGAATACTGTACTACATGAGGGAGAAGCGGATTCAACGAAGAGTGATGGTTTGCTTCTTCCGTCGAACTAACTGCCAGGTCTATGTGATTTTACGGCTCATTGGTCACTATTACTGCGGCGGTAGGGCGTTAGCACTCTTATTTATTTATTCTGTGATAAAACTAACTTTCTCCACTCTTTACACCGCAGGAGTAAGAAACACGGCAACCCAGTGACTACATGGCCCACCTCCCACTATCACCATATTCCTCGGACATCGTGCGATATCGCTGGTCCTTTTTTCTTTGTGTTTAACAAACATACTATGGTATAGTAGTGCTACATAGCAGCCCGCATGGCAAGAAAAAATATTATACACCAGAGTTTATAGACTATTTTGCCCCCCATTTCCTATGGAGGAAATGCTGGGTAGTTACACGCACGCAAAGTACTCAATTCTCGTGAATAATTACTCCTCTCTCCATCTCCCTGGATGCAGGCTCGTTAGATCTATCTGCATGCAACTCTCTCTCCAGTTTTGCATGCATGCGACAGACTCTCTCTCTCTCTCTCTCTCTCTCTCTCTCTGTGTGCAAGCATGCCTTAAGCATGGTTAATAATATAGCCGGATTGATGGCTACCATGTTGCCGTGTCATCTATAGCAGATGTAATAGTCAACATGTATAGGCTACAAGAAAGTAGTACTCCCTCCATTCCCTTATACTAGCAAGTATTATTGCATCGATTACTGTTAGTGGCCTTGTATATATATACATGCAAAATGTATTTTTGATACTACTAGTGGCCAATGTAATAGTAAACATGTATAGTAATGGGCTACAAGAAAATACTCCCTCCATCTTAGTTTACAAGTCGTGCACGTGTACCTAGGTAATTAATTTGGGACTAGCAAACACGCTGATGTGGCAGAGAATTAAAGAAGAAAGATAGGGAGTAAGATAGGTCGATACATATCGTGTTAAATGTTATGCTACTTCGTAGTATCATGCATGGCAATAAATAGGGTCATCTATGATACGACGTACTCTATGTTACTATGCACTATTAAGGTAGTATCATACACTAGTATCATATGCATGATAATAGTCTATGATACTACTCCCCACTATGAGTAGCCTTATACACATACAAAAAAGGACCAGAGGGAGTATGAAGCTTCCAAATTTTGTTTCATGTATATGTATCCTGACTCCAAGGTTGCCCCGTTACAACATTCCATCAAATACAAAGGAAAACTAAGACACAAGCTGATGCATCTCAATGATTCGCAGATCATAGCCAATATTTACTTCACAACTAAAGACAAAAGTTGCGAGTGTGTGTACAAAAAAACTATTGATGGAGTCCCTAGGCCTTAAACACTAAACCCTAAGTAGGATTTAATTTCCTGGCTAGGTAGAACCTGTCGAAGGAAAGAAGCCTGACACCCTCGGATCATAGGATTCTTTTGCGCAGTTCCACTAAAATCGAGCTCAGCATCCCTGTTGGCAAAGATATTGAAGAAGTGTGATCAGAATAATAGTAGTGGCATCAGTTCATGAGACATATACTCATGACAAATAGAAGCCGGTAGAAGTAGAGAAAGATCCAGATGTAGATGGAGCTACGTGGGGAGCTGTGGTAGTGGATCAAGCCGGCTCCAAAAGGAAGTTGTACTACCTGGGACGTCGGGTTGTAGCTAGAAGGTTGGTGGGAGGCGGGATCAGCCTATACCGCGGGGACCCCTGACCGTACGCATCGACAGTAGGTTTTCTCCCTCACCGCTGCCGACCACGTCTACGCTAAACATCCTCCCCGTCCCCCGGCGGCGGGATCAGGCCGGTTATATGACCAGAGGTGTGGCCACAGTCGTTCTACGCGAGAGAGTGTGAAGAGAGCAACCCAAGCAAGTAGGCTTGTAGCTTAGGCTTCTACTAGTGTATATATAGTGGACCGGTTTACCTTTTCTCTCCATATCAACATGTTTTATATTGCGTACATGTCATTGAATCAAAGAGCGAAATGATGGTTGCTTCATCCGGGCAACTTACTGTGTGATTTGGCTGCTCATTTAGTCATATTACCGCGGCCCCTACCCGTACCCCCCTACGTGTATGACCGTTCCTATTATCACTTGTACTTATATCTATTTTCTTGCATGACACGTGGACCCGGATGCTGGATGTCCCACATGACATGATATCATTGTAGAGTATTAATATCGACAATAATGCATGCGTGAACAACAAAAGAGCAAACCTAGCATCAAACATTTTGACAAAGCTTTGAAATATGAACATCTGAATGTGAGGGACTATAACCTCATGCATGCATGCAACAGTCACACGTACACATGCACATAAAAACGCATGCGGCGCCCTAATGCATGCATGCCCGAGCACACGACGGAACACACACGCTCACGGTCAAGTGCTCAAACTACACGTGCGTGCACACACGTACTCAGCTAGGGTGAGCTAGTTACAGTATAAACACCGGTGAACATATTGTATTGACCGGAATGAGCGTATTATGAAGATCACTGACCGTATGTTTACAAATATACAGTGACTACAACTATATTTATTTCGTTTCAAATTAAGCCATATTAACCGGAAAAGGATGCAGTATGGACTAGCATTACTTTGTTTTGTCCCGTTAACTTGCAAGACGAGGAGAAGCTTGCAGGACGAGGATAAGCTTGCGGGACAAGGAGAAACTTTTGACTAATGCAAGCTCTCCCTCGCTCAGGCGGTGGACGTGCAACAGTTAATTTGGTGTCAAATTGTCAGAAGCATACATTGTAGTAGCATCATTGTTCAACTTCCCGAAGACGCGAAGAGCCAAGCGCAAGGTTTACTACTACTATACATGTACTACTACAAGGAACTGCATGGTGGAGTGTCTGCACTCTTATTTTATTTTAATCTATGATCAAGCAATCTTCAACACATTTGCTTCTCTTCGAGAGGGTTCTCGAATGTGATAATGGAAGTTGATCGCATGGAGTTGGTGACACTTTGGAACAGTCACCACAATTCTCACTTAATTCTGGCTCCTATCCTGTTAGAAATACGAGACCTGATCAATAATCATTTCTCTTCTTTTATTATTCAACATGTAAACATGTCAGCAAACCTTACGGCGCATCTTTGTGCGAAGCGTGCATGCACTTTGAATGTGGCCGAGAGCTGGCTTGATGAAGCACCTAGCTTCCTTGTGACCAGTTTCTTGGCTGATTGTCCTAAGAATGCTTTTATATGAATAAAGCTCTCTCATTTACCCGCCAAAAAAGAAGGCATATTAACCGGAAAGGAGATAGTACAGACTAACACCACTTTGTCGTGTCCTGTCAATTCGTAGGAGGAGAAGCTTGCTGGATAAGGTGAACCTTGCTTATTATACAGTACTACACCCTATCCGTCTACCACAAGCGCGGTGGCTCGCAGGACGAGGAGAAGTTGTTGACTGATGCAACCTCTCCCTTGCCCAGGTGGTGGATGTGCAACAGTTCATTTGGTGTCAGATTTCTAGAGACATACAATGTTGTACCATCATTGTTCGACTTCCCAAAGAGGCAAATAACCAAGCGCAAGGTTTTAGTAGTACGAGTAGTACAACTTACTAGTAGTAGTATCCAGGTACTAGGAATGCCATGGTGGAGCGTCTGCACTCTTATTTTAATTTAATCTGTGATAAAGTACACATTTATTCCGGAGAAGTGCGTCAAACTGCAGCCTAATGAAGTGGTACAATTATTCAAAAAACATCAAACATGTAATGATGACATCGATCAACCATGCTCTAATATTTCTTGGCCTCCATGCGACACCTGGCCCATCTATGTTCTCGTTCCTCTTGTCTCTCAAGGAGAGGCGGGTTGGCCATTTTTGCCATCAATTGAGATCTATTTGCTTACACTCCGGTCCCACATGTCAGTGATATGCCAAGAGGAAGCGTGTTTACCGACATGCCATACGCGCACTTGGATAGTAGGAGCGGATTCAAAGAAGAGTGTATTGATGGTTGCTTCATCCGAGAAACTTACTGTGGGAAAGGCGGGGCTTATGATTTGACTGCTCATTACTACTACTCACTATTGGTATGGCCCGACGACCGAGCTGAGTCTCCCATGTGGTTGTTCACTATTTGGTGCATGACACATGGACCTGGATGCTGAATGTTATCAAGCTTCCAACATTTGTTTACATAATTGACGTACACATAATTTTCCAGCAATATGAAATTGTACAATGCTTTCAAGCTTTCAGCTTTTGTTGCATGAGTCTTGCTAGCTGGAGGGTTGTCTCATTACAACATCAATCAAATAGAAAGGAAACTAACATCCATGTTCTTTCACAAAAAATAAAAAAAACTAACTTCCTTGCTAATGCAGCTCAATGATTAGCATATCTGAGCTAATATTTACATCACAACTAAAGATAAAGTTGTGAGAAGGTGTTATAAAGAAAAAAATAAAATTGATCCATGCTTTCATTGGCAGCAACTTCCCTCCAACTCTGTCTAAATCAATAAGACATGTTGGGAAAAAAGTAGCCGTTAGGAGCATGGAACATTCCAAACATTTTGTGCAGATCCACTAAAATAGAGCTGACCGTCCCTGTTTCAAATATATTGATTAAGTGTGGTTACAATAATATAGGACTATTGATGAAACAATAAACACACAAATAGAATCCGGTCACCTTTGCAGTCTCTCTTAAGACTAACTAGTTGGAGAAGATTAAGAAAATAGTTGGAGAAGACTAGCCTCGGAGTTCGATGAGGAGGATAGAAAAAAACCGATCTCCCTTTCAGGAAAACATTACTCGTGTAACATTTCAGGAAAACTCCACAAAACACTCTTAAGAAAAAAGTGACTTGTGCAGTTCACCAAAAGGTCGCAATAGCAACGAGGTGAAATGGATAGCCTTGTTTGCAAAAGAGGTGGAAAGGAAATAATTACTTGCCAGTAATAGTTTAAGACACATACTCCTACAAGAAAGAAGCATACTCCTTGTCCTAAGGGAAGATAGCAACACGGTTGTTTATCTAAAAAGGGTGTGGGGACGAAATTGCGTCATGGAAAGCAGGCCAGCCGAGCTATGTTTTGGGAAAAGAACTAGGGAAGATCCACATGCAAGATTTTCCACATGCAGCGACATGGGAAGATGCCAAGATGGGTTGTGGAGCAAGGCCGGAGGGGTGGAAGATTTACCTGGGGGTAGTCTGGATGTAACTAGGAGGGCACCGGCAGGCGGGACCTGCCCTACCGCGCCGGAGCTTGGTCAAAGAAAACGGCTGATACCTCAGATTGGGATGTGCTGCCTCGACGCCATTGAATGGAGCAACGATGCATGTCCTCCCTTTCCGCCGGTGGATATGTGATCGGGCTGGATTCTATGACCAGCGGTGAGATAGAGAGAGGCCACCACCGTCTTGTGTGAGAGAGTGTGAAGACATACCAACCCAAGCAGGTAAGCTCCATTCTATATCGTGGAGCGGATTACCTTTTTCTTCATAACAATCATTTTATATTCTGTACGTGCCACTGAGCAATGTAACTTTATTTAAAAATAATGCACCAACGCATCAAATCAAACTATGTTTTGTGCACGCGTGGTAGATGACCCTCCTTCAAGTAAACAAACACTACACGAGTCAAATTAGCATGTGGGCTGCCTTTTCGTACAGAAATGAGCTCCACCGTGTGTACCCGCATGGGTGTGGCAGGGAATGAGGCGTGAGTACGTGCATCATGTCTGCATCTCTCCTCTTCGTGTACGTACCCCGCCTACTTTCGTGTGTGTGAGAGAGAGATGGTGTGTGGGTTCGTGAGTGTTTTTTTGGGTGGGGGAGGGGGTTGGGGGTTGGGGTTGGTGCATGAGAGATAGACACGAAATATGTGTCGATGATATCTCAAACAACAAATG
>LR738715.1:478788424-478901856 GCA_902687465.1 Secale cereale
ACTGAGCAATGTAACTTTATTTAAAAATAATGCACCAACGCATCAAATCAAACTATGTTTTGTGCACGCGTGGTAGATGACCCTCCTTCAAGTAAACAAACACTACACGAGTCAAATTAGCATGTGGGCTGCCTTTTCGTACAGAAATGAGCTCCACCGTGTGTACCCGCATGGGTGTGGCAGGGAATGAGACGTGAGTACGTGCATCATGTCTGCATCTCTCCTCTTCGTGTACGTACCCCGCCTACTTTCGTGTGTGTGAGAGAGAGATGGTGTGTGGGTTCGTGAGTGTTTTTTTGGGTGGGGGAGGGGGTTGGGGGTTGGGGTTGGTGCATGAGAGATAGACACGAAATATGTGTCGATGATATCTCAAACAACAAATGTAACATATGCAATGTGTGTGAAACAGAGGCATGGATATATCATATCAAGAGGCGACGATCCACTAGAAGAGAGTGGATGGATCATCAGCGTGAGATATCTATAGAATCGAAGAGAGGGATGAAGTGTATGGGTGCACGGACGATCGTGTGTGCCCACATCAAAGATATAGGGTGGCTGGCTGATACGTCTCCAACGTATCTATAATTTTTGATTGTTCGATGCTATTATATTATCCATCTTGGATATTTTATATGCATTTATATGCTATTTTATATGATTTTTGGGACTAACCTATTAACCTAGAGCACAGTGCCAATTTCTATTTTTTTTTCTTGTTTTTGAGTTTTACAGAAAAGGAATACCAAATGGAGTCCAATTTATGTGCCAATTTTTGATGATTTTTTATGGATCAAAAGAAGCCCTCGGAGTAAAAGAGTTGGGCCAGAAGAGTCCCGGGCTACCCACGAGGGTGGGGGCGCGCCCCCCTATCTCGTGGATAGCCCGGAGACCCCCCTGACATGTGCCCTATGCCAAAAAATCCTATAAATACCCAAACCTCCAGAAAATAACCTAGATCAAGAGTTCCGCCGCCGCAAGCCTCTGTAGCCACCGAAGACCAATCTATACCCGTTCAGGCACCCTGCCGGAGGGGGGGAATCCCTCTCCGGTGGCCATCTTCATCATCCCGGCGCTCTCCATGATGAGGAGAGAGTAGCTCACCCTCGGGGCTGAGGGTATGTACCAGTAGCTATGTGTTTGATCTCTCTCTCTCTCTCTCTCTCTCTCTCTCTCTCTCTCTCGTGTTCTTGAGATGGCACGATCTTGATGTATCGCGAGCTTTGCTACTATAGTTGGATCTTATGATGTTTCTCCCCCTCTAGTTTCTTTTAATGGATTGAGTTTTCCCTTTGAAGTTATCTTATCGGATTGAGTCTTTAAGGATTTGAGAACACTTGATGTATGTCTTGCATGTGCTTATCTGTGGTGACAATGGGATATTCACGTGATCTACTTGATGTATGTTTTGGTGATCAACTTGCGGGTTCCGTGACCTTGGGAATTTATGCATAGGGGTTGGCACACGTTTTCGTCTTGACTCTCCGGTAGAAACTTTGGGGCACTCTTTGAATTAATTTGTGTTGGTTGAATAGATGAATCTGAGATTGTGTGATGCATATCGTATAATCATGCCCACGGATACTTGAGGTGAGAATGGAGTATCTAGGTGACATTAGGGTTTTGGTTGATGTGTGTCTTAAGGTGTTCCTCTAGTACGAACTCTAGGATAGATCGAACGGAAAGAATAGCTTCCTGTTATTTTACTACAGACTCTTGAATAGATCGATCAGAAAGAATAACTTTGAGGCGGTTTCGTACCCTACAATAATCTCTTCGTTTGTTCTCCGCTATTAGTGACTTTGGAGTGAGTCTTTGTTGCATGGTGAGGGATGGTTATATGATCAAGTTATGTCATTATTGTTGAGAGAACTTGCACTATTGAAAGTATGAACCCTATGCCTTGTTTCAAAGCATAGCAATACCGTTTGTGCTCACTTTTATCATTAGTTACCTTGCTGTTTTTACATTTTCTTATTAAAAAAAACCTATATCTACCATCCATATTGCACTTGTATCACCATCTCTTCGCCGAACTAGTGCACCTATACAATTTACCATTGTATTGGGTGTGTTGGGGACACAAGAGACTCTTTGTTATTTGGTTGCAGGGTTGTTTGAGAGAGACCATCTTCATCCTACGCCTCCCACGGATTGATAAACCTTAGGTCATCCACTTGAGGGAAATTTGCTACTGTCGTACAAACCACTGCACTTGAAGGCCCAACAACGTCTACAAGAAGAAGGTTGCGTAGTAGACATCAAGCTCTTTTCTGGCACGGTTGCCGGGGAGGTGAGTGCTTGAAGGTATATCTTTAGATATTGCAATTGAGTCTTTTAGTTTCTTGTTTTATCACTAGTTTAGTTTATAAAATAAAACTATGAAAAAATGGAACTGAGGCTGCCTGATATGCTTCATCTTTTTAATATCTTTCGTGAAAATGATGGGAAGGAAAATTGTGCTGAAGTACTAGAAGAAGAATTACATAGAATGCTTGGCATAAAATATGTGAATGATGAGCATGATTGCAATGTTGTTATTATGAATTCTTTGAATGCCCGTGATGCTAATGATATGCAAAGCCATAAGCTTGGGGATGCTATGTTTGATGAAGATGATATGTTTAGTCCCCGAAGTTTTGATGAGCAAATTCATTATGATGAAAGCATGCCTCCTATTTATGATGATTATTGTGATGACACGTATGCTATAAAGAATAAAGATAACCAGGAAACTTGTCATCATGATTTTAATTTTCAATTGAATTATGCTTCACACGATAGTTACTTTGTTGAGTTTGCTCCCACTACTATTGATGAGAATAAATTTGCTTATGTGGAGAGTAGTAAAATTTCTATGCAAGTAGATCATGAAAAGAATGCTTTATGTGCTGGTTATATGGTTGAATTCATTCATGATGCTACTGAAAATTATTATGAGAGAGGATCATATGCTTCTACATATTGCGATAATATCAAGTTTACTCTCTATGTGCTTAAAATCTTGAAGTTATGCTCGTTTTCCCTTGCTATGCTAGCTGATTATCGTTCCCATAAGTTTTTTGCTCACAAAATCCCTATGCATAGGAAGTGGGTTAGACTTAAATGTGCTAGTTATATTCTTCATGATGCTCTCTTTATGTTTCAATTCTTATGTTTCATGCGAGCATCATTGAAATCATCATGCCTAGCTAAAAGGCATTAAAGAAAAGCACTTGTTGGGAGATAACCCAATATTTACCCTTACTGTTTTTGTGTGTTCACATGATGAAGCTACTGTATTAATCATATTTTACAGCTTTTGTTTCAATAAAGTTTCACGTAGAACCTTTGGGAAGACTTGGGTGAATGTTAATGTGATCTTGCTGTAAAAAACAGAAACTTTGCGCTCACGAGATTAGCAGCCATTTTTTTACTGGAGAGTGCTTTTAAGTTGATTCTTTTTGCAGAAGATTGTTAGACAAATTCCGCACGTCCACCAATTTCAGAATTTTTTGAGTTACAGAACTATTCGAAAGTTACAGATTACTACAGACTGATATATTTTTGACAGATTCTGTTTTCTATGTGTTGTTTGCTTATTTTGATGAATCTATGAGTAGTATCGGAGGGTACGAACCATAGATAAGTTGGAATATAGTAGATATTACACCAATATGAATTTAGAATGAGTTCACAATAGTACCTAAGTGGTAGTTTTATTTTCTTATACTAACGGAGCTTACGAGTTTTCTGTTAAGTTTTGTGTTGTGAAGTTTTCAAGTTTTGGGTAAAGAATTGATGGACTATGGAATAAGGAGTGGCAAGAGCCAAAGATTGGGGATTCCCAAGGAACCCCAAGGTAATATTCAAGTACAACCAAGAGCCTAAGCTTGGGGATGCCCCAGAAGGCATCCCCTCTTTCGTCTTCGTCTATCGGTAACTTTACTTGAGGCTATATTTTTATTCACCACATGATATGTGTTTTGCTTGGAGCGTCATTTTGTTTTATTTTGTTTTGCTTGCTGTTTGAATAATATCCCAAGATCTAAAATTCTTTAATGTTAGAAAGTATTTACATAGTTACATAATTATTCAACTACTCATTGATCGTCACTTATATCTTTCGGAGTAGTTTGTCGTTTGCTCTAGTGCTTCACTTATATCTTTTTAGAGCACGGCTGTGGTTTTATTTTGAAGAAATAGATGAACTCTCATGCTTCACTTATATTATTTTGAGTGTCTTTTAGAACAACATGGTAATTTTCTTTGGTTATGAATTTAGTCCTAATATGATAGGCATCCAAGATGGGTATAATAAAAACTTTCATATAAAGTGCATTGAATAGTATGAGAAGTTTGATACTTGATGATTGTTTTGAGATATGAGGATGGTGATATTATAGTCATGCTAGTAGGGTTGTTGTGAATTTGAGAAATACTTGTAATGAGGTTTGCAAGTCCCGTAGCATGCACGTATGGTAACCGTTGTGTGACAAATTTGAAGCATGAAGTATTTCTTTGATTGTCATCCTTTGTGTGGAGGCGGGATTGCGCGATGGTTAACTCTTACCAACCCTTCCCCTAGGAGCATGCGTGTAGTACTTTGTTTTGATGACTTGTAGATATTTGCAATAAGTATGTGAGTTCTTTATGACTAATGTTGAGTCCATGGATTATACGCACTCTCACCCTTCCACCATTGCTAGCCTCTCTTGTACCGCGCAACTTTCGCCGGTACCATACACCCACCGTATACCTTCCTCAAAACAGCCACCATACCTACCTATTATGGCATTTCCATAGCCATTCCATGATATATTGCCATGCAACTTCCACCGTTCCATTTATTATGACACGCTTTATCATTGTCATATTGCCATGCATGATCATGTAGTTGACATCGTATTTGTGGCAAGGCCACCATGCATAATTTTTCATACATATCACTCTTGATTCATTGCACATCCCGATACACTGCCGGAGGCATTCATATGGAGTCATATTTTGTTCTAGTATCGAGTTGTAATCTATGAGTGGTAAATAAATAGAAGTGTGATGATCATCATTATTAGAGCATTGTCCCAAAAAAAGGCCAAATAAAAAAAGGCCAAAAAAGGGAAGGCAAAAAAGGCCCAAAAAATGAAAAAAGAAGAAGAAGAAAAAGCAGACAATGCTACTATCTTTTTCCACACTTGTGCTTCAAAGTAGCACCATGATCGTCATGATAAAGAGTCTCTTGTTTTGTCAATTTCATATACTAGTGGGAATTTTCAATATAGAACTTTGCTTGTATATTCCAACGATGGGCTTCCTCAAATGCCCTAGGTCTTCGTGAGAAAGCAAGTTGGATGCACACCCACTTAGTTTCTTTTGTTGAGCTTTCATATATGTATAGCTCTAGTGCATCCGTTGCATGGCAATCCCTACTCACTCACATTGATATCTATTGATGGGCATCTCCATAGCCCATTAATACGCCTAGTTGATGTGAGACCATCTTCCTCATTTGTCTTCTCCACAACCACCACTCTATTCCACCTATAGTGCTATATCCATGGCTCACGCTCATGTATTGCATGAAAGTTGAAAAAGTTTGAGAATATTGAAGTATGAAACAATTGCTTGGCTGAAACCGGGGTTGTGCATGATTTGGGTATTTTGTGTGACGAAGATGGAGCATAACCAAACTATATGATTTTGCAGGGATGAACTTTCTTTGGCCATGTTCTTTTGAGAAGACATAATTGCTTTGTTAGTATGCTTGAAGTATTATTATTTTTATGTCAATATTAAACTTTTGTCTTGAATCTTATGGATGTGAACATTCATGTCACAATAAAGAAATTACATTGATAATAATGTTAGGTAGCATTGCACATCAAAAATTCTGTTTTTATCATTTACCTACTCGAGGATGAGTAGGAATTAAGCTTGGGGATGCTTGATATGTCTCCAACGTATTATAATTTTTTATTGTTCCATGCTATTATATTATCCATCTTGGATGTTTTATATGCATTTATATGCTATTTTATATTATTTTTGGGACTAACCTATTAACCAAGAGCCAAGTGACAGTTTCTGTTTTTTTTCTTGTTTTTGAGTTTTACAGAAAAGGAATACCAAACGGAGTCCAAGTGACGTGCCGATTTTGATGATTTTTTATGGACCAAAAGAAGCCCCTGGAGTAAAAGAGTTGGGCCAGAAGAGTCCCGGGCTGCCCACGAGGGTGGGGGGCGCGCCCCCCTATCTCGTGGATATCCCGGAGACCCCCCTGACTTGTGCCCTATGCCAAAAAATCCTATAAATACCCATACCTCCAGAGAATAACCTAGATTGGGAGTTCCGCCACCGCAAGCCTCTGTAGCCACCGAAAACCAATCTAGACCCGTTCCGGCACCCTGCCGGAGGGGGGGGGATCCCTCTCCGGTGGCCATCTTCATCATCCCGGCACTCTCCATGACGAGGAGGGAGTAGCTCACCCTCGGGGCTGAGGGTATGTACTAGGAGCTACGTGTTTGTACTCTCTCTTTCTCTCTCGTGTTCTTGAGATGGCACGATCTTGATGTATCGCGAGCTTTGCTACTATAGTTGGATCTTATGATGTTTCTCCCCCTCTACTTTCTTTTAATGGATTGAGTTTTCCCTTTGAAGTTATCTTATCGGATTGAGTCTTTAAGGGTTTGAGAACACTTGATGTATGTCTTGCATGTGCTTATCTGTGGTGATAATGGGATATTCACGTGATCTACTTGATGTATGTTTTGGTGATCAACTTGCGGGTTCCGTGACCTTGGGAATCTATGCATAGGGGTTGGCACACGTTTTCGCCTTGACTCTCCGGTAGAAACTTTGGGGCACTCTTTGAAGTTCTTTGTGTTGGTTGAATAGATGAATCTGTGATTGTGTGATGCATATCGTATAATCATGCCCACAGATACTTGAGGTGAGAATGGAGTATCTAGGTGACATTAGGGTTTTGGTTGATGTGTGTCTTAAGGTGTTATTCTAGTACGAACTCTAGGATAGGTCGAACTAAAAGAATAGCTTCATGTTATTTTACTACGGACTCTTGAATACATCGATCAGAAAGAATAACTTTGAGGTGGTTTCGTACCCTAAAATAATCTCTTCGTTTGTTCTTCACTATTAGTGACTTTGGAGTGACTCTTTGTTGCATGGTGAGGGATGGTTATATGATCCAGTTATGTTATTATTATTGAGAGAACTTGCACTAGTGAAAGTATGAACCCTAGGCCTTGTTTCAAAGCATTGCAATATCGTTTGTGCTCACTTTTATCATTAGTTACCTTGCTGTTTTTATATTTTCTTATTACAAAAAGCTATATCTACCATCCACATTGCACTTGTATCACCATCTCTTCGCCGAACTAGTGCACCTATACAATTTACCATTGTATTGGGTGTGTTGGGGACACAAGAGATTCTTTGTTATTTGGTTGCAGGGTTGTTTGAGAGAGACCATCTTCATCCTATGTCTCCCACGAATTGATAAACCTCAGGTCATCCACTAGAGGGAAATTTGCTACTGTCCTACAAACCTCTGTACTTGGAGGCCCAACAACGTCTACAAGAAGAAGGTTGCATAGTAGACATCACTGGCCTACTGGAACATTAAAGGGGAGAGCTACAGTTTGTCTATGTGGCATGGATGCCTACCCACAACGTTCGACAGTCGGTCTGTGTGTGTGAGAGAGAAGGGCGGGGGCAGAGACCTGACTATGTAGAGGTAGATCGACTAGTATATGTGCAGAGAAGGAGAGAGACCTGGCTATGTATTGAGGGAGTTCAATCGACATGCATGCATATATGTATGAGAGGAACAAGGTTGGGAGAGAGATAGAGCTAGTGCCAGAGAGTTGGCGGTGGAGTTGCTTCTTGAAGAGGGTGGGAGAGGCCTACTAGACAAACCGAGGGGACGACTACAATAACAATAAGAGAGGGGATGTGTCTCTGTGTGTGCACGAGCGTGTGAGAGACGGGTCGGGAGGCATGCATGGATGATGAGGGTAGGCGATATGTGTGTGGTAAGCAGACCAAGTTAGATAGGTAAATCAATCGATGTGTGTCAGAGAAAGAGAGAGACATAACTAGTGGGGGAGTGAGGTACATAGGCAGGTGCGTGGGAAAAAATATTTATAGTCGACCTAGCTATATGTAGGGAGATCGATCGGTATACATGCATGTGTTAGAGGTAAATAAGGCCCAGAGAGATGGACACATAGAGAGGTATGTGGCTAGAAGGTGGGAGGTGTGAGAGACCTACTATGTCGAGAGGGGATGGAGTGTGCGAGTGCGAGATCGATGAAAAGATGGGCGAGACTGTGCATTTGTGTGGGACCGTATTAGACACATGGAGGCATGGATGCTGAGAAGAGAAGAGGGAAAACATGTGTTTGTGGTACCCAGACCTGACTAGAGAGGTATAACGATCGGTGTGTGCGCCGAAAAGAAGTGGATGGGGAGACCTGCAGACACCATGGGAGAACGACCTAAGAAAAATAACGAACGTGCATGTCGGCGTTCTGGGAACCAGGGTACCCAGACTTACATGCCTGGGGCCCATGACGTGGCTCCTTCACCGGCCTGGTACGGCCCATCTTCAACTATGACGCCCCGAGACCGACGCTCTGGAAGATTTCCAGATATTCAGGGTTTTGCCGTGTGTTTCTTTTGCTTGCTTTATTTTATTTGTGCTTGCATCATGTCATCATGCCATCATGTCATTAATTTTTGCAACTCAAATAAATAAATCGTGTGGATCTTTGGTCCATTTAAATCGAGGGAATTCACATATTGATTTCTCTTTACAACATATACAAAGCCTCTCAATATTTAGAGAGCTATATTTAAATTATTCCATTATTATGGAATTCACCATAACAAACATGCATCTTAGTTCCCTATTGTTTTTAAATATTTTAAATCCTTCATCTTCTCCATTTATTCATCCTCTAGTTGTGGAGCGTTGATATATCAAAGTAGCCTCATGCCAGATGTTAGTTAAATTCCTATTTATTTGGCTCTTCCAAATAAATATTTGGCTTCTCTGTTTTTTTTAAATTAGTAGAGGAGACCTTTTTTTTCTCTTAATCGAGGATGGCCCATCTCTCCTTTTGTTTTTTTGTTTTTCCTTTCTCTGCATTTAGCCCACAACCATCTGACCATCTAGGCTCATCCAATCCGCAAACCGTTATTTGGCTATGTTACCCGCTTGCTCAGCCCCTCTTATAGCATTGTTAGTTGCAGGTGAAGATGAAGATTGCTCCATGTTGGAACTTGTTGTTGGAATATCACAATATCTATTAAATATATTAACACACCTATATACTTGGCAAGGGGTGGAAGGCTTGGCCTTTTGTTCGATGTTTTGTTCCACTCATGCCACCTTAGGACCCGATAAACCGGTGTTATGTTCCCGGATTTTGCGTTCCTAACACGGTTGGGGTTTATGGGCCCCCCTCGATAACCCGCTTAGCGCTAAAGCTTTTCCAGCAAGGCCCAACATTGGTACTACATTTGCCTAACAACTAAAACTTGCCGAGGGAGTAATTAACCCGAGGATTAATTAATCAACCCCCCTAGGCCAATGCTCGATTTGAGTGTTGGTCCAACCGAGCAGCCTGCAGGGCCGCCTTGGGGAAACCCGAGGTATTTGGTATTTTCCTGTAGGCTGTCTCATCCGGTCGTGGCCTGAGACGAGATACGCGCGGCTACTATCATTGTGTCGGCACGCCAGGCGGTCTTGCTGGATTAGTTTAACTTAGTCGGAATATCTTGAGCACGGGATTCCGAGAATACTCGGGTCTTCCCACCTTGGAGTTGCGACTCCGCAGATCGTGAGCTTGTGATGGGCTAAGTTGGGACACCCCTGCAGGGTTTTGATCTTTCGAAAGCCATGCCCGCGGTTATGTGGCAGATGGGAATTTGTTAATATCCGGTTGTAGATAACATGACACTCTATCCTTAAGAATACACTACCTGTGTGAGTCCCGTGATTGTCTCTTCTCGAAAGGGTTTTCGAGAAGAAGAACATGGTGGGGTTATGTCTGACGTGAGTAGCTAGGATCACTTATTGATCACCTTGTCGATCGATGGCTCTAACTCTCTTCTCGCTCTGAACACGTAAGCTAGTTGCTTACCGCTTGCTACAGCCACTTTATTAGCCTCCCCTCACCTATAAGGTTTTGTTAGTTTTGATACCCGGGAACGGGATTGCTGAGTCCTTTGTGGCTCACAGATTCTACACAACACCAGATGCAGGTACCCCTGAGAACAATGCAGGAGATGGATCATAACTTCAATGGGAGTTCGATGAAGAGTTTGGCCGTATGCATGTGACGTTTTCGACGATCTGTAGCGGTTCCTACTAGGGGTGATCGGGACCTTGTGTTGCTTTATTTATGGTATCTTTCATTTAGATCTTCGTCCGTAGCCGGACTCTGATGTTATTTGGATGATGAATGTTTATGTAATGCATTGTGTGACGTGGCGAGTGTAAGCCAACTACTCTTTTGCATTTTCATCCCTCTTTTACATGAGTCGTGCAAAGATACCATACTTGAGATCATTCTAGT
Source organism: Secale cereale (assembly GCA_902687465.1). Classification (NCBI taxonomy): domain Eukaryota; kingdom Viridiplantae; phylum Streptophyta; class Magnoliopsida; order Poales; family Poaceae; genus Secale; species Secale cereale. The sequence continues at coordinate 478,799,005 of LR738715.1, forward strand.
ATGAGCTTATACCTTTAAGTCGTGCCTCGACACGTGGGAGGTATAATCTCATACTGGGCATTACATCAACATCGACACTCAAGACCCTCGCGAGGGGCCAAGCCTCGCGAGGCGAATGACACCAAGACCTCCGGAGGGAACAATCTTGCTAGGCTGGCTCCCAAGGGGCAGAGAACTCTATGCAAGCCCTCACCTCGTGAGGTTCGGATGACGCAAGCCATGACGACCAAGGCCAGGAGGGTGCTAGTGGGCGCATGACGACCATTTTCCTCTTTGGTGCTAAAGAGGCAAGCGCATGTTCGGAGTGCCGATGAATCAACCAAAGGTTTCCATTTCCATGCAACAAGACCAGGATCGCCTGGATAGCAAGACGGAGGTCATCATTGAGCCCACCGTGGAGTCAGGATCAGAGGCTCTGCTGGCGAAGACCATCTTTAGTCAGGATAAGATGTACTAGTTGTCTCCCTTCAAATTTGGCCGTCGTGGGATCCCTTCCCACCTATATTTTGGGGGAAGAGGACCAAGGCCACTATAAGTATAGCTTAGCCACCACCATAGAGGGGGGATCGAATGGATCATCGAGACCTCCTCCTAGACACACACAAACAAGCAAGAACGCACCTCGCGAGGTAGTTCGACCACTGTACTAGTTCTTCCTGAGCCCACCTTGAGGAAATCCACCACATTGCAGGAGTAGGGCCACACACCGCTAGGTGGCCTGAACCTGGGTAAACTGCCCTGTGTCGTGTTCTTTCTTATTCCTCGAGCGAGTTCGTAGAGACAGCGAGTAGGCTGATAGGGGGAGTTGAGTTCTCGCACGCTCCCAGTGTTCGAACTTACAAGGGTTTTGTGGAGCCCTGAATCCGACATTTGGCGTGCCAGGAAGGGGTGCATCGGAGTCTCTCCTCTTCCGATCAGTTCGCCATCTCTTCACCGTCTCCATGGCGGACGCTCGTTGAGTTCGTGCTGAGCGTCGGGCCACCCTCGCCGCCAGCATGGCTCAGACCGCACCTCCAGGCGACATCATCCCCCGTCGTTCTCCATAGCCGGCGGAGGACGCAACCACCAGCCTCGCGAGGAGCAAGGCTCGTCGCTACCGCTCTCCACGCAGCGTGACGGCCACACCTTAACCCCGTCACTAACTCCCGCGGCAGCTTCGTCCTCCCACGCTCGTCGCGGGCCGGAAAACTCACATGCCGCTCTGCTCATGGCGCGAGAGCTCCTGTGCTACCGCCCGGCCGATGACCTCTACGAGGAATGGCTGGACCGCATGCTCATCAGCGCCGCGGGAGAAGCAACAACATCATCCTACTCGCTGCCTCCTCCACCACCCCAGGCGGGCCACCTGGCCCATGGCGCACCTCCTCCACCTATCCGGCGTGATGTCGTCCCTGAGCCAAGGTGTGAGGCTCCCCAGCGCGACCAGCCGCGTAGGGCGCCTGCGCATGATGAAGAAAGCTTCCAGGTGGTGAAGTGGCTCCAAGGTGAGGCGCGCGCACTCCCAGCACCGCCTCGTCAAGGCCGCGCGCCGCCTCTCGCAGCGGCATGTGAGCATCCTGATCAGGCTCCACCTCGTTCAGCGCCGGGCCAAATGACGCGCCGCAGCTCCGGAGGCAGGCTGCTGGGCGTTCACTCTGGAGCTGTGGCGCGTCGTTTGGCCTGGCAAGTTCAAGCCAAACATGCCACCACGCTATGATGGAACACCCGACCCTGCTGAGTTCTTGCAGCTCTATGAGTTGAGCATCGAGGCGGCTAGTGGAGACGAGAATGTCATGGCCAATTGGTTTGTGACACCCCGAGACCGATGCGCCAGGTGTCTTCCAGTTATTCGCTGCCGTTGCCATCTCATCTTGCTTGCATGTTGCATCTTTGCCATGTCATCTTGTGCTTTTCCTCTACATCATTTTCAAAACATGGATCCGTTCGTAGTTGCCGTGTCTCTCTGTTGTCCTTTCCGAGCCCAGACACACTCGCACGCGCCCGCGGCACCTCTGAATATTTATTTTATAAGTGGCCGAGAAACGTTCTCGGAATGGGTTGGAACTTGGCGTATGGTCTTATTATAGTGTAGATAGATCGCCTGTCAAATTTTGTCGCATTCGGAGTTTGTTCGATAGCCCAACCATTAAACTAGAGCGGCAGTATCGCCGGATTAAAGCGTCGGACGTTTCAGTCTCCGAAACTGCTGCCAAGCCTCACTTCTCTTCTCTCCTCTCAGCCCAAGGCCTCTCTACACGGCCCACCAACGCCTCCTAGGCCCATCCTACCCCTCTTCGCGTCCGAAGCCGTCCGATCATGAGCGGAGGGCTCTGAATCCCCCCAAACCCCCATAAACCTAATCCCTACCCTATATAATCCTTCCTTCCTTCCCATTTTGGCAGCCTAGCCCTCCTTCCCCTAACTCTAGCCTCCCTCTCCTCAATTTCTGTGCTTGGCCAGCCTCCTGCCACCACTTGTCACCTCCAGCTCCTCCAGCCACCTCGCCGCCGCCACCTGGCAAGCCACGAGTGGCCGCGCAACCTCCCTCAGCCGCCCCCAGCCACTCCTACCGCGCCACCTGGCTTCTCCCCGCCGTCAGCCAGCCGCCTCCACCCCTCCAAGCTCTCTCGAGCGCATCCGAGGCCCGCCCGGGCCCTGATCTGGGCCCGAGCCGGCCCGTCGCCACCCGCTGCTCGCCCGAGCGCTCGCCTTGACCCCGACTACCATCGGCGAGCCCCTGCGCCGCATGCGCGCCGCCGATCTCTGCCACCTCCTGCCGTCGCCACCCTGCACTGGCACCTCGCCGACCTCGCTTTCCGAATCTCCCCCGGGGCCTCAAACCAGCTAGGCTGCCCCACCGCCTCAAGCCCGCGTGTGCCGCCGCACATCCCAAGCCTCCTCCCCGACCTCCGGCCACTGACCTCGCCTCCGCGTGCCCGGATCCGGCCGCCCCGACCTCCTCCTCTTTGGATCCGGGGGATCCCGACCGTCCTCGCCGCCCCACTTCGCCAGGCCCTGGCGCCACCGTCGTTGCCTCGCGCCGGTAGCCGCGCCTGCCTTTGTCCATCCCGCTGGGCCTGCAAAAACCAGCGAGAACCACCTCTGCCTGCTGAACCGGCCTGGTTCGTGTTGGACCGCCCCGAACCCCCGGTCCACCTCGAAGCCCCCGAACCGAGAAAACACATCCGTGGATTTTCTTTTCTTCTGAACCGTCCCGAGCCGGCTCACGGGCCCGAGGTGAGCTGGCCCACCTATCCCTCGCCCTGGGCACCTCATAGTTATCCTGTGCACGCTTTTTTTGTTATTTTTTTGGCCAAGTCCCTAGAGAAAATAGTATCATGTTACCATGTTTGAGTGGCCATAACTTTGTGCATGTTGCTCCGATTTGCGTGCATGAGATATAAAAATGTTCATCTCTTGATGCTCTAGATGACGGTGTAGTTTGCATGCATGTTACTGTTCATCCTGATGCCCTAATATCTGTTGCAAAAGTGCTAAGTGATGTTAACTGCTGGAACTTGTTATAACTTGCTGATTTGTCTTTTTCATATCTTTATGTGTGATTTTTGTTTGGGCACCATGTCAACATGTTTTAGGAGCTATGTCATGTGGTCTTTGCAATGGGGTAATTGGTTTTTCATGACATGCCTTGTGGTGAGTGCAACAAGCTTGTAAAGTGGCCTACTCGCTGTTTGCTGATTTCTGAAACTGTTATATCATGATGCCATGTTTGCTTGATGCCCCAATCATATCCATGCATGGTTTTGGATGTCCAATGACCATGTATTGAAGTCCATCTTATGCTCTATCCATCCATGCTCTTGTTTGCAATTATAGGTTGTTGTATCTTGTCTCTTTCTTGCTCTCAAATTGCTATAAAATGTTTCTGTCAGCCTATTATCAGTAAGTTCAGTTGTGCCATGTGAATAGGTAGTGTTCTATGCATCCTATGACCATGTTCTTGCCATGAGTAGCTTCATAAACAAGTCTTATTGATGTTGGTTATATTGAGATGCCATGATATGCTTTGAGACGAGTTGCACAAGATTGCAAACATGCCTACTTGTCGTTGTTGCTGCCACGTTCAGCTTATTTCACGAAGTCTGTGAAACTATTTTTATTTGCAATCTTGCCATGATATTATGAGTATGTTTTAGTGGTGTTTAGCAGTATCTCAATAATCATGTTTGTAGTGCTTGACATGTACATGCTTGCCATACCCTTTGATACCATGAAATGTTCATGTAGCAAGTTGTTTTGATGATTGCAAAGTGCCTAGTTGCTGTTTTTGGGCAGTTTGTTGTTATATCTTGTTTCATGCGTATGTGTTGAACCGTTGCTCCGTTTTGAGCGTGTCCTATATGTAAATTGCATGTTTTTGCATGTAGATGCATAATATCATGTTGTATACATGTTTGGAGTGTGTTTGCTTGTTGTTTGCATGCATCTTGCATCTTTGCCATGCTTAACTTGTTTTGCTCATATCTTCTAGGCCGTAGCTCCGAATTAAATGACTTTATATGTAACTTGACTAGAATTTTTTTAGATCATCATGGTGCATGTTAACTTGCTGTTTAACAACTTTAACATAAGGTTTGTTCAGATCTGAACCAATTTCGAAATTTGCATATGAGGACTTACCGGAATTGTTATATGTTGTTTCCGGCCTCATTTAAACTTGCTTTGTGTGATGTTCTTGCATGCTTCATCTCTTGCCATGATTTGCATCATGTCGCCTTGTCATGCATCATACTTGGTTGAGCATCATGTCTTGTTATGTGTTGGCTGTTTACCTTGTTGCTTGCTTCTTCTCGTTAGTGCTTGTTTCGTTGCGATCGTGAGGATGCATTCCACTACGCTTGTTCGTATTCGTGGCTTCGTCTTCTTCATGGACTCGTTCTTCTTCCTTGCGGGATCTCAGGAAACATGACCATCACCTTAGATCTCATTACTATCATTGCCATGCTAGTTGTCTCAACGCTATCGCTATATGTTGCCCTGCCTATCTATTGTTGTCAGCCCCTCTTTGTTGCCATGAAACCTCTAACCATTGACACCATCCCAGCAAACCATTGTATGGCTATGTTACCGCTTGCTCAGCCCCTCTTATAGCGTTGCTAGTTGCAGGTGAAGATGAAGATTGCTCCATGTCGGAAATTGGTTTTTGGGAATATCACAATATCTCTTAATTAAATTAACACACCTATATACTTGGTAATGGGTGGAAGGCTTGGCCTTTTGATCGGTGCTTTGTTCCACTCACGCCGCCTTAAGAACTGATAAACCGGTGTTATGTTCCTTGAGTTTGCGTTCCTAACATGGTTGGGGTTATGGGACCCCCTTGACAGTTCACTTTGAATAAAACTCCTCCAGCAAGGCCCAACTTTGGTTTTACCATTTGCTTAATGACTAAAAAACTTGCATAGGGACTTTCTGGACCCCAAGGACTTAATTTACAACCCGGGCCAGTGCTCCTCATGAGTGTTGGCCCAACCTAGAGCAACTTGTGGCGCTGCCCCTTGGCAACTTGGGGTATCTGGTTGCTGTAACCATAGCTCATCCGTCATGGCCTGAGACAAGATACACACGGCTACTATTAGGGTGTCGGCACATCGGTAGGACTTGTTGGACTTGTTTTACCATTGTCGAAAGTTCTTGTGCACCGGGATTCCGAGTCTGATCGGGTGGTCCCTAAGATAAGGTATTTTTACCTCTGCTGATCGTGAGAGCTTGTGATGGGCTAAGTTGGGACACCCCTGCAGGTTTATGATCTTTTGAAAGTCGTGCCCTCGGTTACGTGGCAGATTGGAATTTGTTAATATCTGGTTGTAGTTAACTTGACAGAGGATCCTAAATAAAACACACCAACCATGTGAGTAACCGTGACCATCTCTTTTCATTTTGAGAAGAGACCACAGTGGGGTTATGTTTGACTCGTAGGTAGTTCAGGATCACTTAGCGATCATTACTAGTTTGCGACCATTTGCGTAGATGCTCTTGTTATTCTTGTACTCGTAAGTTAGCCACCATACAATTGATTAGCCGCTGCTGCAACCCCACCACTTATCCTTTCCATACTCACTAAGCTTTGCTAGTCTTGTTACCCATGGTTATGGGATTGCTGAGTCCTCGTGGCTCACAGATACTACAACAACAGTTGCAGGTGCAGGTTTCCGATGACTTGACGTGAGAGCGATGTTTACTTGTTTGTAGTTCTTTCTTCTTCTTCTTCGTCAGTCTTGGGATAGGTTCCTGGTAGGCAGCCTGGGATAGCAGGACGGATGTCGTTCTGATTTTCATGTTTTCATCCGTAGTCGGATGCCTTGTGTATGATGTTGTTGTATTCATGTGACTTGTATGATTTGTTGTATTCCCGTCGATATATGTAATGGTATGATGTAATGATATTCATCTTGCTAAGCGCCCAAAATGTGGTTGTGCCCTAATCACGAGTTCACCATGTGACCGGAATAGAATCGCATCTTGGGCGTGACATGGTTCCCCATGGCCCTCAAGGATGGTGCACACTCATGGCTCCTGAACCTCCTAGTAGAGTCGATCTCTTCCTGGGAGGAGCTACGCGAGCGGTTCATCTCCAACTTCGAAGGGACTCGTGACCGCGCCCCTGTGATAGGCGACCTATGGTGTATCAAGCAGCAGCCAGGGGAAACCTTGCGCAAGTACATCCATCATTTTACCAATGTCCGCATCAAGATTCCCAAGGTGTCAGACGAGGGCATCATCTCCGCGTTCACTGACGGCGTTCGGGACGTCAGGATGAAGGAAGAGCTCGCCATTCATGAGGACCTATGCTCAGCCCTGGAGATGTTCAACATGGCAGTCAAGTGTGCAAGGGCGGAAGAGGGTCGCCTCTCGTTCGTCGAGCTCCCTGAGGCTGACTCAGAAGACAAGAAGGCCAAGACCAAAGAAGACAAGCGCAAGGGACCTAATGTGCTCGTGGCTGAGCCCGAGATGAAGCGTGGGTGCGACTACCCCGAATCCTCCAAGGGAAGCCGCCCATTCTGCGTCTTCCACAACGTGCACAACCACAACACCAACAAATGCCAGGAGCTCAGAGGCATCCATGATGGACGCCTTGGTCGCCGCCCCGAGTGCGGGGACCGAGGCTACGGCCGCGGAGGTGGACGAGGCGGAGGATGTTGGGAGATCCGTGACTCTCGACAAGGCTGGCGTGACCAGCCTCGTGATGACCATTGGCAGGGTTAGCCTCGTGAGGGCCCATGGAGGGACCAGCCTCGTGAGGGTCCATGGAGGAACCAGCCTCGTGAGGACCACCCAAAAGGCAACACTGGTCTTCCTCCACTGCCTCCACCACAAAGAAGGAATGAAGACCGCAACCAAGACGATGGGGCTGGGTGCTTCCAGGAGCCTCGTGCCATCGCTTGCATCCTAGGTGGCGCTCAAGCCCCGACATCTCACTGCGTCTTTAAGCAGTTTGCTCGTGAGGTGCATGCAGTCCTCCCCAAGCTTGAGATAACACGCCCACTCAAGTGGTCCAAGTATGCTGTCACCTTCGACTTAGCCGACCAGCTCAAGTGCGCGGCCGGCGCCCTCCCGCTACTTTTCTCGCCCACCATCAGCAACATGCTCATCACCAAGACGCTCATCGACGGCGGAGCCGGACTCAATGTCCTCTCCGTCGAGACCTTCGAGACACTCCAATTGCCGTATGATCAGCTTCAGCCGACCAAGCCCGTCTTAGGCGTGACCGACGACTCCACCACCCCGATAGGACAGGTCCACCTTCCTGTCACCTTTTGTGACCGCAAAAACTACAATACCGAGCTCATCGACTTTGACGTCGCCCACATCCGTCTCCCGTTCAATGCCATCCTCGGCTACCCAGCGCCGGTCAAGTGTCACGCCCAAGATGCGATTCTATCCCGATCACCTGATAACTACGTGATTGGGGTACAACCACATTTTGGGCGCTTAGTAAGATGGATATCATTACATCGTACCATTACATAAATATGTGGGGATACATACAAGTCATACAACTCCACATGAATACAACACAACATGTACAAGACATCCGACTAGGGATGAAAACATGAAAAACACAACGACATCCATCCTGCTATCCCAGGCTGCCGACCAGGAACCTATCCCAAGACTGACGAAGAAGAAGAAGAAAGAACTCCAACACAAGTAAACATCTCTCTCACGTCAAGTCATCGAAAACCTGCACCTGCAACTGTTGTTGTAGTATCTGTGAGCCACGAGGACTCATCAATCCCATAACCATGGGTATCAAGACTAGCAAAGCTTAATAGGTATGCAGAGGTTAAGTGGTGTGGTTGCAGCAGCGGCTAAGCATTATATGGTGGCTAACTTACGAGTACGAGAATAAGATGAGCATCTACGCAAATGGTCGCAAACTAGTCAACGATCGCTAAGTGATCCTGAACTACCTACGAGTCAAACATAGCCCCCACCATGTTCTCTTCTCAAAATGAAAAGAGACGGTCACGGTTACTCATGCGGTTGGTGTATTTTATTTCGGATCCTCTGTCGAGTTATCTACAACCGGATATTAACAAATTCCAATCTGCCATATACACACGGGCATGACTTTCGAATGATCATAACCCTGTAGGGGTGTCCCAATTTAGCCCATCACAAGCTCTCACGATCAGCGGCGTAACAACTCCAAAATTGGGAAGGCCCGAGTGTTCTCGGAATCCCGTGCACAAGATATTTCGACAATAGTAAAAGTAATCCAGCAAGACCGCCCGATGTGCTGACAAATCCAGATAGGAGTCGCACGTATCTCATTCTCAGGGCACACCGGATGGGCAAGACGTCGGGTTGGCTGAGACCCTGGTTGCCTAGGGGGCGCCGAACATCGCCCAGTTTGGACCAACACTCAGAGGAGCACTGGCCTGGGGGTTGATTAAGAATCCACGGGGTCCGAAAAGTCCCTATGCAATTTTTTAGTTATTAGGCAAATGGAAAACCAAGGTTGGGCCTTGCTGGAAAAGCTTTAAACAAAGCGAATTATCAAGGGGGGCCCATAAAACCCAACCATGTTAGGAACGCAAAATCAAGGAACATAACACCGGTTTATCGGTTCCTAAGGTGGCATGAGTGGAACAAAACACCGAGCAAAAGGCCAAGCCTTCCACCCATTGCCAAGTATATAGGTGCATTCGTTTAAATAGAGATATTGTGTTATTCCAAAACATCAAAGATCCGACACGGAGCAATCTTCATCTTCACCTGCAACTAACAATGCTACAAGAGGGGCTGAGCAAGCGGTAACATAACCAAACAACAGTTTGCTGGGATAGTGTCAAAGGTTAGATGTTTCATGGCAATAATGAGATGCTGACAACAATAGATAGGTAGCGCGACATATAACGATAGCATCGAGACAACTAGCATAACAATGATATTAATGAGATCCAAGGTGACGGTTATCTTGCCTGAGATCCCACAAGGAAGAAGAACGAGTCCATGAAGAAGACGAACCCACGAAGACGAACCAAGTGTACTCGAACAAATCCTCACGATCGCAACGAAACATGAACTAACTTGAAGAAGCCCAACCGAAAAGAAGCAAACAACAAGGTAAACACACAAACATATACATGGCATGATGCTCAACCAAGTATGATGCATGGCAAGATTAAATAGGTATGGCAAAACAATCAAGCATGTCATAATGTAATATAATAAAAGATGAACATGATGCAAGAAGCAAAATATGACAATGTTACTAATCATGATCATGGCATCAAAAGTTGAGACACACAACGATAATGAAATAAATGGAAGGCATATCGAGAATCGGTCTCGGGGTGTCACAACACTCCCCCGCTAACAGAGGATCTCATCCGAGATCTTAGGAACGAGACGGAAGAGAAAGATGATATGGTAAAACAAGAGAGCAAGAGAGAAGATGAACAAGGTCGAGAGCACTCGGGTAGAAAAGAGGAACAATGATTAGGCCAAGAATCACAAGCTCAAGGAACAAGATAGACGCTGAAATCACTCCGGTTAGAAGAAGATAAAAAGAGAATAAGAATGAAAGAATTGGGATAGCATCCCGGTATAAGAGAAAAAGGAGAGGTAGACAAGATAAGAAATTTGAAAAGAGGACACCACACTCCGGTAAATGAATAATTAAGGAAATAAAATGGTCTTGTAGAAACAAGATAATGAGTCAAAGAGAGCAACATCACCATGCCTCCAGAACAAAAGAATAGAAAGTAAATCATTGGAAGGAAAAGAAAGGGAAAACGAAAGACAACCTCCACCATAATTGAATTGAGAAGAATCCTTGCAAGGAAGGACGTAATGAAGCTGTTGGAAATTCAGCAACGGAAAGAATAACCTTGTTGTGGGCTTATGGATAACATCTCAAAATTACGACGTGATAACTGGCCACATACGGAAAAGGTTGTTTACCTGAGATGAGAGAAAAGATGCGAAACAACATGTCTGGAAGACAAGGAAGAATTAGTTGCACTTCGGTATGCAAGAAGAGGGACACTTGAGCTTCTTCACAAGAATCTATGAACACTTGAAGAATGAATTAAATCTTGAAGAACTCTGATGACAAAAGGATGATGAGTTAGAAATGAAGGATGAAACAAAAGATTAAGGCCTTGCAATGATTTTGATGGCGGTTCCGACGAGATGATGGAGGAAATTTTGAACTCCGGAAAGAAAAGACGAAAACATTTGGGACTAGAATTTATTCATCATGAATAAACTCTGAAGGAAGGGATTATATCGACTTGATGAAAGAAGAATAAGAATTATGTTATGCTTATCCTCCATCAATTAAATTGAAGAGAAACAACGGATTTGCATATCACTTATTCGTGTCGAAAATGATTAAAGAGAGATATATCACAAAACTTGATAAAATCTTCATGAACCACCGGTAGGATTCGAGGGAACGAATAAATTGACATGAAAACAATGCAAGTGAAAATCTGGAATGAAACACCGTGGGCAATGAAAACGAACAAAGAGAAGAGAATGAATCGCCGGAAGAAGAATTATACGTATGAAGAAAAAGAACGAAGAGATCGTGAATGGATTAAAGAATGCTTGAACGAAGCACCGGAAGAATATGGAGATGAACGAAGAGGCATCAATTAAGAATAGTTGGAGGACGAAGTTGAAAATGAGAACGACGAAATCTTCTGAAATGATGGCCTTCAGAGGATCACAATGGAAAGAATTCACGAAATGCTTCGGACGGGTAAGGGAAAGATTTTATGACACATGGGACAATTTAAGTGGATAACATGAAGCTAGAATGATGAATCTTCAAGAGAACGAGTAATATTTAGAGGTAAACTCTACTTCGGTCTTCAAATGTCGACGAGAAACACAACCAAAATTGTAAAGATACTACGGACGAATGAAAAGATGATATGTTGAACCAAACATGAAAAGAATTTGAAAGTGATCTTGGAGAAGGCACATGACTGATGGAATCCATTCTTTTGTCACACTTTGAAAAGAATTTGGGAATAGCTCCAGAAAAATTAGAAGATTCATGCAAGATCCTGGGAATAAACCTGTGGGTTATGAGCCCACCAAAGAGAAAACACAGTTGTAAAGGATGTTTGAAAGAGATAAGATGCACCAGAACGATAGAAAGACACGAATGAGGTGACAACCTCGAATTAATTGGAACACATCTGAATCTCTTGAGCTGTCTTCGGAACTTCGGAGCAATTAAATGGTGAGAGGCAAACAAGAAAAAGGGGATCACTTTAGCCGATGAAAGAATATGAACAACACTGAGAAGTTGGAATTGAATCCACCGGAGAAGAAAAAGGAGATGAAGAATAAAGGACGAGATGAGAATTCCTCGAAAAAGAAAAAATATGAAGGACGACAAACTAGACGAGAATTCACCAGTTGAAAACAATTGAGGAAAGAAAGCAAAGGCTTCACACGAGTAGGATGGATACTCGATTACTGATTCCGGCTCCGAGAAGGAAAAGGGTGGGCAGGTGGGAAAAAGAAAGGGCACATCGGACGGCGAAAACGATACCGGTAGGAAATAACTGATGATTGAACTGGCAAAAGACGAAGAGGATCAAATCAACTTGACGAGAATTGTACCAGATGAGAAGAGCTGACATCGCAACGAACGAAAACTAACTGCGTGATCCTAAAAAAAATTTGAAGGCAAGAGGAGTAATTCAAAACATCTACGTCAAGATTCCTCACAAGAGCGACGAAGGGGATGAGGAGTAAAAAGAATTCCTACTCTCCGATATAACTAGACTCCAAAATAGTTTTCTTCTAGACTCGACAACAGCCAAACTACGATCAATCAAGGGGGCTCCTATGATCGGTCGAGGCTCTGATACCAACTTGTCACGCCCAAGATGTGATTCTATCCCGATCATGTGATAACTTCGTGATTGGGGCACAACCGCATTTCGGGCGCTTAGCAAGATGGATATCATTACATCGTACCATTGCATAAATAGATGGGGATACATACAAGTCATACAACTCCACATAAATACAACACAACATGTACAAGACATCCGACTACGGATGAAAACATGAAAAACACAATGACATCCATCCTGCTATCCCAGGCTGCCGACCAGGAACCTATCCCAAGACCGACGAAGAAGAAGAAGAAACAACTCCAACACAAGTAAACATCGCTCTCACGTCAAGTCATCGGAAAACTGCACCTGCAACTGTTGTTGTAGTATCTGTGAGCCACGAGGACTCAACAATCCCATAACCATGGGTATCAAGACTAGCAAAGCTTAATGGGTATGGAGAGGTTAAGTGGTGAGGTTGCAGCAACGGCTAAGCATTATATGGTGGCTAACTTACGAGTACAAGAATAAGATGAGCATCTACAAAAACGGTCGCAAACTAGTAAATGATCGCTATGTGATCCTGAACTACCTACGAGTCACACATAACCCCACCACGTTCTCTTCTCAAAATGAAAAGAGATGGTCATGGTTACTCACGCGGTTGGTGTATTTTATTTCGGATCCTCTGTCGAGTTATCTACAACCAGATATTAACAAATTCCAATTTGCCACAGAACCGAAGCACATCTTTCGAATGATCATAACCCGCAGGGGTTTCCCAACTTAGCCCATCACAAGCTCTCACGATCAGCGGCGTAACAACTCCAAAATTGGGAAAGCCCGAGTGTTCTCGGAATCCCGTGCACAAGATATTTTGACAAGAGTAAAACTAATCTAGCAAGACTGCCTGATGTGCCGACAAATCCAGATAGGAGTCGCACGTATCTCGTTCTCAGGGCACACCGGATGGGCAAGATGTCGGGTTGGCTGAGACCCTGGTTGGGGGCGCCGGACATCGCCCAGTTTCAACCAACACTCAGAGGAGCACTGACCCGGGGGTTGTTTAAGAATCCACGGGGTCCGGAAAGTCCATATGCAAGTTTTTAGTTATTAGGCAAATGGAAAACCAAGGTTGGGCCTTGCTGGAAAAGCTTTAAACAAAGCGAATTATCAAGGAGAGCCCATAAACCCCAACCGTGTTAGGAACGCAAAATCAAGGAACATAACACCGGTTTATCGGTTCCTAAGGTGGCATGAGTGGAACAAAACACCGAGCAAAAGGCCAAGTATATATGTGCATTAGTTTAAATAGAGATATTATGTTATTCCAAAACATCCAAGATCCGACACGGAGCAATCTTCATCTTCACCTGCAACTAACAATGCTATAAGAGGGGCTGAGCAAGCGGTAACATAGCCAAACAACAGTTTGCTGGGATGGTGTCAAAGGTTAGAGGTTTCATGGCAACAATGAGAGGCTGACAACAATAGATAGGTAGCGCGACAGATAGCGATAGCATCGAGACAACTAGCATAACAATGATAGTAATGAGATCGAAGGTGAAGGTCATCTTGCCTGAGATCCCGTAAGGAAGAAGAACGAGTCCATGAAGAAGATGAAGCCACGAAGACGAACCAAGTGTAGTCGAACGAATCCTCACGATCGCGACGAAATAGGAACTAACGCGAAGAAGCACAACCGGAAAGAAGTAAACAACAAGGTAAAGACACAAACATAAACATGGCATGATGCTCAACCAAGTATGATGCATGAAAATATTAAATAGGCATGGCAAAACAATCAAGCATGGCATAATGCAATATAATAAAAGATGAACATGATGCAAGAAGAAAAATATGACAATGGCACTAATCATGATCATGGTACCAACAGTTGAGACGCACAACGATAGAAATAAATGGAAGGCATCTCGAGCATCGGTCTCAGGGTGTCACACCAAGTGCATGTCAGCAACCCACCACGGCTACAACGTCCTCAAGATGCCAGGTAGCGGCGGCATCATCATGGTCGCCTGCAATGAGAAAGACACGGTGTGCTCCCTCGATCGCGCCTACCAAGCTGCAGCTGTTGAGAACTCAGATGCCGAGGGTTTTGCCTACCCACCTGAAGCTGCCCCGAAGAAGAAGAAGCTGCTGATCACCCTGGGGCCTCAAGATAGCAGAGCACCTAACGACCATGCCTATGGACCAGCGACCACGGACGGGGCGCCTTCCCCTCTCGCATAGGAAGGCGCGCCTGGCGCCCCTCTCAGGCTGGACTTGGGGGCTCTCCTCTGGAGGCCTCCGACCTGGCCAATGTCATGAGGGAGGCGCTCGGGCACCATGTGGAGGCGTGCTTCAGCGCGCGTTTCCGCGAAGAGAGCACATGGAGTGAGGTGCCAAGTGCTCAGGAGTTTGTTACCAAGGCGATCAAGGATCTTCAGGAAGCGAGGGTGATGCGAGGCGAGCGTCATCCCACGTCACCAAGCACCGCTCCCTCTACCGACGAGCCGCCAGTCTGTGTCAACATCACAGGGCTCAATAGAGCCGCGTCTCAGGAGCTCTTCTGGCCATCCCAAGTAGGTCGGTGCGTGGGTCCCCCTCACAGCTATATTCGCATGCCTTTCGGCCTATGGAACAGTGGTGCCTTGTACCAGTGCCCCATACGGGGCATCCTGGCAGCTCGCGAGGCCGAGTACCAGGAGATCCTAGCGGAGGAGCCTTCGGTCCTTCGTGAGCCTCCTAGACCACAGGAGCTTCACGAGGTCCAGGGGCCGAACGACCCGTGAGGAGAAACTTCAGCGGCAAGCATCTTCAGCTACCCCAACACTTCTCCCGCAACGGTTCCAGGTGACATTTTTTGTTTCGTTCCATTTGGGGCGCCCCATGGGCTGCATCATCCCCAAGCCGTGTGGGTCCATCCCTACGGTGCTTATCGTCTTTTCTTCTCATTCAGTTGGGGGCGCACCTCGGGCTGCATCATCCCGAAGCCGTGTGGGTCTGTCCCTATGTCATGTATCGTTTTTCCATCTATTAGAACTCGCCTTACCTTGAGCTGATTTACAAGTATTACCTGCCTGTCCGGCACTTCGCCGCCATGAACATCATGCACCCTCGCGAACCCGCCCTTGAATGCCTCGTGATTAAGGACGGGCACGGCGTCTGTGCTCGGGTCCATCCCTGCAGCGTCGCTAAACCCAAGTGGTTGAGCTCTGGCTCGCATGCCAGCTCCCGTGTACGTCACCTCCCATGGCCCTTGGTGCCTTGTTCTCGCATGAGCTAATCGGGGGTGGATGAGTTAGGGCACGTGACCCGATGCCTCGCCACCTCGGGAGCCGCGTGCCGATTGTTTTTCTTCAGGACCGTTGCATGAGAAGACTGTGCATGGCGTCTGTGCTCGGGTCCGTCCCTACAGCGTAGACAAACCCAATGAACGAGCTCTATCTGGCGGGCCGATCCCGTTCACGTCACCTTCTGGGGTCATTGGTGTTTGGCCTTCTCATGCGATATCCTAAGGGGATTCACTCGGCGCAGGTTACCTAACCATATTGCAGGACTTTCACAAGCATTCCAAGAAAAATTCAAGCGCAACCCGCCTTGAGGTAGGACCTCATGAGTCCCGTGCTGGCTCACGAGTGCCCATACACACCTTCTCCAGTCCTGTCGTGCAAGCCACGTGTCAGGGCGGGGCTGTACATGCCCCAGGGGTTCCACTCAGAGGGATCTCCCACCCACGCACCAGTGGAAGCCCCATGCTCAGTGCTGGCAGACAATACTGTCGAGGAGTGGCTATGCCTGTGCAAGAGCAGAAGCACCATGCTCCGCGCTGGTGAATAAACAACTGAGTTTGGCCTCACGGCCGCAGCAACCTTAGGAGAGCCACCAAGCTCGCTTCTCAGCCTCACCGCACTGCTATCCCTCGGGAGGGTAGCGCGAGGGGGCTGGGCATGGGGGCTATGCTTAGGCCACACTGGCGTACGCCACCTCACAAGGTCACTTGGACCTGGTCTTCGCGCACCCCTCCCGAGCGAAAGCTCGGCGAGGAACATGTATGGAGGTCTATTCAAATGTCAAGGGGGACCCGTGGCATCGCGACCTAGGGGCCTAACTGGTCATGTAGCCCCTCACCCCTTGGTCTCGTCCTGGTGATCCGGACGCCCCAACGGCGGTTGAGAAATTCGCGGGGCCGGGCCCTACTAACGCAGAACGATAAAGCCAGTAGAATGGGAGATAGCGAAACCCTATCAAATTATTACAAAACATACTCTCTCACAAAGGTTCAAAGCAGAAGTTCTTACGCCTCCACGAGGCACGATAAATGTTGCAGGAACAAAACATGAAGCAGCGGTGCCCTATCCTCTCCTTCAGCCCTGGACGCCACCATCGCCAGCCTGGGGTGACCCGTCGCCGACATCGCCGCCGTCTCCTCCATCGGCCCCCGCTTTCGCAGTTGCGGGGTCGACCGGACGAAACTGTTGTAGGAGAGCCCCCACCTGCTCCTCCACAACCTCGGCTGCGGCACTTTGAAGCTCGGAAGCTGGGGGCTCAAGGAGGGCATCAAAATCGAAGTTGGGGTCCTGGAGGTAGAGGTGGTGGTAGATGCGCGTCGTGACCAAAGTGGCAAAAGCACGAGTCTTCGCCTCCACCCAGGGGCCCAACCCAGCGACAACACCATCAAGCGATATAGGGAGCATGGGGAGCAGTCTGGCGGGGCCCTCCTCCAGTGTTGCGAGTGGCTTCTTATACTCTGATCCATAAAGGAACTACAGGAAGGTGCGGAGCCTCTCCTTGAGGGAGACGAAGGCATCGTGCTCCACGATGGCCGCCTTCTCAACTGTTGCGAGGGATATCCGAGATGCTTCCACCTCTTTCTCCAGCCCCTCCAGGCGGCTATGCTCCCCAGCTTGATCTTGGGCTGTTCGCTTCAGCTCGACGTCGCGGTCATCAAGAACAGAAGCCTAGGCCTTCATCTCTTTCTCCTGCTCCTCAAGACGGCGGGCATCCTCGGCGCGTGCCTTGGTGAGGGTCTTCAGCTCAGCTTCCACCGCGCGGAAGCGCTCCTCAACAGCCTTTGCGTCGGCCCTCACCAAGTCGCGTTCGGCCACAGCCACACAAACCACCTTCTCATCTTCCTCGACGGCGGCCTCAGCCACGCTCCAGGCTGCCCAGATGGACAAATCGGCCTGGAGCCACCCCGAGATCAGCCCCAGGCGTCCCGTCGTCATGCGGCGGTCACCATCGCAGAGGTCGACTGGGAGCTGGATCAGCGCGGCAAAGACATCCTCCAAGGCGCGGGGCATGGTGGCAGAACCAAGACCCGTTGGCGTGAAGACAACGTCGGGGTCGGCGGAGCAGCAGGAACCTGAGCGATAGGGGGCTTCTGAGCTTTCACACCCTAGGAAGGTCGCTGGGGGCTGGGGCCTCCAGGGTCAGTCTGGCCACACTTGAGGCCGTCTCCTGAGCATGGGTCCCCAAGCCCGAAGAAGCATGCCCAGGAGCAGGCAAGTGGAGGGCGGCCCTTTCCTTCTGCGCCAGGGCCGCACTGGCGGCAACAAAAGGCACAACCTTGGAAGGGCTCTCCTCCTACTTCTTCTACTTTGACGCCGGCGGCCTGACTGCCAGGAGGGGAGACATTTTGATTATATCACCTAAAGTGGAAGCAGGAATAAGGTAAAATATTACTGATTGATGGCGATGTACATCCTTTTCTTGGACAGGAGCGAGGCGACCCCAAGCTTCTCGGCCGCATGGCTCGCCGCGCCCTTGGAGACGGGCAAGGGCGTGGCAGCGGCCCCTGCAGCACTGCCCTTCTTCGCGACACCATGCACCAGCCTCTTCAAGGGGGTGGCTTCAGACCTCGTGGTCACCCAGGTGGAGAGCGGGGACCCCTCCACCAAACGCTCACCGGTGTCATCATCATCAGAAAAGCCACAAAGCAACTCGCTCCGCCTAGGAGGAGAGGTCTCCGCCGTCTCCTCCAAGGTTGCCTTCGAGTCCACCTTCCACTCCTCATCAGAGTCCTCGCTGGATGATACCGGCACCGCGGGAGGAGGAGCGTGGGGGCTCATCGGCGGCACAAGCCCCCGCTTGTTGAAGACCGGCATGGTGGCGACCACGTCTGCCTAGTCGTCATGGTTGTACAAAGGGACATAGCCGACCGAAAGGTCATCGGGGTCCTTGTCGACTAGGACGTGCATGGCCTTACCCAGTTCCTCATCAGTCAGAGCCACTAGGTGCAGTCGGAGCTTGTCATCTTTGCCCTGTAGGCTCCATAAGGGGCATGAGTGCGCCTGGAGAGGAGCAAGACGCTGCTTCATGAAGTCCTTGACGAGCAGGGCCCCCGTCAGCTGCCCTGTCGCCAACTCCTTCGTCATCGTCTCCAGAAAATGCTCTGCTCGGGGGTTGGTGAGCTTCTCATGAGCCCACCAAAGAAGCTTCCCCGGTGGCACAAGTGGTTGCTTTAGCCAAACATGGGAACGCTTGGCGTCCACGAAGACCCACTTGCATCAGAAGTCGTCCACTTTCTTCTTGGATTTGGAGATCATGTTGCCGCTATGAACTGCGACAAAGGTAAGGCTCCCGGAGAACTGGTCGGTGCTGCCTCGGAGGTAGAAGAAGTGGCGGACCAACGCAACAGAGGGCGCTACCCCGACAAACGCCTCATAGTAGAAGGCAAACATCGATAGGAGAAAAATGGAACTGGGGTGGAGGTGAAGGGCATGGATCTGGTAGTGATTGAGGATGGCAAGGAAGAAACTGGAGAAATAGGGACAAGCCCAACAAAGAGGTTATGCAAGAAGAGGGGGTAAAAAGTCTCACGTAGAGATTCTGGCTTGGCAGAGCTGAACTTGACCACCATCTCCCCCTTGTTGTGGCTAGACGCCAACAACGAGATCACGGTGGCGAGGTCTTTCTCCTTGGTAATGACAGAGGCGCTGAGGGCCGGCTCTAGATCCGGGGCCGGACGTGAGGAGGCGCAACAAGTTGTGATTTCTCGGTGGCCATTGGCGTCGAGATCGGGGCCAGAACTCGGCAGAACTGGAGGCACCCGCAGCAAGAAGAGAAAGAGGATCTGGAGCAAGACGAAAGGGAGGCGATGAGGGTCCGGAACGGTTGCCGAGGCAGCATGGGGAAGTGGAGACACCCACGTCCCATCAGGGCGCCATGCGTCGATCGAGCCCACAGGCAGTTGGGGCCTGCGGCGCTTTGCCTTTGCCCTTTGGCTTCGCCTCGAAGCCAAGTTGGAGCGCGCCTTGGGCCCGGGGGCTACTGACGGTGTTCTGGGAACCAGGGTACCCAGACTTGCCTGCCTGCGGCGTATGACGTGGCTCCTTCACCAGCCTGGTACGACCCATCTTCCGCATCGACACTCAAGACCCTCGCGAGGGCCAAGCCTCGCGAGGCGGATGAGACCAAGACCTTCGGAGGGACCAATCTCGCTAGGCTGGCTCCCGAGGGGCGGATAACTCTATGCAAACCCTCACGTCGTGAGTTTCGGATGACGCAAGCCATGACGACCAAGGCCAGGCGGGTGCCAGCGGGCGTAGGACGACCAGTTTACTCTTTGGTGCTAAAGAGGCAAGCGCAGGCGCGGATTCCCGATGAATCAACCAAAGGTTTCCATTTCCATGCAACAAGACCAGGATCGCCAGGACGGCAGGACGAACGTCATCGTCGAGCCCACCGTGGCATCAAGATCAGAGGCTTTGTAGGCGAAGACCACCTTTAGTCAGGATAAGATGTACTAGTTGTCTCCCTTCAAATTTGGCCGTTGTGGGATCCCTTCCCACCTATATTTTGGGGGAAGAGGACCAATGCCACTATAAATATAGCTTTGCCATCACCATAGAGGGGGGATCAAACAGATCATCGAGACCTCCTCCTGTACACACACACACAAGCAAGAACACTCCTCGCGGGGTTGTTCGACCACTGTACTAGTTCTTCCTCAGCCCACCTTGAGGCAATCCACCACATTGCAGGAGTAGGGCCACTCACTGCTAAGTGGCCAAAACCTGGGTAAACTGCTTAGTGTCGTGTTCTTTCTTAATCCTCGAGTGAGTTTGTAGAAACGGCGAGTAGGCTGATAGGGGGAGTTGACTTCTTCGCACGCACCCCAGTGTTCGAACTTGTAAGGGTTTTGCGAAGCCCTGAATCCGACAGTGCACAACAGAGAGGATGCTGAGGGAGGATTCGATTATTTCAATAAGATATTATAGTTTTTTAAACCCACACATGCATGAATATAAAAATGATACGCATGGTGTGGTTATGAGCATGTTATACTACATAAGCAGTTTTTTGAATTTGTTATAATGTGTGGCTTTTGCAGCTCAAGGCTAAATACTTTTCATAATGTAGGGGGCGGGGCACTATACTTTGTGTGATAAACACAATGTACATATGAAACATGGTTTAGATTATGAAGATCTAATTAGTACATCAAATGTACTATTATTTGGAACCGACATCAAGTTTATTCAAATATTTGAATTCGATTTCATATAGTGCACGTAGTTCATATCTATCTCTATAGTAATCATGCGGTATGTTGTTAAGATACTATACGAATGGTGTTTAACTTGGCAACAATCATGATTGTAGATTCTTATTCAAATAGAGAAACAAATTCAAATTTAGTTCGAATTGCACCGGTAATATAGACTTTTGGAATGCACTAAAATGTTCGTATGAGTAGGTTACATGCATTATACAGCCAGTGAAAAAAATTAATTGGACATAACATGGATTCAAAGTTTTGAATAGCATTTGTAATAACCCATATAATGAAACGGGACAAGACTCTCTCTTTGCGTGGTGCGAATTATTTGTTTTTTGTTTTTCACATTGAGGTAAGTGCGATTTGATTTGGTACTCTCCGAAAACTCGCTCCCCGCGCCTTGCTATCCCGAAATTACAACGTGCGCGGAAACTCCCTCCTACCGCCAAATCCTGACATGCCAAATTCCCGTTCTAACCCTGAGCCGAAAGGACCACTAGTTCAAATCGGTGGGGGTAATTTTGTAATACACCCTACATTTTGGACAAGCGCGTCCCTAAGTCAAGGTCCCCGCTCCCATCACCTCTTTTCGCCATTCGAAAACCTAGGTCGCCATTACCTCTCTGCTCCAGCCGTGAAACCCCATGCTCCACCGTCCGCCATTCCACCGCTGCCCAGCCAGAGCCTCTTCCCCGATGACATTGTCCACCGCAACAGCTTGACGTCCCTCATCCACCTCCCTGGATGAGGATCTGTCGTCGATCTCGTCGTCCCGCCGGTTCAGGCGTCTCGTCCTCCACCTCCAAGGAGCTGCTCCGACGATCGCCTCATCTATCGCGGCTAATCCATCCCCACATCGATGCCTTAACCTGCTCCACCGGATTCGCAACATCCTCACCAACTCATCGGACGAAGCCGAGGCCTACTCAGCGCCACCAAAGAGGTTGCACACTCAAAGCATCACACCTTCTCCTTAACTCGACCTCCCGACGCCGACGATGCTCGATCCAGCACCCCCATGGCACGACTAACTTGAAGCCGGCGCCGCCTGCAACATCTCCACCGTGGCTCTCCTCCAGTGCGAGGCTCCCTCGACGTTGGCGTCCATACCAGCCGAATATGCTGCTGCTGCTCCAGCTCTGGCTCGCTCGCTCACGCTGTTGCTCTCTGGCTCTCGCTCGCTCGGGCTGCTGCTGCTGCTCTAACTCTCGCTAGCTTGCGCTGCTGCTGCTGCTCCAGCTTCAGATCTCGCTAGCTCGCGCAGCTGCTGCTCTGCTCTTCCCCTCGCTCATGCTGCTGCTCTGCTCTTGCTCTTGCTTGCGCTGCTGATGCTGGTAAACGGGCTGCTGTAGCTACATGAGTTGCTGCTCTGGCTCTAGTTCGTGCTGCTCCTCTAGGCGCCGCTGCTCCGGCTGCTATCTGCTACTATGTTCCTAGTCGATCGCCTACTGATTTAGATCAATGTTTCTCTACTACTAGTGCTTTAGCGGCCTAAACTGCATGTTAAGTGCCTCTCTGCTACGAGAGCGTTCAGTTTTGACAGTAACATTCTGATACCAAAGTAAATTTCAGTTTCAACAGTTAAGTTCAGAGTCAACAATTTTTACCTCATCTGTTGTAGTCTGGTGTTTTTTGGTGATGTAAATTTTACATCTCTCACTTTTTGGTTACATCATCTATTGGAGATGCTATTAGAATCCCACTTGACAGTAACAATGTCTGTCTTGTACTACTTCAACCTTGACGTCCTACAGCTCGCCGGAGCTGCTCCAACGATGGAACCATCCATCACAACAGAGCAGTTCCCTGGACGCTGTCTACAGACGCCTCAGATCTTCCTCCACACCTCCACCAACCACCTCTACCGCAACTTCTTCAGCAACCAACCCAATGATGCTGAGGTCGACACGGCTGCGCCAAAGAGGTTGTACACTTGTCGCATCACTTATTACTCTACATTCATGTCGATCCATTAGGGCTATTTTGGTTCAATGGAAAAAGTGAAGGAAAAATATAGCAATAGGAAATTTTCCTATTACACTCTACTATTCAATTATTCATGCATTTCATTGAAAGGAATGGAGCTAACCATCTACCTAGACCTACTTTTCAAAATCCTATGCATGAAAACAAGACTAAGTGCATCACTGGCAGAATAACATTCTAACTGTACACACTTTCGTTGGTTTCACTTTAATTTGGCCATGTTTCTTTGCATTCCTCCGCTCTTCCAATTCCTGTGAACCAAACACCCAAGTTAATAGAAATCCTATGTGTTTAAATGCTTTGTTTCCCACGTGCATTCCTATCCTATTCCGATGTTTTTCCTATCCCCGCATTTTTAGAATCCTGTAAGCCAAAGGAGCCCTTACAGAATTACTTCAGTTACAGATAAGTGTCGAAGAAAACTTTGTGTGGTTTGTCCTGCTCCTGCCGTGATGTCGTCCACCTCACCTGAGCTGCTCCATCGACAAAAGCGTCCACCATACCAGACATCACGACTCCTGGCCGTCTTTCGCTGCCTCAGACCTCCTTCCCTGCTACCGGCACCCATCGCAACTGCATCACCATCATCAACTCAGGAGATGAACCTGAGGAGTGCACGGATCCGCAAGAGAGGTCGCACTCTTTTGTTTCTTCTTATGTTATGCATTACTTAATATTACCTGCTACTTTATCATCCTGTTCACCTATTAGACTCCAAGTCAGGTCCAAATTAATGTTCAAACTTGAGTTTTAAAATGCTCGTGGGGCACATATTGATGCAACAATGAATAGTATATCTGTCTATAATCTGGTTCACCTAGGGTATCTTATGCTATTCATCTTGGGTGGGAAACAAACAGTAAAGCAATCACCATCTGTCTTTTTATTAAATTAAATCTATCATGAGCCTGCTATCATTATTTTTCGATCTATCCACTGGTTGTTACCATCACTCTAGATTCTGCATGCTCTCCTTACATAATCTCACTATATTTTTTTCGTATGCATGTCAGATATTGTACATAGTCATATTGAACATGTAGAGAAAAAGAGAAGAGTTTTGCGCGGAAATACAATGTCAAGCAGACATCGCTCCATGATGTGTGCAATGGCAAACCCTCCCCCCTCCGGATTGTAATCCAGAGGAAGATATCGGTTCTGAGGCGGATTCAGACGGAGTTGACCACTCCTATTTACCCCCCGAGGTGTTTGCTCTAACTTGGCATGATGATGTTGGTAATAGCATGCCTATGTTGCCTCGCAGTGCCTACTTTCAACATCATGTATGTCATCTGCTTAGTTTATACACGTTCTGTAATGCCACTTGTTTAGTTTCAATATCATATATGTGAATTATGCAATCTCATCTCTTTTATCCAGCCATAATATATGTGAAATATGCAATGCCATCCTGTTTAACATGCATCATATATTTGAATGATGTCTTGCCAATCCTTTTCTTCATTACATTTCCCTTTGTTGACAATGTTTGTACATTCAACTACTCTTCCTATGAATCAGCCATTTGAGTGGGTGATGGAAATATCTGGAGTAAAAACAAGGTCTTGAGAGCAGACAGTGCTACCTGTTGAAGCAGATCTCTTGCTAGGCCCCGATAGCTCATCAGAGATGGATTTAGAGATAGATGACCAGTCCTATTCCCCCACCGAGGTGTATGCTCTAACTTGGCACGATTGTACTTCTCATGTCATGCATATGGTGTCTTGCATTGCATAGTTTAGACATCATATACACAATATTTAACACCATGTTCTTAGTTCAGACATCGTATATGCGAATGCTCTCTGCTTAGTATATAAATCACATATGTGAATTATATCATGCGGTCCTGCTTACTTAGATAACATATATGTGAATTATGTCATGTGCACCTGTTTACTAAAGGCATCATATAATTATCTCATGCCATCCTGTTAAGTTAGTCATCATATCTTTGAATGATGTCATGCTATGCTATCCAGTTTAGATACAGATAAAAAATGTGAAATTATGTCATGCTACCCTTTTTAGTTAAACAATATACATGTGAACTATTTGATGCCCTCTTTTTTCTACACTATCTATCACATCTATCTCTCATACAAGGTCTGTACATTCCACTACGTTTCTTTTTTATCAGCCATTGGAGCTGGAGCGAGTGATGGCAGTATCTATCGGAGTAAAAACACATTCTTTAAAGAAAACGGCGCTACCTCTTGGTGGAGATAGCACCCCGGTTGTACATGCACGAGAACGAGCCCTACCACACATAACCCAGACTCTCGCAGATTGTACCCCTACTGTGATGGACAAAGAACCAGCTTCACCAAATATAACCCCAACACCAGCAGATTGTAACCCCGTTCCATTTGACACATCACCATGTCCACCACAGAGCTCCCAAACAAGAGCAGTTGGTAATGCAGCTCTAGTGCCCAAAGCGCCAGTACTACCATGGCGAACCCCAACTGCACCAGTTAGTACACGTATTCCTATGGATGAAGCACAACAAACCATTCATAGTTTAGCATCTATCGCATTTGATGTTGTCAAATCCTATGTTAGTATCTTCCCATCATGGAAATGTCATACTGAAGATGAAGGAAAATGCTAGTTACACGTGTTCGTCTAGGAGTTATGTGTAAGTAATGTTATTCACGGCAATTACTTTGCTTTGTCCCATACATTCTAACTCCATGCTGGTTATAATACAACAAATGTACCCATTTTTTCTATAGGGAAGGATCGATTTGGAAACTCAAGGTGAGGTAACCTGTGCTAATACCTCCGCTGTCTTCAAGAATGCTTGGTGGCGGTATTGGAATTACCTGAAGAAAACGTACTTCACTCGCAAAGAAGCTCATCAAATTCCCTTATGTTCTCCCGAGACACATTTACGGGACGATGTCTGGGAACGCCTTGTTCTGTACTGGTCCCGGACCAACAATGTGGTAAGGTCTATGACCTCATTTTTTATTTGTAAGTACTATATCCTCCGTCTTATTGTACTATGTTAATGTAGAATGAGTGCTTAAAACTAAAGAACAACTTTTCTCATTTAAGTTTCCATTGCTATGGTGCATACTGCTTTGCTCTTGTATCACTGTATTTACTCATAAAAACTTATTTTTAAATTGAAGGATCCAATCGAAACTCCAATGGCACAACATGTATGTTTAAGCATGTTTCTTTAATAGGTTTGCTCTTCTAAATTGCTCTGTTGATTTCAATTGTGTATACAGTTGACTTCTCATATCATGCACATTACTAGCATCACAACAAAGCCAATAGTGTTGTTGTACATGTATACCCGTGGTACCCATCTGAAATCTTGTTGTGACATGTAGTTTCCCACACTTGCATTCTTTCAATGCTACTTTGTCTTGAACTGATATGATTTGGACCGTGTCTCTATTTTGATTTGGCAAGAAAATGCAGTGACCATAAAACAGATAAGGAAAACTATCCTAAAGACAGTGAGACAACCCCAAAGTTCTGTCTTGGTGTAGTGTTCGAGTTACTGGCCACTACCGCTGGCACAAGCTCCTTGAACTCACTATGCGGAAAGACATCGATCAACTGTGCTACAACAAGAAGCCGAAGGACTGCGGAAGTCCCTGGAGAATTCAGATGCATACTTTCTGTTGCAACAGCAAGCGCTGGATTGCGAAGCGTCTTGCGAGCATGGTCGATACCCAAGATATTTCGTGAGCTTATGTGAAGTGGTTTCATTTCTAGACTTGTTTTGCTGTGGCGTTTATTTGCACTGGTCACCAACTTTGACAATCAGTGTATGTAATATGCTACTTTGTTCCCATATTTTCTATGGTGGCATACTTTGATGACCAGTTGTTGTAATATGTGTAGTAGCCGTAATAGCCTAGCGTATGTTGCTTGCTTATTTATTTCCTTGTTGTTTGGTTTGCTTGTAGTCAGTGCAGTTCTTTTTCTGCATTGTGCTAGTGGCCACAATAACCTAATTTTTAAAACTAAGCCACAATAACCATGGGAAACATACGAACCGTTGTCACCATGGTCCTGCTATCTGTTGTAGTGACCATGGGCCTCCTACGGGCCATAGAATCAATGGGCCTTCTACGGGCCGTATGATTGGTTTGCTTGTAGTCAGTGCTTGTTTTTTCTTCTTATTTTTGGTTTCGTAAGAAATCAATATCTACGGAGGTCAAAATACGTTGCCGAGTTAACACTAATTTTTTTGGGAGACAAGAAACACATTAAGCTTCGGGAGAGATTGAGACGAGCCACGAGGGTTCCACACGGATAGTTGGCGCGATGAGGGGGTGGTCACGCCCCTCGTCCATGTGGAGCCCACAACAACCGCCTTGGTCCAATTCCATCACCCCGAAATCTCTATAAATATCGAAATTGTCGGCGTTCTGGGAACCAGGGTACCTAGAATTGCCTGCCTACAGCCCACGGCGTGGCTTCATCGATGACCCGATATGACCGGGCCACGTATCCACCAAGACAAGACCCTCGTGGGGGACCAAGCCTCACGAGGCGGGCGACGCCAAGACCTCCCGAGGAAACGGCCTCCCTAGGCTACCTCCTGTGGAGCGGAGATTCCTATGCGGGTACCCAATCTCGTGAGGTTGCGATGACGCAAGCTATGATGATCAAGGCCAGGCGGGCGCCAGCATACGCAAAAGGCATAGTTTCCCCTTTGGTGCAAAGGGGGAAAGGACAGGCACGGGTTCCTGAGGAGTCCGCTAAAGGTTTCCATTCTAGTGCAACGATACCAAGACCACTGGCGCAACAGGATGGATGTCATGGGAGGAAGCTTTGCAGGCGAAGACCACCTTTCATAAGGATAAGGTTTACCTTCTAACCCCTTTAAAATTGGCCGTTCTGGGATCCTTTCTCGCCCGAATGATGTGGGAAGAGGACCATGGCCACTATAAATAGGGACTAGCATCCATCATAAAGGAGGATGGATCCATCGAGTCATCCTTCCTCTCAAGAGCCCTCCTGAGGCCATTTCCCCAATGTACCAAGTTCATATTCTGCCTCTCGTGAGGCCAATCCAGCACAAAGGAGTTGGGTTTTACACCGCAAGGTGGCCCAAACCTGGGTAAACTACCATGTTCATCTTCTTCCCCTCTCACGTGAATCTAGCTTCACTAGGTCGTGGGACAACGAGTTGTGGGCGAGGATCTTCGCACACACCCTAGTGTTTGAACCTTCTTGGGCTCGCGGAGCCCTAAATCAGACATTTGGCGCGCCAGGTAGGGGTGTGTCAAGATCTTCGCCCTTATGCTGACCGCGCTACGTCCTCGCCGAGTCACATTCATGGCAGGGGCATCCCAGGCTCATGGTGAGCTATGGACCATTCACGCCGCCCAGGCGGCGTCCTCCGGTCTCCGAGCTCATCATCACTCCGTGCCCCCCACGACTGGAGCCGCCCTGGTGTTGCCAACCACCAGCGGCACGGCCCATTCAGGCCCTCCCCCGTGCGGCGCCGTAATCGTACCACCGCGCGGTCCTCTAGCTACGCCGTGGCATCGTCCTTGCACACTCGTCGAGAGTAGGCGAACACGCGAGCCACGCTCCTTGTGGCGCGCGAGGTGCTGCAATGCCGGCTGGCGAAAGGTAGTGACGACGCCTTGCTTCGCCGGGTCGCCGAGCTGCTCGACGCCGCCCGCGAGGGCGTGGCACCTTTCCGCATCCTGCCAGCATCGCGAACGCCACCAGGGACTCGCGCCTGCTCCTGTTGCGTCTTCTCATCCCTTCGGGGGAGCCTAGTGGGTCCCGTAGTGATGATCTCGCGCGCGATGCTGCCCACCTGACCCAAGAGGTGCTCCCCCGGAGTATGACCAGGCCAGGCAGACTCCCCGGGAGCAACAACGAAGAGCTACCCCCAGGCTGGCAAGGCCGGGCATAGGAGATGGTGGGTAGCAGAGTGGAGGGACTAGGGGCTGGCTTCTGGGCTATGGCCCCCGGCGCCTCCATGCCGCCATCAGGAAGCTCGCCGCACGAGCAAGGGAGGGGCCTTCCCACGTTCCCTCCGTCGGCATGGACTGCGTGATCATCAAGGCCACGCGGGACCGGGGTCCCTCACGAGCCGCATCCACGCCCAGCCGGCATCTTCGACAACGATGACCATTAGTTGTGTCTAGTATCTTTGGGACATGTCTCACTAACCTTGGATCAGAGGTAAATCATGCCACGATGGCGCACCCCACGTAAGGCGAGGAAGCACAGCGCCAGGGCCTCCCACACGTTGTGAGGCGTGTGGCGTCGTCTGGAAGAAGGTACTTGCCACCCTCCGTGTAGCCCCTTGCCCCTTGGTCCTATCCTGGTTTCCAGACGCCCCAATAGTGGTCGGGGTATGCGTGGGGCGGGGCCCCCAACTCAAGGGGCATGGAGCACCTCTGTAGTTCCTACCGCGACCACTTTACCACCGCCCACGTAGCCCCTTGCCCCTTGGTCCTGTCCTAGTTTCCGGACGCTTCAACGATGGCAGAGGTATCCGCGGGGCGGGCCCCCCTACCTAGTGGGCATGGGGCGCCTCCGTAGTCCTATCATGACACTCACGTAATAATGAGTGGGGCTACACATGCCCCGGAGTCCCCGGTGGGACGCCCCGCGGGGGCTCCCGCCCACGCCCAAGTCGAAGCTCCATGCTCCGTGCTGGCTGACGACACTGTCCTCCAATGACTATGCCCACGCCGAGTGGAAGCATTGAGCACCACACTGGTGAGAAGACTAGTATAGGTGTCGGACGCAACAGTCTTTTTTGCTCTCTATTGTAATCCGATTCGCTATTTTCTAGAATGAAATTCAAAGTTTTTGTGCCTTTGATAAAAAAGAAGGGTTTTTTTTTATTTGCGGTGTTCCTTGTTTCTCTTGTTTGTGTTTTGGGAGGCATGACTGATGCATGTTGTCCCCTCCCAAGCGCCCAACGAGCGGGGGCTGGGTACGACATACACATCCGAGCCAGCCCAATGGTACCTACGGTGCCAAGTACGCAACTGCCATGGGTCCGCCCGTGTGCACACCTCGCCAAAGCTTTGGCGCATGGCTCCTCGCTCGGTGCTCTCAAATGAGCCAGCTGGCATGCACCATGCCCGGCACTCAGCTTGTGGCCTCAGGAATATTCGGCTCTCGGCCTCAGGAGTATTTAGCTCTCGGCCTCAGGATCACTCAGCCCTGGGCGCAGGAGCGCTTAGCATCATGCGCTCCTCACACTCCCGCGAAGCTTGACGCCGGGTAGAGTCGCGTCAGGGGACCCTAAGCTCTCGCAAGCCCCTCCCGGGGTTCCGTGGACCGGGGGCTTCGAAGGCTCCGTCTGAGGAGAAGAACGCCTGTGCGATACAAGAACTCGTCCAGGATCGCGAGCAAAAAAGCTAAGTCGTGCCAACAACCCTTGTTAGGAGCCCTGCTGCTCACGACGTCTTTTCGTCGAAATAATTGAGGAGACATATCATTGTCTCATAAATCATAGGTGGATCCCCTCCAAAAAATGCTTTCACACCCCCACGGGGCCACGTCTAAAATTTTGGCAGGAAAATAGGAAGGAACAACCTAAGAAGATGCATCGGTGTCTTCGCTGCTACTGGGACCTTCATCACCACTGCCGCTGGCCTCGCGCGCCTCGGCCCCGGCCTGGCCCTCATGGTCGTCAGCGTCAAGTTCCGTGATCAGATCATCCATGTGGTCTTCCACCCAGTATTCCAAGGCGCCTTGAATCTCCCAAGACACGAGGGCTATCATGGCCTCGAAATCAAAGTTAGGATATGAGTGAAGAAGGTTGCTGAAGACACGTTGGTGCCACCCCCCAGAAGGGTGTGGCTCTCCTCCTTGATCAGTTGGCGCGTCCTCTCAGTGCCCCCCTTGGAGGCGCTCCACGACCCTGGTGAAGAAGGCAAGGTAACAGGCATCGTCAGTGCCCCCCTCAAGGCGTGAAGTGCACGACTCTCGAGACCCAGGAACATCTGGGAGCGGACGTGCTGCATCCCGAGGGCCTGTTTCCTCTCGTCCTTTGCCCGCTCCGCGAGGGAGGCGACGCCCTCCACCTGCTGATAGAAGGATGACAGCTCGGCATCGGCAACAGCCCGAGCGTCCTGCATCGCTTTCTGGCGACGTTCCGCGGCGGCCAGCTTCTCCTTGAGATCGTCGACCCTCATCGTTAACTCGCTGCGGCGCTGGCAGAAGCAGGACTCTTGGAGCTCGAACTTCCAGCAATACTACTGGGCAGGAGCCTGCCGGACCCTCGTGACCTCACCATTGATCTCTGCCTCCGGGGCAACCAAGCAAACTTTGGCAGCCATAACTTGGTCCTCGATCGCATCCAGCAGCTCCTGCTACAAGCTCTGCTCCAGCGTCTCTAGAGCCAACTTTTCTTTTTCA
Organism: Secale cereale; assembly: GCA_902687465.1. Taxonomy (NCBI): domain Eukaryota; kingdom Viridiplantae; phylum Streptophyta; class Magnoliopsida; order Poales; family Poaceae; genus Secale; species Secale cereale. The sequence continues at coordinate 478,830,178 of LR738715.1, forward strand.
AGCGAGCGGAGCGTCACCTCGAGCTCCGGGGGCCCCTGTCGGAGCTTCCAGGTGAACCTCGCCCGCCTTGATCCGGAGTTCAAGGGCAGCATTCGCTGCAAGGAGCTCTTGCTCACGGGCTTCAGTGGCCGCTCGACGAAGTTCTGTGGCCTCGGCCTCTTCAAAAGCACGATCGCAAGCCTCCTTGGCCGCCACTGAGGACGCCTCATCCTTGGAGCGCATGGCTTCATACTGGAGCTGGCTGAAGTTGATGGCCACCTCAAGCTGTCACCGCTCCCGGCCATATACCGATGTTTGGCTTCGTGATGAGCATTGGTGTCGCCAAGCCCTTTTTCAAGGTGATCTAGTGCATCCCTCACATCTTGGAAGAGGCTACACCAATTGGCACCGATACCCAGCACGACGCTCGGCGACCGGTTCGGGGCCTGCTCCGCACCCCTGGTTGCTGTGGTAGCATGGGAGGGTCCCGTGGCCTTGAGGCGGTGACCAGGGCCATCCAGATCAACGCCTGGACCCAGAGCTGGGGGCTCAACCCTAAGCAGGTCCAAGGCTAGACCACTAGAAGGCTTGGGGAAGCCCCAAACGCCGCTGAGTGGCCTAGAAGAAAGTGAAGGCATAGCCCAGGCCATCATAATGACACTGTCCTTGGGAGGCGTCGCGGTCCCTGGGATCGGAGGCTTCAGGAGACCACCTCTGGAGGGAGTCGGCCCCTCCAGCTAGCTCGAGCGCAACGGCGGAGCCTACCGAGGTTACGGGGGCGACGACGTAGCGTTCTCCGCCTCCTCGCCTGGACAGAGCCTGAGGAGAGAGGGCTCAGAAGGAATCAATGGACAAGGATCAAAGAGGTGAGGAAACTTACTCGTCCAAGGAAATCCACCTCCTCCTCTTCAGCACCCACGAGTCGAGACCGCTGCAGCCGCCACGCTTCATTTTCTTTCGGAGGCTACCGATGTCCGGCACGTGCTCACCTGCCGGAGACGTTGCGGCTACACCCGCATGAAGGATGAATGGAGCTGCCAGATTGGGTCGCTGGGGGCCAGTCGCCTCATCATGCCACTCCTGAAGATTCGACGACGTGACCTCTGGCGCTTGATACCACCAGAAGGGGGTTGTCGCGAGGCCTCGCGTCGAAACTGGGGAGTAGCCCCCACTCGTCGAAGTGTATCATCGCCTCGGCAATCTTGCCTCCATTCGGATAGTCATACAAGGGGTGTCTGCCTTCATGAAGCTCAGGAACCTTCTTCCCGATCAGGAGGTGATGTACCCCACACATTGCTTGAGGAGAAAGGTAGGGTCTTTGAAGCCTCATGGGGTCCTCGCAGCCCGCAAAGGCCCACATCGGGCGAGAATGGCGCTGAAAGGGGGCAATACAGCGGAGGATGGACTCCCTCACCACCATCGCCGTCGTCAACCCCGCCTCTTTCAGGGTGGCCAGCCTAGCCCAGACTCACGCAAATCATGGATCTGCCAGCTTCGAATGCCCCCAACCTGAGCTGGGATCAATGGGGGCCGTGGCAATCTGGAGCAAGAGGCTACGCATGGTGGCGTCCACATACACCCATTGTTGGTGGAACCCCTTTGCTTGAGGGAAGGGCGCAAAGACGACACCCACGCCCTCTGGCAGGTCCCCTGCTCGGAGTGACACATAGCCGGAGCACTGGTCTGGGTAGACCAGCTCAGGGCAAAAGAAGTGGAGAAGCAGAGCCAAGGATGAGGTGACCCCCATGAAAGCCTCGCACAAGAACACAAAGGCAGAGAGGAGAAGAGTGGACCTGGGATCAAAGTGAAGAACGTGGATATGGTAGTGCGTCAACACGACATTGAAGAAGTATGAGAATGGCGGCAGCAGACTAGAGAAGAGAGCATGGAGGTGAAGAGGAATCTCGGTGGCCAACCGATCCATCGGGACCTGAGAGGCGGGAAAAATCGTCGTCGCCTTCCACTCGTGCGAGTTGGTGGCTGTCACATGCCGGACCTTCTCCAACCCCTCAAGATTGACCGTGGTGGACCAGCCTAGTGCACGCTAAGGCCCCGATGGTAGTTTCGCCGACGTCGTGGCCCTCCCCTTCTTCTTCTTGGGGGCCATGACGGCAAGACGGGCGAAATCGGGCGCATGGCGTGGCATGAAGGACGCAGGTTCGCTAGGGAAGGAACGAGCAAAGGGTGCACGCGCAATGGAAGGTGATGGCCTTTGCGGACGCTGACGTGATGTGGGGAAGTGGAGTCGCCAGCAACCCGTTACACGCCACGCGTCGAGTCAGGGACACATGTGATTGGGGGCCCGTGGAGCTTCACCCTTTCCCCTTGGCTTCGCCTCGAAGCCAAGTCCGAGCGCGCCTTGGGCCCGGGGGCTACTGTCAGCGTTCTGGGAACCTGGGTACCCAGACTTGCCTGCTTGCGGCCCACGGCATGGCTTCATCGGCGACCCGGTATGGCCGAGCCACGAGACCACCAAGACAAGACCATTCCGGGGGTCGAGCCTTGCGAGGCGGGTGACGCCAAGACCTCCCGAGGGAGCGGCCTCCCCATGCTACCTCTTGAGGAGCGGAGATTCCTATGCGGGTACCCAACCTCGTGAGGTTGCAATGACGCAAGCTATGACTATCAGGGCCACGCGGGCGCCGGCGAGCGTAGAAGGCACAATTTCCCCTTTGGTGCAAAGGGGGCAAGGACAGGCGCGGGTTCCCAAAGAGTTTACTAAATGTTTCCATTCCAGTGCAACGAGACCAAGACCACGAGTGCAACAGGATGAATGTCATCACCGAGCCCGCCGATGTGTCATGGCAGGAAGCTTTGTAGGTGAAGACCACCTTTCGTCAGGATGAGGTGTACCTTCTGTCCCACTTTGAAATTGGCCGTTGTGGGATCCCTTCCCGCTCGAATGATGCGGGAAGAGGACCAAGGCCACTATAAATAGGGACTAGCATCCATCATAAAGGAGGATGGATCCATTGAGTCCTCCTTCCTCTCAAGAGCCCTCATGAGGCCATTTCCCCACTGTAGCAAGTTCATATTCTGCCCCTAGGAGGCCAATCCACCACAAAGCCGGAATAGGGTTTTACACCGCAAGGTGGCCCGAACCTGGGTATACTACCGTGTTCATCATCATCCCCTCTCACATAAATCTAGCTTCATTAGGTCATGGGACAGCGAGTTGTGGGTGAGGATCTTCACACACGCCTGTTAGGACCCCGATCCTAAGTCACACCGATCTAGCTGTAACACATCATATCACTTTGCGGCCTCACCCACGGTATCCCCACGGGTGCCACCTTACCTGGCCCGGGACCGTTTGCGCATTTTGGCACACGTATATGACAGTGTCGCTAGCATCCATATGACAGAGAACCCGGGCCGACATGGCTAGTTATAAACCAAAAGTGGCACTAAATTACAGTGACAGGCATCCATGACCCAGCAACGAACGTGTCGGTCATCAACGTATGAACCCAAGTCGTAGCAAGCTACATGAACTTAAAGGAACAACGCGTGACATTTCCCCTAAGGGGCAGACACAGGAACGAAGAAGGACACATGCCGGCCAGCCTACGTGTTCCGAGCAGTAGCAAGCTACCAAGGCTCATTGGAAGCACTAGGAGGCATTTCCCTGTAAGATAGGCTACCAAAGGAAAACAACTAGGTGTCGGATCCCACACATACCAAGCATTTCAATCATACACACAATATGCTCAATATGTGCAAATACAACATTGCATCACAACAGAACTCTATGACTCAAAGTACTTTATTTAAGAGGCTTCAAGAGCCATACGTAACATATCCATACAGGTAGGGGTCACATGACCCAACACTCAAGTCATACAGTCATACAAGCACAAGCAGAAGCTAACATGTCTGAGTACAGACAACTTGGAAAATAAAACAGGCTTGGTGTAGCCTGACTATCTACAAGGCCCTTCACAAGCTCTAGATCTCCGTCTGGGTACCAAGCTACTCGTCGACGTCAACGTCTATGTAGAACCCATCAGAAGGGGCAGGGTTGTCCTCTGTAACAGTTATTAAGCAAACATGAGTACAAAGGTACTCAGCAATTCTTACAATAGAACCTATCATACATGCAACATTATCAACAGGGGTAGTGGAGTTCATAGCAGAAAGCCAGCTTTGACTCTTGGCTAACCTATACTACAACTCTCAACAGATTGCAAGATATTACTACGTACACGAGTCCTCTACTCACCACAACAATACACCACCGAGGATCATCTTCCGTCATCCTACGGAAGGGCCATCCACGGCACTCACACTTGTCTTGAGGCTTTTAGTAGTATCCATCAACTTGTCTATGAACTGTAAGAGTAACCAAGTAGTCCGTACCGCGAACAACGGCTATTCGAATAGATTGGTAACCCTGCAGGGGTGTACTTCCTCACACATGTTTTCACCACTTAGCATCTGCACACGACATGTGCTTGGCAGACTTCAAGCGAAAGCCGACGCGGGTCTAGACCACGACCTAACCAACCACTCAAGTCTCTCGTCCAGGTTTATCGCCTATTTGGGTTCCATCCGTGGGAAAATCCGGCCGGGGTGTCGCTCACGGCCCCAAACGATGTGTACAGGGTTCCCGAGTCACCAAACGGGCAACCGGTACACCGTGCCACGTACCTGTCGCATCACAGCCCGTCCCGAGGGTCAGCGCTGTGCACGACCACCTGTAACTACAAACACCAGAAACTAGTTGCAACTCCTGGACAGAGAACAAGGGCAGTCAATAAGTCGAGCGGGGTCATATTTCAGGGCCCAATGTGTGGTAGTAGCTGTAACTTGAACCACACCTACGGATCTCAGGTCCTATGGTCGGTTCCAATGAAACAACCCACCACGTACTCCTACATGGCCTTTCATCGATACCTTTACCAAACATGTTCCACACTTCCCTCTCTTTATCGATATGATCATTTCACTCTTATCCATCACCCAGATGAACCAGACCTGACACGACTCTAAGCATAGCAGGCAACATAAACAAATAGCATGGTGGATCACACATCACATGGCTCAATCAACTCCTACACATGCTAGTGGGTTTCAACAATTTACTGTGGCAATGACATGTCATGCAAAGGAATAGGGTTCAACTACCGCAGCAAGTAGCAGTTCACACGTTGTTGCCTTAATGCAGTAAAAGAGAGCAGGAGCGAGAAGATGGGTTTGTATCAGAATGATCAATGATTGCTTGCCTGACAGAGTGGTTGTCGGGTACTGCTCTTCAGTTGGATAGGCACAAGTATCCTTGGGAGCAGGACCTAACACGAAGAATATCGGCGATACAATCAATAAGCAAACAAATGCAACAATATGATGCATGCTCATGATATGGCAAGATGCATGTGTTTTGGGCTAATGAAACTATAACCAGAAGGGTTTGAGCCTATTTGAATCAAAGATTCAAATTGAAACTCAAACTATTATTTGTTTAAGTGCATTATCATGTTTTAGAGTATACAGCAAGGTTAACTTGCTGAAATGCATGAAACTAGTACCATTGGAAAGATTGGATTTTTCTGATCAATTTTCATATATAAATCTTTTCCATCTGAGATACTGTTGAATTTATATGATTTTTTGAAGTTTGAAGCATTTTCTGGAATTTCCTGAATTGTTTTTAAAACAAATAATCCCAGAAAATCATTTACTGCGTCAACGTGACATCATGCTGACGTCAGCTAGTCAACAGGGCGGCCGAGGTCAAACCTGACCAGTGGGACCCACTGGTCAGTGTCATAGTTAGTTAACTGACTAATTAAAACTAGATTAGACACTAACCTAGGTTTGACTAACAGGCAGGGCCCACATGTCAGTGAACCAAGGGGGTCAAACCCTTGGTCAAACGGGGTTAACTCGCCGGCGTTTAGTCGCCGGCGAGGCCAAACGCGGCGGTGAGGTGCGGGATTTGTGCTCCGGCTGCCAAAACGACGACGGAGCACGCCTACGGGCAGCTGGGAGTGAGCCGCGTCGAGTGGGGGTGGTGGCTGGCCTCGGGGTCGCCGGAAACGACGCCAACGTCGAGTCCAGCGGCTGCCGGAGTTCGGGCGGGGTCGAAATCGTCGGTGTGGTGCTCGTAGAGGTGCGTGGAGTGATCCTACAGCACCTACACTGGACAGTGGAGCTGGTGGGCACGATGGCCGGGCCGTTAAATGGCCGGAGCCTCGTCGGCGACGAGCTCCGCGGCGGCGCGTGCAGGTGAGCCTCGTGCAGTGCGTACGGTGCAGGAGAGAACTAACGGAGAGGGAGAGGACGGAGCTGAGCTCACGGCGGTTGCAGTAAACGTCGAGGCGGGCTCGGGGACGGTCGGAGCTGAGCGGGGCGGCGATGGTTATCTCTGCGGCCGGAGTTGGGGAAGACGGGGTCGGGGCGACTCCAGAGCGGGCGAGCGCTCGGGGCTCAGCCTACTCGACGTAGTCGATGACAACGGAGCGAACGGACACGGTGACGGAGCTCGTGGACGGCGGTGGACGCGGCTATCACGACGGCGCGAGCGCGGCTGTGTCGGCCATGGTGCGGGGAAGGCGAGGGAGAGGAGCTGGGGAGGAGTGAGCGTGTCAGCGAGCTCGGGGAAAGTGTGGGTGGTTGATCCCGCCCACCAGAACGGCGAGGGGAGGAAGCAGGGCGGCGGGCAGCTGCGTGGCGCGCGCTGCGGCCGCCGTCGAGCACCTGCCTGCCTGCCTGGCCGAGCCGAGCAGCTCGCTGGAGCGGTGGCTGGGCTGGGCCGGCAGGTGGGCCTATTAGGCGCCAGGTAAGTTTCTCTCCCTCTTCTCTCTTTTCTATTTCTTTCTGTTTCATTTCTTTTGCAACTTTGTTGAATTAATAAAAATGTCAGAACATTTTTATAGCTCATAAAACTAGTCATGCCCACTGTATATAATATGAACATCATGGAACATTTTAGTTTATGATTATTTGGGCACACAAAATATTTTATAGCATTTAAATGCCCAAATGCAAATACCATATGAATTAATCCAGAGACCTTGGATGTCCTAGAAAATTGTACACCATTTTTGGCAGAGGTTTAAGACCAAGGCAGAAATGATGAACATTTTTGAAGGGCATTTTGGGTACATTGGAAAAGATTTTATTAAACCCTAGTTGTTAGAAGAGGGGTGCTGGGGTTTCTGTCATTCCCATTTCAAGTTTCTTTGGAAAGTAAACATGATGCACACTCTAGCTGGTCCTAATGCAAGCACTGACTAGGGATGTGAGAACTCACCCCCACTCAAAAGAATCGCGTCCCGAGATTCGGGTTCCTCCGGAAAGACGGTGGGGTACTCAAGTCGAAGACGATCCTCCCTTTCCCAAGTAGCTTCACTCTCGGAATGATGTGACCATTGAACCTTGAGAAACTTGATATTGTGACGTCGAGTGGTACGCTCGGTTTGATCAAGAATACGAACGGGGTATTCTCGATATGTGAGATTGTCCTGGAGATCAAGCGTTTCGTGGTCCACTCCGCGGATAGGATCCGAGAAGCAACGCCTGAGTTGAGATACGTGGAAGACATCGTGAACTCTGGAAAGGTGCGGAGGTAGTTCCAATTGGTAGGCAACTTCTCCTCGTTTGGCAAGAATGCGAAAAGGACCGATGTAACGAGGGGCCAATTTGCCTTTGATACCGAAGCGATGGGTTCCCTTAAGAGGAGTAACCCGAAGGTAAGCCTTATCGCCGACTTCAAAAGTCACAGCCTTATGATGACTATCATATTGGCTCTTCTGGCGAGACTGGGCTGTTTTCAATTTCTCACAAACGATGCGAACTTGCTCTTCTGCTTCCTGGATCATATCCGGACCAAAGAATTGTCTTTCCCCGGTTTCTGACCAGTTAAGAGGTGTTCGACACCTTCGTCCATATAGAACTTCGAAGGGAGCCTTGCCCAAGCTGGCTTGATAACTATTGTTATAAGCGAATTTAGCAAATGGAAGACACTTCTCCCAGTCCATACCGAAAGAGCTGACAGAGGCTCGAAGCATATCTTCCAGAATTTGATTGACTCGTTCCACTTGACCACTTGACTGAGGATGGAAGGTGGTGCTGAAAGAGAGATGAGTCCCCATAGCATTATGGAAACTTTCCCAAAATCGTGAAGTGAAAAGACTTCCACGGTCTGAGTTGATCTCCAACGGCACACCATGAAGTGATACTATCTGAGAGATATACAAGTCTGCTAGCGGGCTAGCGGTTATACTCTCTCGAACAGGTAGGAAGTGGGCTACTTTGGAGAGGCGGTCGATAACGACGAAGATAGCATTATTCCCTTTCCTGGTCCTGGGAAACCCGGTAATGAAGTCCATACCGATCTTGTCCCATTTCCATTCAGGAATAGCTAAAGGTTGAAGGGTGCCAGCAGGCCGTTGATGCTCTGCTTTAACTCGACGAAAAATGTCGCAGTTAGCAATGAATTGAGCGATTTCTCTCTTCATCCTAGTCCACCAGAACCTATGACGTAGGTCCTGATACATTTTGGTACTACCGGGATGAATCGTGAGAGGAGATTCATGAGCCTCCTTAGGGATTAACTACCGTAGATGTTGGTTCTTGGGAACCACTAAACGGTTCTCGAAAAAGACAACACATCGATCATCCGTAGAGAAATTTCTAGCGACTCCGCTAGCAATGCTCTCCTGAAGTCGGGATATACCGTTATCACGCTTCTGGGCAGCTATGATTTGATCCATAAGGGTAGGTTTCGCCACCAAGGTGGAAAGGAATCCTCGAGGAACAATGTGAAGGTTAAGCTTATGAAATTCCTCGTGAAGAAGTGGTTGCCCTTGTTGTAACATCAAGTTGTTACAATAAGACTTACGACTTAGTGCGTCGGCCATGACGTTGGCCTTCCCAGGGGTGTAAGTGATTCCTAGGTCGTAATCTGTGAGCAATTCAACCCAATGTCTTTGCCTGAGATTCAAATCTGGTTGGGTGAAGATGTATTTCAGACTTTGGTGATCAGTGAAGATTTCACAGCGATTACCAAGAAGGTAATGTCGCCAAGTTTTGAGTGTGTGGACTACAGCTGCAAGCTCTAGATCATGTGTAGGATAGTTATCCTCATGTAGACGCAACTGTCAAGATGCGTATGCGATCACTTGACGATCTTGCATGAGTATGCAACCTAGTCCTTGTCGCGAGGCGTCGCAGTAGATAATAAAGTCCTTAGAAAAGTCTGGTGGTACCAGTACGGGTGCAGATGTCAGGCGTCTTTTCAGTTCCTGAAAGCTGGACTCGCATTGTGGGGTCCATTCGAACTTTTTATCTTTCTTGAGGAGTTCAGTTAGAGGTTTAGCAAACTTGGAGAAATTCTCGACGAAGCGTCGGCAATAACTTGCTAAGCCAAGGAAACTCCTAACTTGCTTAACCGATTCAGGGGGAGTCCAATCAAGGATGGCTTGAACTCGCTCGGGATTGACGGCAATACCCTTGCCAGAGATCACATGGCCTAGATAGGTCACTTCGGGCAACCAAAATTCACATTTCGAAAATTTGGCATAAAGGCGGTGCTCTCGAAGTTTCGTCAATACCAGCCTTAGATGCTCGGCATGATCTTTCCTGTTCTTGGAATAGATGAGTATATCATCGAGGTATACCACGAAGAATTTATCCAAATACTCCATGAATAGAGAATTCATTAGCCGGGAGAAGGTGGCTGGGGCATTGGTTAATCTGACGGACATGACGGTGTACTCGTATTGGCCATAACGAGTAACAAAAGCCGTCTTGGGAATGTCCTCGTTCTTGATTTTGATTTGATGGTAGCCCAACCTCATATCCATTTTAGAAAAGATTGAGGATCCAGCGAGCTGATCATACAGGTCGTTGATCCTGGCGAGCGGATACTTGTTCTTTATAGTGACCAGATTGACAGGTCGGTAATCTACAACCATCCGTTCCGTTCCATCCTTCTTCTTGATGAAGAGGACGGGACAAGCCCAAGGGGAAGAACTAGAACGGATGAAACCATTTTTCAAGGACTCATCGAGTTGTTTCTTAAGCTCAGCTAATTCTAGGGGTGCCATTTTATAAGGTCTCCTAGAGATTGGGACAGTTCCTGGAATAAGATCTATCACGAACTCGACATCTCTGTCAAGTGGAACACCTGGCAGCTCTTTTGGAAAAAACATCCGGAAAGTCACGGACTACCGGAATATCTTCGAGTTCTGGTAGAGGGATGGCATTAAGAGAGTAGAGCTGACGCTCAGCCATTCGGGTCAAGACATTGACTGTCTTGCCGGATGGGTGTGTAAGTTGAACGGTCCTAGTGTAACAATCAATCTTGGCGTAATGAGTTGTCATCCAATCCATACCCAAGATGATGTTTATGTCCGAGGACTTGAGAGCGATTAGAGATGCAAGGAAAACAAGTCTATCGACAAGGATTTCATTTCCATGGCTTACCCTAGAGGTTTGCCACTTTGAACCAGGAGTTTGAATAACCATGGAAGTAGGGATGTCACAAAAAGTCATGTTTTGCATTCGAGCATAGCTCTCAGATATGAACGAATGGGATGCTCCAGTATCGAAAAGAACAGATGCCGGATGGCAGTTAACAAGAAGCGTACCAAGGACGACGTTAGGATCCTCATGAGCTTCCTCAGCAGAGACAGAGTTGACATGACCACGTGCAGTGGGGATTGGCTTGACATAATTCACCTTGCCGGTTGGCTTACCACGGCCAATGGGTTTTCCTGGCTGGTTCTGGGAACACTCACGCATGTAGTTCCCCGGTTCCCCACACTTGAAGCATGTCACAGTGCCAGTGCGTGGAGCAAAGTTGGTAGGTGGTCCTCCATAAGTCTTGGCAGGTGCATACTGTTGAGTTGCGCGAGGTGCCTCATAGGATGGCCTCGGTGTGTACTTGGGTGGCAGAGCAGTGTTAGGAACCCACACACGGCGCTTGTGAGGGCTAGAGCCGGATGAGGAACCAAAGTCACGAGGGTGCTTGCGTGTGGCTTCGAAATCAGTCTGGCCCGTATCAGCATTGATAGCTTTGTTTACCAGCTTCTGGAAGGAAGTGCACTCGTGCAGTCGTAGATCTCGGCGGAGTTCGGGGCTGAGTCCCTTACGGAACCTCGCCTGCTTCTTGGCATCGGTGGATACTTCCTCAGGTGCATAGTGTGCCAAGTTGCCAAACTCGCGACTATAGCCATCCACGGTTAACAGGCCCTGGGTGAAATTGCAGAATTCCTACCACTTGCGATCCATGAGACCTTCCGGAATGTGATGTTCACGGAATGCCTCACTGAACTCAGCCCAAGTAGTGATTTGGCCAGCAGGACGCATAGCCTCAAAGTTCTCCCACCAGAGACTGGCAGGGCCCTCAAGATGGTAGGCGGTGTAGATAACCTTGTCAGCTTCGGCCACACGGGCAGAGTGTAGCTTGTGGGTAATACTACGAAGCCAGTCATCCGCATCCAGAGGTTCAGTGGAGTGATGGAACTTCGGTGGGCACATCTTGATAAAGTCGTTGATTGACACCACGTCATTCCTCTGACGAAACCCAGTGTTCTGCTCTATGCGTTCCAGCAAACGGTTGGTCTCTCTCTTGTTCCGTTCTGCCTCGAGCATAACTTCAGCCAAGGGGGGTGGCTGGGGCAGATTCTCATCTCTAGCCCCACTAGCCTCACCCTGCTCCTGAGCAGCAGGAGTGCTGCGAGTGTTGACCATCCTAGGAAAACAAAACAACGGTTTAGACAAGGATGGCAAAAACTTGACATAGGAGTGCAGAATGTAATGGATGACACGGAATGCTGAGATGATCATCCGTACGACATGGTAATATAGAAACTGCCATATATACACCAGTGGTCATACACACCATACATAGTTTAGTACAAGCCAAGGCTAAAGTACAACTGCGGTGAAAGACGATACATCCCATCAGAGGCATTACAAGCTCCTATACATTATTTAACTACACCTCCGGAACTCAGTACTAACTAACTCATATTCGACAAGACACGCAGGACTGTGGAAATACAACTACTATGATACTACTACTGCCACGGTCTAGCTCACATTCCCGTAGTAATCTTCGTAGAGATTACCACCGTAGCCTGGAAGTGGAACAGATGGATCTTGAAACTCTTGAGAACTCGAAGGCTGTGGACCATAGGGACATGGATGTGGCCTCGGGCCTGATGCTGGTGGTAACCGACGCCCACGTGGAGGTGTAATACCCCCAACATCACGCCAATCCATACGATCAGGCAGACGAGTCCGCACGTGGTACAAATCCCGCATATCCAGATATCCGGCATGCATAACAGGTGCAAGCCGTGTCAAAGTAGTCTAGTGGGCGGCTCGAGTGTTATACAGCTCCATTCAGAGGGCACGGACCTCACGGTCCCTATCCTCCAGCATCTGAACAGTAGTCTGAAGCAGTGGCTCTTCATGAGCAGCATCAGTATACAGTCCAGTGTAGTAGCCTTCCTCTCCGGGAAGTGAGGCTGGCATGTAACAGAACTCAATGTTCAGCAACAGGGCATGCCTAGCCCGAAGGATGGTCATCATCGAATAGGCGGCATCCTACACTGCCATCTCGATAGTAAGCCCGAGTCCATAAGACCAATGGATGGGGTCATTAGCTCCGGGATATGAGGGGTATATCCGGACTGTGCAGAAATACTGACTCTAATTAAAATCCCGGTACTGTTCCTCCACGGTGTAATCAGGATACCAGCGGTAACCGGTCTCAGTCAACACACGGACTAGCATGGTCGTGTGACCGGGCACATTAATGCACCGAGTCAAATGAACCACTTGGTGAGGTGTGCGGCTAGACATCTGAAACACGAAGTAATGCAAAGGCATTAGTGTTTCTGGAAGAAATCGGGCAGCATAACAACTGTAAATGCTCAAAAAAGTTTTTGAGACATCATACAAATGATAGCATAGCCACTCAACAATATCATATCAAGGTTCCGGGTCCAACAAATCATCATACTAAAAGGGTAGAAACTGAACTGAGGCTTGAAACCAACAATCCAAAGAGTCTACGGATTAGTAACACGTGAACCTACTAAGGATAAGAGGCCTAGTCCTAAATCCCCGTGGAAAGAATAGACTGACTCAGATCAGAAGGGCATAAGGTAAAGGAGTAAAAAGAGCCTTACGTTCCCTTCCACAATCAATTCCCCTTCATATAACTAAGAATTTTTCTAGACTCAACATCGACCAGTTTGGCTTGATAAACCTACAGGCAGTCCGGCTCTGATGCCAACGCTGTCAGGACCCCGATCCTAAGTCACACCGATCTAGCTGTAACGCGTCATATCACTTTGCGGCCTCACGAACGGTATCCCCATGGGTGCCACCTTACCTGGCCCGGGACCGTTTGCGCATTTTGGCACACGTATATGACAGTGTCGCTAGCATCCATATGACAGAGAACCCGGGCCGACATGGCTAGTTATAAACCAAAAGTGGCACTAAATTACAGAGACAGGCATCCATGACCCAGCAACGAACGTGTCGGTCATCAACGTATGAACCCAAGTCGTAGCAAGCTACATGGACTTAAAGGAACAACGCGTGACATTTCCCCTAAGGGACAGACACAGGAACGAAGAAGGACACATGCCGGCCAGCCTACGTGTTCCGTGCAGTAGCAAGCTACCAAGGCTCATTGGAAGCACTAGGAGGCATTTCCCTGTAAGATAGGCTACCAAAGGAAAACAACTAGGTGTCGGATCCCACACATACCAAGCATTTCAATCATACACACAATATGCTCAATATGTGCAAATACAACATAGCATCACAACAGAACTCTATGACTCAAAGTACATTATTTAAGAGGCTCCAAGAGCCATACATAACATATCCATACATGTAGGGGTCACATGACCCAACACTCAAGTCATACAGTCATACAAGCACAAGCGGAAGCTAACACGTCTGAGTACAGACAACTTGGAAAATAAAATAGGCTTGGTGTAGCCTGACTATCTACAAGGCCCTTCACAAGCTCCAAATCTCCGTCTGGGTAGCAAGCTACTCGTCGACGCCAACGTCTATGTAGAACCCATCAGAAGGGGCAGGGTTCTCCTCTACAACAGTTATTAAGCAAACATGAGTACAAAGGTACTCAACAAGTCTTACAACAGAACCTATCATACATGCAACATTATCAATAGGGGTAGTGGAGTTCATAGCAGAAAGCCAGCTTTGACTCTTGGCTAACCTATACTACAACTCTCAACAGATTGCAAGATATTACTACGTACACGAGTCCTCTACTCACCACAACAATACACCACCGAGGATCCTCTTCCGTCATCCTACGGAAGGGCCATCCACGGCACTCACACTTGTGTTGAGGCTTTTAGTAGTATCCATCAACTTGTCAATGAACTATAAGAGTAACCAAGTAGTCCGTACTGCGAACAACGGCTATTCGAATAGATTGGTAACCTTGCAGGGGTGTACTTCCTCACACATGTTTTCACCACTAAGCATCTGCACACGACATGTGCTCGGCAGACTTCAAGCGAAAGCCAACATGGGTGTAGACCACAACCTAACCAACCACTCAAGTCTCTCGTCCAGGTTTATCGCCTATTTCGGTTCCATCCGTGGGGAGATCCGGCCGGGGTGTCGCTCACGGCCCCAAACGATGTGTATAGGGTTCCCGAGTCACCAAACGGGCAACCGGTACACCATGCCACGTACCTGTCGCATCACAGCCCACCACGAGGGTCAGCGCTGTGCACGACCACCAGTAACTACAAACACCAGAAACTAGTTGCAACTCCTGGACAGAGAACAAGGGCAGTCAATAAGTCGAGCGGGGTCATATTTCAGGGCCCAATGTGTGGTAGTAGCTGTAACTTGAACCACACATACAGATCTCAGGTCCAATGGTCGGTTCCAATGAAACAACCCACCACGTACTCCTACATGGCCTTTCATCGATACCTTTACCAAACATGTTCCACACTTCCCTCTCTTTATCGATATGATCATTTCACCCTAATCAATCACCCAGATGAACCAGACCAGACACTACTCTAAGCATAGCAGGCAACATAAACAAATAGCACGGTGGATCACACATCACATGGCTCAATCAACTCCTACACATGCTAGTGGGTTTCAACTATTTACTGTGGCAATGACAGGTCATGCAAAGGAATAGGGTTCAACTACCGCAGCAAGTAGCAGTTCACACGCTGTTGCCTTAATGCAGTAAAAGAGAGCAGGAGCGAGAAGATGTGTTTGTATCGGAATGATCAATGATTGCTTGCCTGACAGAGTGGTTGTCGGGTACTGCTCTTCAGTTGGATACGCAGAAGTATCCTCGGGAGAAGGACCTAACACGGAGAATATCGGCGATACAATCAATAAGCAAACAAATGCAACAATGTGATGCATGCTCATGACATGGCAATATGCATGTGTTTTGGGCTAATGCAACTATAACCAGAAGGGTTTGAGCCCATTTGAATCAAAGATTCAAATTGAAACTCAAACTATTATTTATTTAAGTGCATTATCATGTTTTAGAGTATACAGCAAGGTTAAGTTGCTCAACCATGTATGAAACTAGTGCCATTGGAAAGATTGGATTTTTGTGATCAATTTTCATATATAAATCTTTTCCATCTGAGCTACTGTTAAATTTATATGATTTTTTGAAGTTTGAAGCATTTTCTGGAATTTCCTGAATTGTTTTTAAAACAAATAATCCTAGAAAATCATTTACTGCGTCAGCATGACATCATGCTGACGTCAGACAGTCAACAGGGCAGCCCAGGTCAAACCTGACTAGTGGGACCCACTGGTCAGTGTCACAGTTAGTTAACTGACTAATTAAAACTAGATTAGACACTAACCAAGGTTTGACTAACAGGCAGGGCCCACATGTCAGTGACCCAAGGGGGTCAAACCCTTGGTCAAACGGGGCTAACTCGCCGGCGTTTAGCCGCCGGCGAGGCCAAACGCGGCGATGAGGTGCGGGATTTGTGCTCCGGCTGCCAAAACGATGGCGGAGCATGCCTACAGGCAGCTGGGAGTGAGCCGCTTCGAGTGGTGGTGGTGGCTGGCCTCGGGGTCGCCGGAAACGATGCCGGCGACGAGTCCAGCGGCTGCCGGAGTTCGGGCGAGTTCGAACTTGTCGGTGTGGTGCTCGTAGAGGTGCGTGGAGCTGGTGGGCACGATGGCTGGGCCGTTAAATGGCCGGAGCCTCGTCGGCGACGAGCTCCGCGGCGGCGCATGCAGGTGAGCCTCGTGCAGTGCGTATGGTGCAGGAAAGAACTAACGGAGAGGGGGAGGACGGAGCTGAGCTCTCGACGGTTGCAGTAAACGTCGAGGCGGGCTCGGGGACGGTCGGAGCTGAGCGGGGCGGCGATGGGGATCTCTGCGGCCGGAGTTGGGGAAGATGGGGTCGGGGGCGACTCCAGAGCGGGCGAGCGCTCGGGGCTCGGCCTACTCGACGTAGTCGATGACGACGGAGCGGACGGACATGGTGACGGAGCTCGGTGACGGCGGTGGACGCGGCTATCACGACGGCGCGAGCGCGGCGGCGTCGGCCATGGTGCGGGGAAGGCAAGGGAGACGAGCTGGGGAGGAGTGGGCATGTCAGCGAGCTCGGGGAAAGAGTGGGTGGTCGATCCCGCCCACCAGAACGGCGAGGGGAGGAAGCAGGGCGGCGGGCAGCTGCGTGGCGCGCGCTCCGGCCGCCGTCGAGCACCTGCCTGCCTGCCTGGCCGAGCCAAGCAGCTCGCTGGAGCGGTGGCTGGGCTGGGCCGGCAGGTGGGCCTGTTAGGCGCCAGGTAAGTTTCTCTCTCTCTCTTCTCTCTTTTCTATTTCTTTCTGTTTCATTTCTTTTGCAACTTTGTTGAATTAATAAAAATGCCAGAACATTTTTATAGCTCATAAAACTAGTCATGCCCACTGTATATAATATGAACAGCATGGAACATTTTAGTTTATGATTATTTGGGCACACAAAACATTTTATATCATTTAAATGCCCAAATGCAAATACCATATGAATTAATCCAGAGACCTTGGATGTCCTAGAAAATTGTGCACCATTTTTGGCAGAGGGTTAAGACCAAGGCAGAAATGATGAACGTTTTTGAAGGGCATATTGGGTACATTGGAAAAGATTTTATTAAACCCTAGTTGTTAGAAGAGGGGTGCTGGGGTTTCTGTCATTCCCATTTCAAGTTTCTTTGGAAAGTAAACATGATGCACACTCTAGCTGGTCCTAATGCAAGCACTGACTAGGGATGTGACAACGCCCTAGTGTTGGAACCTTCTTAGGCCCGCGGAGCCCTAAATCCGACAAAGATCATCTATCGTGTCTAAAGAAGAGTTTTATCACCACTTCAAACCTCTATTTCGAAGAGATCCCATCTAGAGCCCTGTTCTGGAGCCCTGCCGGAGGAGGAAGCCATTGACGGAGCCATCTTCATCAACCTTGCTGCCTCCATGACCGTGTGTTAGTTGTTCCTTTAGGAACTACTGGTCCATAGTGGCAGCTAGATGGTTCTCTCTCTTTTCTGGATCCTCAATACCATGTTATCTTTCTTGATCGAGGACAATTTGTTGTAATTGGTGGTGTGTTTGTTTGGACATTATGGATTATCACTTTACGATCAGATTGTTCACTTATTTCAATTGAATATATTGGGTTTTCTTGTTGCATAATTAAATAACATTGTATTTTCTCTGATTTATCTATCTTCTTTGGCCAAGTTTGACTGACTTATGTTTAGTGGGAGTGGTACTTTGTAATCGTTCAATCTTGCGGTGCTCTAACCCAGTGTAAGATCGAAAGTATGTCTAGAGGGGGAGTGATTAGACTACTTGACCAATAAAAACTTAGCACAAGTCAAGCAATCTTCCTGCACATGCAATACTAGAGTTGTGGCAGCGGAAAGTAAATCATTGCATATGAAGGTAAAGGGAGGGGTTGGAGAGTGCAAACACAATTGGAGACACGGATGTTTTTGGCGTGGTTCCGATAAGTGAAGCTATCATACATCCACATTGATGGAGGCTTCAACCCACGAAGGGTAACGGCTGCGCGAGTCCACGGAGGGATCGACCCACGAAGGGTCCAAGAAGAAGCAACCTTGTCTATCCCACCATGGCCGTTGCCCACGAAGAACTTGCCTCACTAGGGTAGATCTTCACGAAGTACGCAATCTCCTTGCCCATACAAACTCCTTGGTTCAACTCCACAATCTTGTCGGAGGCTCCCAATTGACACGTAACCAATCTAGGAGACACCACTCTCCAAAAGGTAATAAATGGTGTGTTGATGATGAATTCCTTGCTCTTGTGCTGCAAGTGATAGTCTCCCCAACACTCAACACTCTCTCACAGATTTGGATATGGTGGAAAGAAGATTTGAGTGGAAAGCAACTTGGGGAAGGCTAGAGATCAAGATGCTTGTGGTTGGAAAGGAATATATTGGTCTCAACACATGATCAGGTGGTTCTCTCTCAGAAAATCTATAGTGGAAGTGTAGGCATCTTCTGATGGCTCTCTCACTGATGGAGAAGGGACAGAGGGGTATATATAGCCTCCACACAAATCTAGCCATTACACACATTTGACCCAACTCGGTCAGACCAAATAAACATACTCGGTCAAACCGAAGCAGTTCAAAATGTGAATGTTAGACATTTCGATGTGACCGACAATATCAACTTGGTGAGACCGATGCGTTAGGGTTAGGATAGACCTTATCTCTGTGAGACCGATAACATGCACTCGCTGGGACCGATTTCAGTAATAGGCTAACAGAGACTTGGCTAGGCAAACTCGAT
The DNA here is from genome assembly GCA_902687465.1 of Secale cereale. NCBI lineage: Eukaryota > Viridiplantae > Streptophyta > Magnoliopsida > Poales > Poaceae > Secale > Secale cereale. Next base: position 478,848,975 of record LR738715.1, read on the forward strand.
GGGAGTGATTCGCTCATCTCGGTGAGACTGAAACGTTACGAAAAGGAAACAAAGAGTTTGCATTGCCAACTCAGTGGGATTGATTCACTCATCTCGGGTAGACCAAAACGTTACAAAGGGAAATAGGGAGTTTGCAATCCCATCTCGGTGAGACCAAGATTCCTATCGGTGAGACCGAATTGATTAGGGTTTGTGGCAGTAGCTATGTCAAGTGAACTCGGTCGCGCCGGATAGATCAAATCGGTGGGGCCGAGTTTGACTTTATGGTTTGGGACATATGTGGAAATGAGAAAGTGGTTGATGGATTTGGAGCATATCACTAAGCATTTTGAGCAAGTAGACCATTAAGCGACACCTCATCCCCTTTTAATAGTATTGGCTTTTCCTATGGACTCAATGTGATATTGGATCACTAAAATGAAAATGTAGAGTCTTGAGCTTTTGCCAATCTTTGTCCTTAGCACTTTGAGGGGTCCACATTTCTAATCCATGCCATGCCAACCATTGAACTTCCTGAAATATTTATCTTGAAAGGATATTAGTTCAATGAGCTATATGTTGTTATTAATTACCCAAACCACTCGGGGATTAGTTGCACTTTCAATCTCCCCCTTTTTGGTATTTGATGACAACATATAGATCACAAGTTCGACAAATGATAATAAGAGTGAAACAAATCGTCGATTTAATAAGTATGTGATAAGAAAGAGCTCCCCCTAAATTTGTGCATTATTTAAGATTTGCTTTGAATGCAAATGCACAATTGATTAGGATCATGGGTTACTCTTCCATGTCACATACATCTTAGTGGAGCGCTCAAAATGATATGATTTAAGCATAAGCACTCATCACCAAAATAGCCAAGTGAATGTTCATACACAATCAAATAAGCACACATTAAGCATAGTATGATACGACCAATCAAAAAAGTATCTCACACACATATGCAAATTGTAGCAATAACCAAGCGATCAAACAAAGTAGCAAGCAAAAATCAACAAAGAGAAGCAAGACACTCTCTCTCGAAGCCTAATGATCTATACACTTTCTCCCCCTTTGGCAACAAGTTACCAAAAAGCTTAAAAATGCATAGTGCTATACGACACTCTAGGCACGATCTCCGGGAGCTACTGAAAAAGTCTTCTCGCTGGTGGGTCCGCTGTACGTAGATGGCATGGACATAAGAGCATATGCAAACGCTTTCGACGAAGTCTGTGGATCTAGAGGAGTTGATACTGGAGGAACGACCGTGGCAGTGGCTGCATGAGCTGAAAGTGTAGGCCTGGGCTCGACAACTGGCACAACTGAAGATCTTGGTCCTCTTGGGACTCTCTGAAAAGCATTGGTTGTATCTTTGTCCTCAGCATCTTCCTTGAGCTTCTCCACAGCAGTCTGGATCTCTGTGACCTTCACATCTAGATCACAGAACTTAGTCTCAATGATCCTCTCAAGACTCGCTTGATTCTGAGTCAAGTTGGCCAAACTCTTCTCATTCCTTAGAGTGGCCTCAAGCAGATAACTAAGCTGATCTTGCTTGGTCTTGGGGACTCCAGAAGCACTTGCTAGCTTTGCTGCCTTTGCTTATGCAATCTTCTCTTGGCCTTCAACAGATGTAGGATGGGATGCATCCATGACAACTTCATTGTCCTCAAATTCTGGCCTGAGAGGTACATACCTTTTGTCAAGCAGATATGACCCTTTATCCAACCTGGAGTTAATCAACATATGAATGTGGGGGGCATATCCACAAGACCTCTTCTGGTTTGCTTTTGTCCTCTTGATTGTCTCTACAATCCGGCTCATGATCTTGAATTTCTCTAGAACATCAAACATGTGGAGCAAGTTGATAGAGTGACCTCGGATCATCCTATGATCTCCTGACTTGGGCAACAAAGTGTGCCTCAGTATGGTGTTGATAGTGGTCAATCCAAACATTAGATGATATATAGAACCAAGCTTGTGAGTCTTAAAGTCTTTGTTAGGAATTTGCTTATCCATGTTTGCCATAGAGTCATGATCCTTCCTGGGCTTGGCATACACATCTGTCTCATTGTCATCCTCCTTGGGGGCATTGATCAAACTTGCCCATTCAACAACTGTTGATTGATATCTGGTTCCTTCAGTCATCCATGCAATTCTTCCATATGGATAGAAATGGGCAGTGGAGTAGAATTGCATGATCATCTCATCATTCCATCTGATTAGTTTCATTCCAACAAAGTTGTCAACCTCATTCTTCCTCAAGCTTTCATGCACACCTGGAAAGAAATGAGCATGCTTGTCAATGTATTTCCAGTCAACCCACTTCATGTCACATACAACGGGCTTCTTGTCCAACAAGACTATCTCATAGAAGTCCTATTGTTCCTTGGTGTGAAATTTGTAGTCCACATCAGTTATCCTCCTGGTAGCATATGGATTAGTCTATCTCCAACCTCTCATACCTGCATCCTTTCTCAGTTTCATGTTTTCTGCTACAAGATGGGCATCATTATGATCTGGAATTTTTGGCTTAAGCTTCCTGAGCATCATGGACTCATCATCATATGACGATTCCTCTTCTTGATCTTGCTTTTCTTCTGGAACATCTAGCACTGGGGCCTTGTTCTTCTCAGCTGCAGGAATGTCTCTGGTGGATCTCTTGGGTGCTGAAGCCTTGGGGGCAGCTTTGGGCTTGGATGGAGCAGCCCTGGCTTTGGTGGCATCCCCCATCAGCTTCTGAGTCTTTGCAGCAGGTGCAATAGGCTCATCTACATCATCATCGACATCATCATCATCTCTCATAGATGGCTTGCCAATCACTCTGGCAGTAGTCTTCCTAGCTCTCTTCTTAGTTCCAACTGGCTCATCATCTCTTGTTCCAAGAGTAAACACCATGGTTTCTTGAGTGGGAGATATTGCTTTTGACATAGGCATTCTCTTGGCTGGAGCTTTCTTGTGAAACCTAGACTTGGTTGCAGCTGCAGTGCCATACTCCTTGTTGACAACCTTCTTCTTTGAAGTGACTTCCTCATGAACCACAAATTCTTCATCCCCATTGTCAATTTTTTTCTTATTCCTTGTCTTGGTGGCAGCCTTTGGCAGATTGCTTGGAGTGCTTCTGCTGCTCTCATAGTAGCTGCTATAGGAGGGACTAGAGCCCTCACTCAGATATGCTTGCTCCACTGACCTGTTCTGTCTGTCACTACCCTCAGACATGATTGAAACCGCAAGCTGACCCTGTGAATATATATAGTTGAGGTAGAGTGGATGAGCATCACAAAGTGCAGTGATTTTTGCAAAATAATTGAGTCAAAAACTTAGTTTTAGGTTTTTACAGAAAGCATTTCGGAGCTACCGATTTGTTGTACTTGGTGACACCGAAGCAACTTTAGAGTCTAAACTAGTGAAATCGGTCAGACCGAGACACAGTTCGTGACTCCGAGATTGCTAGGGTTTCACATAGAATTGAACTTGGTCACACTGATTTGTAAGTTTCGGTCAGACCGAAAGTCACAAGTGCAATGGCTTAAGCCAAATCGGTGAGACCGATTTCTACAACTCGGTCAGTCCGAGATGAGTTCGGCAGAAACCTAACCCTAAAATTTTGAATAAACTCTAATCTGAAGGAAATTTTTTGCTGGATAGGATAATCTCAAACTTGGCAAGAATCATGGCATTGACTTTGTGCTAAGAATCAGATTGAGAAAAGCACAAATGGTGGAAGTCATACCCTAACTCGGTGATGAGTTCGCTATGGTGACAACGGCGGCGAAGATTCCCATTGACGGGGTGTGGACCAGCAGCAGGGGTTCGCAGGCCACGAATAGACAATCTGGAGACCTCGAGTGATTCCCTCGCTAGACGCCATACTCTCCTAGGTTGTGAAACCAAGGCTATGATCACCAAAGGTATGGAAATCAAGGCAAATGGAGACCAAAGCTCTGATACCACTTGTAGGATCGAAAGAATGTCTAGAGGGGGGGGGGGGTGATTAGACTACTTGACCAATAAAAACTTAGCCTTTTCCCAATTTTAAGTTCTGACAGATTTTAGCAACTTAGCACAAGTCAAGCAATGTTCCTACACATGCAATTCTAGAGTTGTGGTAGCGAAAAGTAAAGCACTGCATATGAAGGTAAAGGGATGGGTTGGAGAGTGCAAATGCAATTGGAGACACGAATGTTTTTGGCGTGGTTCCGATAGGTGGTGCTATTGTACATCCACATTGATGGAGACTTCAACCCACGAAGGGAAACGACTACGCGAGTCCACGGAGGGCTCCAGCCATGAAGGGTCCACTAAGAAGCAACCTTGTCTATCCCAGCAATGGTTGTCGCCCACGAAGGACTTACCTCACTAGGGTAGATTTTCACGAAGTAGGCGATCTCCTTGCCCTTACAAACTCCTTGGTTCTACTCCAGAATCTTGTCAGAGGCTCCCAAGTGACACCTAACCAATCGAGGAGACACCACTCTCCAAAAGGTAATAAATGGTGCGTTGATGATGAACTCCTTGCTCTTGTGTTTCAAGTGATAGTCTCCCTAACACAACTCTCTCTCACAGATTTGGATATGGTGGAAAGAAGATTTGAGTCGAAAGGAACTTGGGGAAGGCTAGAGATCAAGATTCTTGTGGTTGGATTGGAATATCTTGGTCTCAACACATGAGAATGTGGTTCTCTCTCATAAAATGTATGGTGGAAGTGTAGGCACATTCTCATGGCTCTCTCACTGATGGAGAAGGGGTGGATGGGTATATATAGCCTCCACACAAAATCTAGCCGTTACACACGTTTGACCCAACTCGGTCAGACCGAATAAATGAACTCTGTTAGACCGAAGCAGTTCAAAATGTGAACGTTAGACATTTCGGTGAGACCGACAATATCAACTCGGTGAGACCGATGCTTTATAGTAGACCTCAACTCGGTGAGACCGGTAACATGAACTTGGTGGGACCGTTTTCAGTAATAGGCTAACCGAGACTTGGCCAGGCAAACTCGATGGGACCGATTCGCTCATCGTGGTGAGACCGAATCGTTACGAAAAGGAAACAAAGAGTTTGCATTGCCAACTTGGAGGGACCGATTCGATCATCTCGGTTAGACTGAAACATTACGAAGGGAAACAGAGAGTTTGCAATCCCATCTCGGTGAGACCAAGATCCCTATCGCCGAGACTGCATTGATTAGGGTTTGTGGCAGTGGCTATGTCAAGTGAACCTGGTGGCGCCGGATAGATTAAATCGGTGGGGCCCAGTTTGACTTTAAGGTTTGCGATATATATGGAAATGAGAAAGTGGTCGAAGTATTTGGAGCATATCACTAAGCATTTTGAGCAAGTAGACCATTAAGGAACACCTCATCCCCTTTTAATAGTATTGGCTTTTCCTATGGACTCAATGTGATCTCGGATCACTAAAATGAAAATGTAGAGTCTTGAGCTTTTGCCAATCTTTGTCCTTAGCATTTTGAGGGGTCCACATTTCTAATCCATGCCATGCCAACCATTGAAGTTCCTGAAATATTTATCCTGAAAGGATATTAGTTCAATGAGCGATATGTTGTTATTAATTAGAAAAACCACCCGGGGATTAGTTGCACTTTCAATATCCCCCTTTTTGGTAATTGATGACAACATATAGATCAAAGCTTCGACGAATGATAATAAGAGTGCAATATATTGTCGCTTTGAGAAGTATGTGATAAGCAAGAGCTCCCCCTAAACTTGTGCATTATTTAAGATTTGATTTTGAATGCAAATGCACAATCGGTTAGGGTCATGGGTTATTCTTCCATGTCACATACATCTTGGTGGAGCACTCAAAATGATAAGATTTAAGCAATAAGAACTCATCACCAAAATAACCAAGTGAACGATCATACACAATCAAATAAGCACACATTAAGCATAGTATGATATGATCAAGGACAAAAAGTATCTCACACACATAAGCAAATTGTTTAAGATTATTTGCACACAGTTCACGTCTAGTAACCATGTGTGTTGCTATGCGATATTAGACATGATTATTTTTATGATTTGTGGGTGATTTTTCGCAAACATTTTAAGAGAAAGACATGTTTGCGTAGTGTTCAATCATCACACACGGTTCATTTGGTATAACTGTGTGCGTTTGTTATTACCAAGTACTTCGTGTGCGCTGTTGCGAAATGGCACATGAGGGATGGATAAGAACTAGTGTCGGACCACACGTCTTGTAAAATCAATAACCCTACAACAAGGACAGTCATGGACTGGACTACTTTTGTTCCCACTGGAACGCTCGTCGGCGAGCATCTGTCCTGCCCAATTTTCACCCATTGACATGTGTTGCTGCCACAACGGTGTGATGCGAGCATCACTTCGTGTCATCATATGTGTCGTCGAGCCTTATAGGCCAAGTATCATCGTGGTGGGTGGCAGAAAACCCCTATCTGCCGCTCTAGAAAAGAAAACCCCCATTTCTCCACCGTCACTACTGCTAACGCCGCCGATAGACCCAATGGCTCCGATACGCCAGAACAACGAGAGGGAGGGTCGACGCTTAGCTTTTCTACCACATGACACATGCTTCGAGTGTGCTAAGCGCGGTCAGCAAGCTATGCTGGCGCACCAAGGCTCCTACATCACTGACGTGGTGCAGAATGCGGCCGATAGGCGGCAGGCCGGGGGTGGGGGTGGGTGGCAGCCACCATTGGCACCCTAGGGTTTGTGGTGGCGGCCGACGCTACGGACGGCGATGATGACCCCAAAGGAACCGCATAGCTCGCCTGGGACACTGCTACTTGTTAACTGTGTTGGAATTTTCACTGAAAAGGAGGGGGGATGTAGCATTGTAGATATAAGTATCTCCCTCAGTGAGAACCAAGGTTATCGAACCAATTGGAGAACCAAGCAAATACCCTTCGACAACACGTAGAGACAAATCCAAATCCTTGCACCCAATGTGGGCAAGAGGGTTGTCAATCCCATTAATCTCGTTACTTGCAAGGATTAATACTGATAGATAGATAAAAAGGTAAAATAAAAAGTATAAAATTAAAACATGTTATTTTTGGTTTTTAATATATGATAAAATAAGACATGGGGCCCATAGTTTTTACTAGAACCTTCTCTCTCGAACACATAATATACGGCGGGTAAAGAAATTACTAATGGGAAATCGATAGAAAACACATAATTATGATGTTATTCATCGCAATTATCACACATATAGGCATCACGTCCGTGACAAGTAGACCAATTCCTGCCTGCATTTACTATTATTACTCCACCAATGGACCGCTATCCAGCATGCATCTATTGTATTAAGTTCATGACAAACAGAGTAATACTATAAGCAAGATGACATGATGTAGACAAAGTTAACCCAATCAATATGAATAAACCCCATTGTTTTATCCTTAATGGTGACAACACAATACGTGCCTCGCTACCCCAACTATCACTTGGTGAGGACATCGCATGATTGAACCCATTATAAAGCACCCCTCCCACTGAAGATAAATCAATGTAGTTGGCCAAACCAAACAAATAGATCAGAGAGAAATATGAAGCAAACATAATCATGCATAATAAAATTCCAAAATACTCAATTACTTCAATGAATAAAATGATCATAAACCCACAATTCAACGGATCCCAACAAACACACCGCAAAAGAAGATTACATCGGATAGAACTCCAAGAAGATCGAGGACAACATTGTATTGAAGATTAGAGAGAGAGAAGAAGCCACCTAGCTACTAGCTATGGCCGCATAGGTCTGTGGTGAACTACTCACGCATCATCAGAAGGCAGCAATGATGATATAGAATCCCTCCATGATCGATTCCCCCTCTGGCAGAGTACCGAAAAAGGCATCCATGTGGGATCACGGAAGAATAAAAGCTTGTGGTGGCGGAAAAAGTATTTGGAGTGGCTCTCTAATGGTTTCCCAACATTATAGAATTTATAGAAGCGAAATTTGTTCAGACGGAGCCACGAGGGGCCCATAAAGTAATAGGGCGCGCCATGTTGCCTTGCCGTCTCCTCATTTGTCCTCTGGTCTCCTCCAAGAGTTTCTAGGGTCTCTTATGTCCACAATTTTTTTTTCAAAAAGTTTCATCGCGTATGGACTCCGTTTGGTACTGATTTTCTGGAAACCCAAAAACAAGCACAAAATAGCAGCTCGCACTAGGCACTGGGTTAATAGGTTAGTTCCAAAAATGATATAATATAGCATATAAAGTACCCAAGATTGATAACATAATAGCATGACACAATCAAAATTATAGATACATTGGAGACGTATCAGCACCCAAGCATAATTGATGCTCATCCTCGAGTAGGTAAATGATCGAAACATTTTTTTGATGTGAAATGCTACCTAACTTGTGTATCAAGTAATCTCTTTAGATTATAACTGATGAGAAATGATGAAGTAAAAATATCAACATACTAATATCCATGAATACAAGAATCATAATCATTAATTTTTCAAAATATACGATCCTTAACGAATGTTATCCCGACTCATTTTATCATAGTAACATGGCATGACCCCGCCTTCATTGCATAAATATAAATCATGAGCACCTCGGTGTTAAACTAAGCAATTGGATCGTATTTCTAACGTGCTTCAACACTTTCAACTTCATGCAATACACGAGCATAAGCCATGGACATAGCACTAGGTGGAATATAATGCGGTGGTAGGGATCAATAGGAGAAGTTGAAACGGAAGAAAGTCTCACATCAACTTGGTGGATCAATGGGCTATGGAGATTCCCATCAATCGATATCAATGCGAATAGTAGGGTTTGCCATGCAATAAATGCACTAAGATCTATAAGTGTATGAAAGCTCAATGAAAACTAAGTGGGTGTGCATCAAACTCGCATGCTCATGAGACGTTGGGGATTTGAGGAAGCCCATCATCAGAATGTGCAAGACAAGTTCCATAAACAAAAAATTCCCACCTGTATATGAATGTGACTACTCAGGAGACTCTCCATATGAAGAACATGCTGCTACTTTGAAGCACAAGTGTGGAAAAGGATAGTAGCATTGCCCCTTCTCTCTTTATCTCTCATTTTTTGTTGGGCTCTTTTTGGTCTCTTTCCCCCATTTTTCGTCCAAGTCTCCGCCCGACTTGTGGGGGAATAATAGTCTCCATCATCCTTTCCTCACTTGGACAATGCTCTAATAATGATGATCATCACACTTTTATTTACTTACAACTCGATAACTAGAACAATATGGCTCTATATGAATGCCTCTGGTAGTGTACCAGGATGTGCAATGATCTAGCGTAACATGTATAATAATGATGAATGGTGGCAGAGCCACAGATATCATGTCAACTCTATGATCATGCATAACAATATGACAATGAAAATGTATGTCATGAAAACGGAACGGTGGAAGTTGCATGGCAATATATCTCCGAATGGCTATGGAAATGCCATAATATGTAGGTATTGTGGCTATTTTGAGGAATATATAATGTGGCTTATGTGTGATAGAGCGTATCACACCACAAGGTTTGGATGCACTCGCGAAGTTTGCACCAACTCTCAAGGAGAGAAAGGGCATTGCACGGTACCAGAGAGGTTAGCTAATTGTGGAAAGATAGGAGTGCGTATAATCTATGGACTCACATTGGTAATAAAGAACTCATATACTTATTGGAAAAGCCTATTATCCCTCGAAGTGAAGTACTACTCGCATGCCCCTAGGTTGGAGGTTGGTAGGAGTTAATCATCACGCGCCCCCGATTATAAGAAGACATATGTTTTCAGTCAGACCTAAGAATTCTCAGACTTCCCCACCATGCCATGAACAACACTTAGATGAGAAATTAATAACAAGCTTCAATACCAATATTTATACTAACCAATGATCATGAACGTATATACTTTAATATTATGACATCAATATAATTAAACCATAGGTTTCGTATTTATTGATCTACATGAAAGTTTTTATTATACCCCCCTTGAATACCTATCCTTCTCGGACTAGTCTTGTATCCCTTACATATTGCCAATTGTGAATTAATAGACTCTCAAAAAGATATAAGTGAAGCATGAGAGTGAAATAATTTATATAAAATATAACCACCGCCGTGCTCTTAAAATTTTAAGTGAAGCACAAGAGCAACCACCTAGCTCAAAAGATATAAGTGAAGCACATAGAGTATTAAACAAATCACAGATAAATGTGTGTCCCTATCAAAAGTTCTGTCCATAATACAATGATTGTGGTAAACTAAAAAGCAAACAAACAAAAACTATAATACAAGATGCTCCATGCAAAACTCATATCATGTGAGCTCCAAGTAACACACCGATAGATTCGAGACGAAAGCGGGGATGCCATCTGGGGCATCCCAAGCTTACACGCTTCGGTCTTCCTTGAATATTACCTTGGGGTGCCTTGTGAATCCCCAAGCTTAGGGTCTTGCTACTCCTTATTTCTTCATCTATCGCGATCTCACCCAAAACTAGAAAACTTCAGCACACAAAACTCACCAGAAACCTTGTGATCTTCGTTGGTATAATAGACAAATCATAAACTTTAGGTACTATTACGGACCCATTAATATTTTATTATTGCATAATAGCTACTGTATTCTAACTTCTCCATGATTTATACCCCCCGATATAATCCATAGCATCATTAAAACAAGCAAACTATGCAACGAAAACATAATATGTCTAAAAGAGAACAGTTTGTAATGATCGGAACAAATACCGTACTCTACAACTCCAAAAATTCTGTGAAATCAGGAAAACGTGGGATACTTGTATATAAAATTATAAATCGTGTGTATTTTTTTAGGAAATTGTCACGTTCTTGTAAATTATGGAATTTTCTGCATTGGAAGCAAAACTTTCTATTTTTCATATAATCAAGTCAACTATTGTCCAAACCATCCCAAATGCTTTACTAGGCACAAAGACTAATTAAAACATAAAAACCCAATCATAATAGTAGCAAAAATTGTGTCAACACACAAAAACATAAAGTAAAAGCAAAACTTTATGATAACTATTGGGTTGCCTCCAACAAGCGCTATTGTTTTATGCCCCTAGTTAGGCCTAAGGCATTGTTTCACGTATCGTAATAAAAATAAGGTGATCGTCAATGTTCATATCATACTCCATTATTTCAGCACTAACCTTCCTAAGAGGTTAACATAAGTAATCAAAAGGGTCAAATTTAATAGGGTATGGATCCGTAAGGTCAAGTTTAGGAGGATGAGGTCCCTCATTTAGCCCTTTGTTATACATGTTTCTTTGGATATGTTCACTTAGTCTTTTCTTACGGACACACCCAGTCTGTTATATTGTACAATAATATTATCATGTTCATATATTTTATCAAGTAAAACGGATGGGGGAACCTTTTTCCTAAGATTCTTACTGTAAGTAGCATAGTCTGGAGATTGTAATCTCCCTATTTCCCCTTGATTGTAAAGAATTTCTTCTATAGGGGGATACCCACTATTTGTATCGTAGTAAGCAAATATTTCGCGTGCCTCCTTCATGATATGACCAAATTCATAAGCTAGAAATATAGTGGCTACACATTTAATAGAAGGATCATCAATGTTTGAGAATTCTAGAAGTATCCTTTGTATAGCGAGATGCATATGCACAAAATGTCTTAATTCAACTATAAGCAAAGATATGGTGCCCGCAAGACTAAAGTTTCATTAAGAATTGATCCTCTTAACATGGGTAACGTGTCATCACAAGTGAAGAAATCCTGAATAACACCTTTTCCAATTAGGGATGGCAATGGGTAGGGTATGGGCGGGTATGACACTTTTCTACCCAAACCCAAACCCAAATATTTTTTCTATACCCACCCACTTCACTATGCATGGGCGCAAATTGGTACCCATGCCCATACCCATCAGGTATCTTATACCCACTGGGTATCCGGTGGGAACAGTATATAGCATTGACATGACAAAAGTAAGATGAGAAAAAGGTCTAAATTCAAGTACCCATCTGGTGGGAAATTCCAATAATGTTACCACTACCTATACAAAGTTTTTAGTATGCATAATAGTGGGTTCTTCTTTATCAGCATCATCATCGATAAGATCATCTAACTTTTCTTTATCTACTTCAACAGTACCTCTTTTAATATTTTTCATTTTTCACATGTATAGTTTGATGACCAAAAGGTCCCGTACTAGTGACGGGAGCATTACTAACTTTTTCAAACTCACACATGATAACAATTCCACGCAAAGAAACAAAGTGAAATATATTTATGTGTGTTTGATTTTGAGAGAAGTGGAGGGAGATGAAAAAGAGAGGCAAATGAAAAGTTAAATAAAAAGTAGAGCAAGTAGACGATAATTTGTATGTAGGAGCCTAATTAGAATTTGATGAACGGAGCCAGAAATTTTTCCTGCAACTTGTAAACCGCATTGGGATTTCCCATCAAGAGGAATGATATGTCTCCAATGTATCTATAATTTTTGATTGTTCCATGTTATTATATTATTAATCTTGGATGTTTTATATACATTTACAAGCAACTTTACATAGTTTTTTATTGTTCCATCCTAGTGCCAATGCTAGTTACTATTTTTTTTGCTTATTTTCGACTTACATAATATCAGTAACAAAACCTTTTGGAGATTTTTCCTGGCAATAAGAGACCCTAGAAGCTTCAAGAAGGAATGAGAAGATGAAGGAGTGGCCACTAGGCACCAGCGCGCGCCTTGGTACATAGTAGGGCCCACAAGCCTTCATTTGACCTAACTCCGCCTCTATAAATACTCTAAAAACATAAAACCTACCGGGAGTCCCTGAAATACCTTTTCCACCGCCGCAAGTTCCAAAACCATGAGATCCCATATAAAGGCCTTTTTTGGTACTCTACCAAAGTGGGGTTTGATCACGGAGGGGGATCTTCATAATCTTTGCCGCCCTTCAATGATGCGTGAGTAGTTTACCACGGACCTATGGGTCCATAGTTAGTAGCTAGATGGCTTCTTCCCTCTCTTTAATCTTCAATACAATGTTCTTATCGGTGTTCTTGGAGATATATTTGATGTAATGACTTTTTGCGGTGTGTTTCTTGGGATCCGATGAATTGTGAGTTTATGATCAGATCTATCCATGAATATTATTTGAGTTTTCTCTGAACTCTTTTTTGCATGATTGTTATAGCTTCTTATTTATTTTCCGATTTATTAGTTTGGTTTGGCCAACTAGATTGATTTATCTTGCCATGGGAAGAGGTGCTTTGTGATGGGTTCGAACTTGCCGTGCTCAATCCCAGTGACAGAAAGGGACATGAGACGCATGCATCATTTCTATTAAGGGTAACAAGATGGGATTTATTTCATACGTGAGTTTATCTTGTCTACATCATGTCATCTTCACTACAAAAAGAAGACACATCCATGACATTATGGCCTGAATGAACTTTTTTCTGTCATGGTTATGACACTTCTATGTCAATAATTGTGATAAAAATATGTATCATCATAGATGTGGTAAGCTCCTACTTCTATGACAAAAATTATGACAGAAAATTGGCTTTTCATCCTGGGTAGGTCGGGGATGCACCTGCATAACCTTCTTTGGGTCGACCATGACATACAAATCATGGTAAAAGTGAGGGCGAGTAAATTTTCTCGGAGTTCCCGGTTACGGTGGGTGGTCAGGGCCGAGCGATGCAATGCGGTTTGTGCGTTTCTCTCGTACACACACATGTGTGCGAGGCGTTCGCTAATTGAACCCGACCGCGATGGGGCATTCGCTAACTAAACCCGAGGGATCGATCTCGCCCTCGCACCACCTCTAGCCACTGAAGCTGATCGATCCTTTGCTTCACTAAAACCAAGCGATTCCTTTGCTGCCTGACCAAACCCAATCGGTTCTTCTTGATGCTTCCTAAAGTCGAAGGTCCCCGTACGAGCGAGACGTAGCCGGTTGGGTTACCTCTTGATGAACAGTGCCCGTTGTTGCCTCGCGCATGATACACGTAGACACGAGTCGAGACGCATCCATCGATCGAGCCGGCTGGTTGGCTATGGATGAATAGTTCTCGGTGGGGGTTGGATGAACAGGACCCCGTGGTTGCCACTGGATGAACATGACCCCGAGGAGGCCACCACAACGCAGCCAGTTGGGGGTGGATGAACAAGACCTTGTGGAGGGCTGGATGAACAGTAACCGGTGGAGGTTGGAGGAGGTCGATGGTGGATGAACAGTAGCCCGTGGAGGCTGGAGTAGGGTAGTAGACGGTGATGAACAGTGGAGTCATGTTTTGTGGTACACCACACCCCTCCCAATGAACAGGACCCTGTTTTGACCATAGGCGCTCGAAGAGTTGTTCGTTTCCTCCGTTTTGCGGTACACCACATCCCTCCCGATCCACATGACCCCATTTCGATCGTAGGATGTCGAAGATAACTCCGTTTCATCCATTTTGCGGTATGCCAGACCCTGAGCTGATGACTAGGACCCCGTTTTGACCATAGACGGTCGAACAGAAGGCTGTTTCCTCCGTACTACAGTATGCTAGACCCCGTTTCGGCTGTTCTGTCCAAGCCGGTTGGCTCCCATTGAACAGGACGCATTCTGACCTAGTTGGTTGCCTCCCGATGAACATGATACTATTTCTTCGTTCTGATCCTGCCCGTATGTACGTATACGTGGCTGCTGTATGTACCATTGTTGCTGTACGGGTTCGAGACCCCGCCCATATGTACTTATGTGGCCGTATTTTTTGTCGTGTGGTGCTACTTCTGGAGCTTGCGTTGATTTTCCCTTGAAGAGGATAGGGTGATGCAACAAAGTAGAGATAAGTATATCCCTCAGTTAAGAACCAAGGTATCAATCCAGTAGGAGGCATAAGCAAGTCTCCAATAGATGCACCTGCACAAACTAACAAACACTGGCACACAACGCGAAAAAGGGGTTGTCAATCGCTTCACGGTCACTGGCAAGAGTGAGATCTGATAGAGATATATTTAAAATATAAATAAAAGGTAAAATAAAGTAAACACCAATAAATTGCATCAAGATATTTTTGGGGTTTTGGTTTCATAGATCCGAAAATAAATGATAGAAAATAGACCCAGGGGCCATAGGTTTCACTAGAGGCTTCTCTCTTGAGGAAAGCATACGATGGGTAAATAAATTACTATTGAGCAATTGATAGAAAAGCGCAAAGTTATGACGACATCTAAGGCAATGATCATGAATATAGGCATCATGTCCGTGGCAAGTAGACCGAAACAATTATGCATCTACTACTATTACTCCACACATTGACCGATTCCTGCCTGCATCTAATATATTAAGTTCGTAAGAACAAAGCAACGCTTTAAGCAAGATGACATGATGTAGAGGGATAAACTCAAGCAATATGACATAAACCCCATCTTGTTATCCTTAATGGAAATAATACAATACGTGCCTCGCTGCCCCTTCTAGCACTAGGTGAGGACACCGCAAGATTGAAAACATCACAAAGCACCTTTCCCATTGCAAGAAAAAACACTCAAGTTGGCCAAACCAAATTGATAGACTAGAGAGAAATACATCGCTATCTTAATCATGCATAAAAAGAGTTCAGAGAAGACTCAAATAATATTCATAGATAATCTGATCATAAATCCACAATTGATTGGATCTCAACAAACGCACCGCAAAAGAAGATTACATCGAATAGATCTCCAAGAGCATCGAGGAGAACATTGTATTGAAGATTAAAGCGGGGGAATAATCCATCTAGCTACTAGCTATGGGCCCGTAGGTCTTTTGTAAAGTACTCACACATCATCGGTAGGGCAACAAGGTTGATGTAGATGCCCTCCGTGATCGAATCTCCCTCCGATGGAGTACCGCAAAAGGCACCAAGATGGGATCTCACGACAACAGAAGGTTGCGGCGGTGGAAATGTGTGTTTGGCGTCCCCTCTAACGTTGGGGGAGTATTTGGGTATTGATATAGATGAGATTAGGGCTATAAGATCCTTGAGGGGCCCAAAAGCCTTAGGGGCACGCCCCCTAGGGCGCGCCCTGGCAGCTTCTTGGCCTCCTCATGGGTCTTCTTGCTTCTTCCTGAAGCTTTGTGGATGTCTTCTGGTCCAAGAAAAATCACCGTAAAGTTTTATTCCATTTGATATTGATTTTCTATAAAAGACAAAAACAAGGAAAAAAAACAGGAACTGGCACCGGGCACTAGGTGAATAGATTAGTCCCAAAAATGATATAAAATAGCATATTAATGCATATAAAACATCCAAAGTAGATAATATAATAGCAAGGAACAATAAAAAAATAGATACGTTGGAGACGTATCAAGGATCCCCAAGCTTATTTCCTGCTCGTCCTCGAGTAGGTAAATGATAAAAACAATTTTTTTGATGTGGAATGCTACGTAACATATTTATCAATGTAATTTTTCTTATTATGGCATGAACGTTCAGATCCATATGATTCAAAGCAAACGTTTAATATTGACATAAAAACAATAATACTTCAAGCACACTAAAAAGCAAAATCATGAACCTTCAAAATAACATGGCTAAAGAAAGTTATGCCTACAAAATCATATAGTCTTGTTATGCTCCATCTTCTCAACACAAAGTATAAATCATGCACTACCCCGGTGTGAGCCAAGCAATTGGTTCGTACCTTTTAATGCGCTTCAGCTTTTTCAACTCTTCATGCAATACATGAGCGTGAGTCGTGGACATAGCACTATAAGTGGAATAGAAGGTGGTAGTAGACAAAAGAAGGGAGAAAGTATCACATAAACTAGGCAAATTAATGGACTATGGAGATGTCCATCAATTGATATCAATGTGAGTGAGTAGGGATTGCCATGTAACAGATGCACTAGAGCATAAGTGTATGAAAGCTCATGTCGGGGGAAACTGTCCACCACGAGCACCTATGGGACCGGAGCCCCTTATACGTTGCGGTAAGGCAGCGGAGGAAGCACAAAGAGCGGATCAAGGAGCACACGCGGGCAGTTTACCTAGGTTCGGGCCGCACGGATGCATAAAACCCTACTCCTGCTTAGATTGTATTGAGTTCTTGGGCTCGGGAGCTTGAAGAACTAGCTACACCGAGCAAGAGAGCTGTCTAGGTTCCGAACCCCCTCTACGTTGTGCATGGGCCTCCTTTTATAGCTCAAGGGGTCACCGACAGGTGTCAACGTAGAGGAGGGTAAAAATGTAACTTTGGTGGTAGTTGTAACGGTGCGGGAATAGTGCGTGAACAGTGGGTGAACAGTGGTCATCACCTAACTTTGACAGTGGGGGACAAGGGCATTAAATGCCCGTCACCGTCGACCCCAAAAGCACTCGTCCATGCGTCTCCGTTCGCCACGGCGGTAGCCTCGTCACCGTGGCTCGCCACCGTGTCCCCCAGGCTGCACAGCCATCCGCCACGCGTCCCTGGAAGATCCCCAGGGCGACGCGTGGGCAGATGAGCTGGAGCGCGGGCACACAACGTGAGTTTCCCCCGGCAAGAACCTTGCCGGGGCCTTGACCTTGCCGGGCCCTGAAGCTTGTCGCTCCCCGGGCCTTGCCGGGGCGCAGGGTGCGCCGAGGCACGCCTTCTGAAATACAGTCTTCTGGTCTTCCTGGCAAGCTCCTCTTGCCAGGGTCTTGTGTTAATGTGATAGTCTTGAGCCTGGAACGGCCTTCACGGCAAGCTCCACTTGCCGGGGTCTTGATCTTCTGTCTTGTATACTTTGTTTTTGAATGGCTTAATAAGGACCGGAAAGGTTTCCGGCAAGCGTGTGGTGAGCTCTGCCGCGGGAAGCTACTACTGCCCGTGCACAAGTTGGGGTGTTAAGGTACCCCTATCTTAGTACACCGACTGCTCAGAAGAAAACTAAGTGGGCGTGCATCTAACTTGCTTGCTCATGAAGACCTAGGGTAATTTGAGGAAGCCCATTATTGGAATATACAAGCAAACTTCTATAAATAAAAATTCCCACTAGTAATATATGAAAGTGACAACATAGGAGACTCTCTATCATGAAGACCATGGTGCTACTTTGAAGCACAAGTGTAGAAAAGGTCAGTAACATTGCCCCTTCTCTCTTTTTCTCTCATTCATTTTTTTATTTTCTTTTCTTTTTGGACACTTTGCCCTCTTTTTTTATTTGGCCCCTTTGGCCTCTTTTATTTTATAAACTTCACATGGGACAATTCTCTAATAACGATAATCATCACACTTTTGTTTACTTACAACTCAAGGCGAAAACTCATAATGACGGAACGGTGGAGTTACATGGCAATATATCTCGGAATGGCTATCAAAATGACATAATAGGTAGGTATGGTGGCTGTTTTGAGGAAAGGTATAAGGTGGGTTCAATGCACCGGCGAAAATTGTGCGGTACTAGAGTGGCTAGCAAAGGTGGAAGGATGAGAGTGCGTACAGTCCATGGACTCAACATTAGTCATAAAGAACTCACATACTTATTGCAAAAAGTTTATTAGCCCTCGAAGCAAAGTACTACTACGCATGCTCCTAGGGGAGAGGTTGGTAGGAGTTAACCATCGCGTGCTCCCGTCTTTCACACAAAGGAAGACAATCAAGGATAAATTGCGCTCCAACTTCATCACATAACTAGAAGACCATACGTGCATGATACGGGAATCACAAACCTTAACACAATTATTTTTACTAATCCACAATTTACTACTATCATGACTCTAATATTACCATCTTCATATCCCAAAACAATTGCAAGGAATCAAACTTCTCATATATTCAATGCTCTTTATGAAAGTTTTTATTATATCCCCCTTGAATGCCCATCATATTAGGAGTAAACTCATAACCTAAGAAAATTACCATGATTTTTATTAGACTCTCAAAATAATATAAGTGAAGCATGAGAATTCATCATTTTCTACAAAATAACATCACCGCCGTGCTAAAAAAGATACAAGTGAAGCACTAGAGCAACTGGCTAGCTCAAAAGATATAAGTGAATCACATAGAGTATCCTAATAAATGCACGATTAATGTGTGTCCCTCTCAAAAGGTGTGTAAATAAAGGATGATTGTGGTAAACTAAAAAGCAAAGACTCTTATCATACAGGATGCTCCAAGCAAAACACATGTCATCCGGTGAATAAAAATATAGCCTCAAGTAAATTTACTGATGGATTGAATACAAAAAAAGGGGATGCCATCTGAGGCATCCCCAATCTTAGATGCGTGTTTGTCCTTGAATATTACCTTGGGGTCCATTGGGCATTCCCAAGCTTAGGCTCTTACCACTCCTTTATCCTGTAGTCCATTAAATCTTTACCCAAAACTTGAAAACTTCACAACACAAAACTCAACAGAAAACTCGTGAGATCTGTTAGTATAATAAAGCAAATCACCACTTTAGGTACTATTGTGAACTGATTATAATTTTATGTTGGTTTTATATCTATTGTATTCCAACTTCTACAAGGTTCATACCCCCCGATACTACCCATAGATTCATCAAAATAAGCAAACAACACAATGAAAACAGAATCTGTCAAAAACAGAACAATCCCGTAGAAATCTGGAAACTTCGTATACTTATGAAACTCTAAAAATTCTTAAAAAAATAGGAAAATGTGGGAAATTTGTATACAGTCTTGTGTAAAAATTTCAGAAAATTAGCACTCTCCAGTTAATTTTAGAATTTTCTGTATTAGGCGCAAAAGTTTCTGTTTTCTCACAGAATCAAATCTATTATCTTCCAAATCATCCCATAGGTCTTAATTGGCACAAACACTGATTAAAATCATACAAACACATATAAACAAAGGCTAGAAAATATATTTTTATTGTAGAATAGAAACAAAAAGGTAAAAACAAAAATAAAATTGGGTTGCCTCCCAACAAACGCTATTGTTTAACGCCTCTAGCTAGGCATAATGCAACGATCTAGGTGTGTTGATAGAAGTAAGGGATGCCATACCTAGTCATCTCAAACTCCCTCCTTTCGGCAGCAAGTTTTCTTTGTGGCAAGCAAAAATAATTAAAGGGGCTAAATTTAATAGGATAAGGGTCTATAAGATCAAGTTTGGGAGGAATAGGTTCCTCTTTTCGCCCTTTGTAATTGATAACTTTTTCTTCATTATAAACATTCATTTGACTGAATTCCCTAAGTCTATATGTAAGCATAAAACCTAATTCGTTAGTTTGTATAGCAAATTTATCATTACATTCAAAGATTTTATTAACCAAAACATTGGTAGGGACCTTTTTTCTTAGGTTTTAATTATAAGTAGCATAATCAGGAGATTGTAATATAGTAATGTCTTTTACATTGAAAAGGATCTGCTCTATAGGAGGGCAACCACCATTGATATTATAACTAGTAAATGTGCCCATGCGTTGCACCGGGAGAACAGGTATCCTCATGGGCTCTTAGTGCATGTACAACACGACGCTTATGAATGGAATCCCGGCCGTTTTGGTCGTATGAAAATATTTTCTTGACGTCTCCCAGCTAGCGATGCCAGACTCGACAGTGGGTTCTTCGAGTGTATTTAGCTGGTTGGGTAGTTGGTTCAATGTGACACATAGAGCGCCTCAGCGTTGGAGACACATGCTCTTACGTGAGCGCTACCGTTTTTCTTAATTATTTTAATTTGTTAAGAGTCTACCTAAGCGCCTATGCATTGGACATGCGCTTAGTGACCTGTTTGTATTGTCATTTCTCCTCTTCGATGTTATCGTCCATGGCTGTCGCATTGTCCACCTATTTTTGACGAACGTGATCAATCTCAAGCTGATTAGTTTTGTGAGCACTTGTTATAGTGGTAAACATGCACGTGCGTTGCAACAGTAGAAAAATTCACCACACTTTCCTAGACCAATAAGTATGGCCTAATACATTTCAAAAATATAGTATGGCCTAATACACAAATGTTGGTTTTATTTACCATCCTTGTCAATTATTTTCCAACATGAATAATAATTGTGATTTCAGCCAGACCAGATTGTTGAAATGGCTGAAATGTATCTAATATTTTGCTTGTGGTTAGCACGATGAATGCATAATCAATGATTGCTTTACTAACATAACATGGCCATGGCCGAGTATACTTAATTGACACCCACTGTCCCTCCCCACAGTCCTTGGGACACCGGCACTGCCTAGGGGCTCGATTTCCACCATGCCCTCCACGTGCCGCTTAATATTCACTACTCATACATCTCTCGGAGGCACGGAGAAACTTATTTTCACCATGGAATTAGAAAATGCAAAAACAAGTCTCTGCTGTTTGACAAGGATATGATGTGTTAAAGGAGAAGTTTGATGGTGAATAAGTCACATGACTATTTTGGATGATGAAATACTTTTGTTGATCTAGTTTTTTGTTAACCTACAAATGTCTTGTATCATATGCAAGGCATTGCAGACTTGTTTTCCTTATAGGAGTCGAAAAGTCAGTAATAGATGACAAAACATATTTATTTTGGTATTTGCGAAATATAATTTTCAGCCCTAGCAGTAACAATGAAGATATCATCTTTCAATAAATATTGAATATGATATTTTGCAGCTGCCAAATATCTAGACATGAACCCAAGACAATTGTTGATCCTCCTCAGCAAAAAAATCATTCTATATAGACTAAATACATTTGATACAATAGCATCTTTCAATAAATATTGAATATGATATTTTTGCAGCTGCCAAATATCTAGACATGAACCCAAGACAATTGATGATCCTCCTCAGCAAAAAAATCATTCTATATAGACTAAATACATTTGATACAAACCTCATTTCCCTACTCATTTGGCTGTCAACAGAAATCTCAGAATAAAAGGACCTAAAATCTACAGAATTTTTTTTCCCGGTCTTGCAGTTCTAGTAGTCCAAGAATTATACCTAGACCAAAAATTCAGCCAAATGTAATTTCTTTTACCGATGTGTGGATGGCTTCTAGAACACGTAATACTTGCTTCAGGAGATTGTACTTAACACTTCAGCGTGTACAATTTATTCACCAATATAGCAATGCAATATTTCAATCTCTGAAACCTATCCACCCAAATATTTGGAGTGTCTTTCACACCAGATTGGGAAGAAGTGTACTTTTTATGGTAGTAGATATAAATTTTACGAAAAAAAATTACGGAATAATTTGATATGGCTCCATCAGCTAGCTAACTGGATTCTAAGCTAAGATAATATAGCAAGAGAAATAGTAAGGATGGCTTGATGGGGCTGGACTTTAAACTCCCTGATGGAAAATCACCATCACATGAAAGAGATAGAGAAATGAAATCTTACGATTTCACCAAGTCCAGTTTATGTTACTATCCAGAGTAAGCAATGCATCTAAAAGAATTCCATTTTTTAGTTGATTTTCTTTGTTAGGGATTCAGCAGAAAGTAGTACAAGCCAAGTGAAACTTAAAGCAGGGCACCTTTTGGGTATAACAGAAAGATATTTGTTGGCTCTTTTCAGGTCAGAGGAGTTGTCGGCACAAATCGACAAACATTGTATAAGGCTAGCTAAAAGCTATTAACAGTGTGCATTGATACTAATTTTTAGCTTCTAAATCACAAATTAGTAAGTACACTCCAACCACTACATAGAAATTAGGGAGTGACAAAGGTTCAAGCCGCAACTAATTTGATCCATCAAATGGTTTTCTCATACTCTTGAATTAGTGGTGGACTGGTGGTTATTCTCAAAATGGGGACGTGGATAAGAAGATCAAGCAGCGGCTTGATTTAGGGAGGCACAGTGAATTTTGTCAATGCCACACACCTCCATGGAGACCATATCCCCAGTAATACATCATCCGCAGTGAAGATACACTGCAGCTTCGCCACGGCAACCTCGCCGGGCCTTGTGCTGTTGATTACATCTCCATCGCCATCATGTGCATGCTGTTCACAGCCGCCCTCAGCCATGGCGGGGTGTTGGCACGCATTGCAACCTTGTACTGCGGCGACACGACCGCTATGACAGATACCAGCAGCGACACGGCAATGACAACGACAAGCGCACCCACGAACATGCGGACCCCGTCCCCATCAATCTCCATGCCCAATGCCGCGCACTACCGAGCAGCGCCTCCAGCCCTCCTCCTCTACCATGGCCATGGTGACCTATGCGCCAGTCACGCCTCGCCGACTCGGTAGGGGAAGATCGCACATGGGCGTACACAGGTCACACCCACTACTCCCGATCATCTCTCTCGTACAGGCCTTGGCCTGTTTACGACCATGAGATCGCGTCGTCCACCATGGCTGAGCCGCCGCGCCGCGCTCGAGGTGCGTCGACCCCGAGCTAGCGCTGTCGGCCATGGCCTCGTTTTCGATCTCGAGGTGCCATCCATGGCTCCATTCGCAGTTCTGGCTATGGCTTCTGTTTCAAGTTCACTACCAGCTCGAAGGACTCTACTGCGGTATAGAGAAGGTTCTTGCTGCTCTTGTCTTTCTCCGTAGAGTCATCTCTAGAATCAATAAGTCTTATTTTTTCTAACCTTGTTCTCTCGTCATGGATCTCCCTCCACCCTTGGGACCAGATTGTGACTGCATCCGACCAATGTTCGTGCGCTACTTCGTGGCGAGACAATGGGGAGAACGGCTGCAGGGTCGGAGGGGTCCGGTTGGCTACTGGCTAAGCGGTTGCGCTAGGATGAATAAGTAGCTGGGTGGCCATTGTCGGGTTGGACGCCGCAACCATGGAGAAGAGCAGCATATGGGTGACGCCTTGCGCGATGTCTTGACGGGCGGGAGACGACCGACGGCCTCTACACCGCGACGTTGTGGATGAGTGAGGACGGAGTCGTGCACAGATCACGGGCTAACTTGCTCGCTCCCACGGCCCTGTCTGCCCCATCGATCTCTCTTGCATCTCATCTGGCAGGTGGCCGCCATGTCGAGGCTAGTCCGTGCCATATCCCCTATCCACCCCTGTGGTCGCATGGGTCGCAACGAGCACAACTGGCGTCGTGGAGGTGCTCGATCATGCGCAGCCATGGTAGGACCCAGACGACGTCTGCTGCTCTGGCTCCATCGCACCCTCACCTCGCCTCGCCTCCTTTCTCCCGAGCGAATTTATGGGGGAGTTGGACCTAGAAATTAAGGCAGCTAGAGACATGGAGTTAGAATCCAACTCACGTCCACATCATTAGGAGAAAAAACTACATGCGAACAGGAGCAATGGACCACAACGACATGGCCCATGCGGAGACCCAATGCAGAGACGCATGAAAAATAACACGTGTGACGTAATCTTTGAGGACCCCAGGTTGGCTCGTGTTGAGAACAGGTTTTTCCCGTATCTTTGTAGATCTACCTTTAAATCTTAGCCGTCAATTTTTATTACTAGTTAGCGTGCACGTGCAATGCACGTCTTTATAAATCATATGTTAAAAATAACTTGTGTTTGTAAGAGAATAATCTGATAGTAGTAGTTAAAAATATTTCAAATGTATTGTTGTGTAGATAAGGTTCATTTTCCACCAAAAAAACTATTGCCTCTTTTCAAACTATTGTTAGCCTTCTAATTTCTATGAATCTTGAAGA
Source organism: Secale cereale (assembly GCA_902687465.1). Lineage (NCBI taxonomy): Eukaryota > Viridiplantae > Streptophyta > Magnoliopsida > Poales > Poaceae > Secale > Secale cereale. The sequence goes on from LR738715.1 coordinate 478,873,494, forward strand.
ACAATTTCAAATACTCAAGTACAACCACTATTTATTCTTTCTATCTACTCAAGATCTACATCTGTTGTTTGTGATATGGTTATTTTCTTACAAATCCAACTTTCCATGTTCCTTTCTATTTCGACATCATCGTCTCAACCAAGGACGTTTAGTGCTACAACTAATTGAGTAGGGGAACAATCACTATGACTTGTTGACGATGAGCTTCTTCAGGTAGAAGGACATCCAGAATGACATTCCTGGCACAGGGTTGGTTGCTTGGCAAACATCCCAGAACAATGGATCCATAATAGTATGGAGAATATCATCTTGAGTATAAGTTCTCTCACAATCTGAAGTTGTATAGAGGAATAACAAAGAAGCCTGTTAAACATAAGATAAGATCGCCTATTAGTTTATCTTTCAGAACATAGCAAAATTCATATTGTTGCTAAAGTTCACTGAACAAACATGAAAGCATACCTGGTCTAGCTAAACTGGGAATATGCTAGAAAGGATCCATTCCATAGTAATGAGTGAAGAAACAAGAAAAATATTAGAAAACCAAGAACACCTCAATGGTTCTCCTACAAGTCAAATATTTCTCGCTAGTACATGGTTCTCCAAAAAGCTAATACGGTTCATAGTTCGTAGTTGATGAAATTTCATAGTATGTATAGTGAACTCATGGTTCTAACAAATATTCGCCCGGGAAAAAATATCACATACTACAGAAGAATCTATATGCATAACATGTAAAGCAATGCACGTATGGGCTCTAGACAACGTACCAAAGCTATGTCTGAACTGATAATAATGAAAAGAAGAATGTTGGAAGCACATACATGTTTTTTTAGTTAGAAGCACATACATGTTTACAGTTATATAATCACTAAGAATATAACTGTACAAGATGTTTGCACCCAACAATACATTTTAGGACAGAGCTAAAAAAAGTAGAAACCTAGAATCATACTGTACAAGATGCTGATCCTCAGTCAATAACAGATCAAATGATATTCAAAAAAATTATGAAATAAAAAAATGAAACATACCGACAGAAAATCAAGGGATCGATACTTCATATTGAACTCAGTATCTTCTCATCTTCAAACGAATGCAGAAATAAATACTATGTAGGTTTTGAATTACTATGATGCTTAAATCAGCTTCTTTCTTCTTGCAAAAAGGAAGAAGGTTTCGAAGATATATTCTTGATTCATCAGCAAGCTTCGAAACAAAATTTAATTTCTTCCCATTGAAAGCTGGGTGCAAAATGTGTTATTTTACATCTCTGCATATAAGGGCATAACCTAAAACAATGATGTTGCAAAATCTAAGTTGTGGGATAGTCCAGGTTTGTTCCAATTGCTAAAAAGATTATCACGTTCAACATACCTGCTAGGATAGCTCCATCAAGAGGCGACAAATGATGCCAAGGATAGTTGTTCAGGGTGACTTCAGCGCAAATGCAGATAAGGCGTCGGCCGCGATGATGGTGGTTCCCTCAGACATCGGCGTCGTCAAAAGCATAGGCCATTATGGGCACATGGATTATGGAAATTTCCCAAGATGGGCTAGGTATCTTTTCTCTAGTCAACACAGGTGATTAATTTATACTCAAATTCCTGATTATTAGATATTAGAGGTATACAAATACAAGTTGGTTGTAGACCTTAAACTATCTTAACAACATGTAATTTTCACTGCCTTCAAAACAATGGAGGTGCTTCTTAACTCTGTAAGAGTTCATGGTATCCATTTCATCTTGCCATAAAACCAAACACAACCAAAACTCCAAAGACCTAGACACAGATAAAAAGTGCCGACAAGCTTTATGGCCCTACATGGAAATATCCTGAACACAATACATAATAAATAGCATAGGATGCCATGAAACTGACCTAGGAACATAAGAAAGATCAATGAACATAATTTATTCTTCTTCTTTCTAAAGGCCAAGAAAGATCAATGAACAAGATGTATTCTTCTTCTTTCTGAAGGCCAAATACACTCCATGAACTTAGACGCTGAGTGCAGTTCCCGCGGAAGCAAAAAGCACAAAAGCTGCCTCTGAAAGACTCCAGCTTGAAGGGTCAATAAGAAAGGATTTCCTCCTGCATCATAATAGAGATCCTGATGGGTGGAGGCATAACCTGAATGGTTTTTTCATCAGCATAACACATATACCGTAGTTTATGAGAAACCCCCAAAAAATTATATCACCCAAGAGTATTTGCGACCGAAAATGATAGGTGTGCCGACGCAGATCACGAATCAAAGCACATCAACCTCCTAAAAGAAAGAACAAATAATTCGACCTGTATATCTGTGAACGGAATAGACAGGGTGGCCGAACATAGGCACACTTCGATTGTCCCGTGTGCAAATCGCATAGCTGGAGAGAACAATCCTGTGACCAAATGCAAATAAGAATCATTAGAATGAAATCGTAGAACAGGAAGAACATTATGCTGAATCACATATTTTTTGTTGACGTGATTTGGAAGTTTAGATTTGCATCAATGAAGTTTATCACAACATCCTATCCCCTTGATCTTGTAAGGTTACGTACGCACATCGATGAACCTTCACCTCCGCATACGCCGTTATCCCGCTGGCCTGGCTGTGATGCGCGCGTTGATGCGCTCGACTTATGCGTTCTGTCGCGCCCTACTCGCGCCCAGCAGCCTGCTTGTTAGAGCCGCGTCGCTGCCGCCCTGCAACCCATGTCTTGCTGCCGCCATTTACGGGCTGCTGCATACGCCCTGTGCACCACCGTGGGAGCCGCGTCGTGGCCACTCAGTAGTAGCTGGACTCCCGCATCCCGCACATCGGACGGCGTCGATCCAGTGGAACACGAGCATCGAGGGTTGGCCGTTGGTGGTCGAGGCAATGTAGTAGGCTGGTGGCGACGGAGATGAGGTGCGAGTTGCAGCCACCAGGGGAGGGCAGCGAATCGGACTGCAGGAGAGATCGAGGACGCGGTGGCGGCACTCGATGGGGAGAGGAGGAACGAGAGGGTTGGGTTAGACGAAGGGCACGGGCCTGCCCTGTTTGTTGTGCCCCTTTTCCCGTATATAGCCGAATAAAGTGGGATGTTATTATAATGTATATAACTTTATATTAAATATACAATTATATATATATAATGTGGTTGGAAGGGAAACCATAAATTGGACCCGACATTCTTAAACTTATATATAGAGAAAAAGAACAGAGATCTGTGTTTTATTAAAAAAAGATAAATTGGGCTGCTGATGTTTAAGGAAAAATAAAACCTAGTCTGGGAGGCCCATATGCCATTACATACATGATGGGCCTCATAAAACAAGTTGAAACCACTTTGTCGATATGTCGTGGGCTGCACATGTTGAAAATCAAAACCTAGGCCAAGTTGATACTTGTTCGCACTCTGAAATATATGATACCCGCTAGATCCCCGATACTGTAGGAGCACAATATGTCTACTAGAGGGGCAACTGAAAGGGAGTTTTAAAATTTCTTTCGAAAACTTCAGAACTCTCCAAACCCAGCAGCGGAATGATTGAAAACAGAGTACAATGAGCAAAAACAATTACTTAATGGAAACTAAAACATGCCTCAAGACAAATCACATGATTGAAAGTAAATGGGAGTAGCAGGGGTAACTAGTGATGCTCGATGGCGACATGGTATTTGTTCGACCAGTTCGTCCTTCTGCACAAGGACTACATCTGGTTGGAGGGGATGTGACTTAACACGGAAGAAAAACTCTCTTCACCCTATTCTAGTTCATCAACCAATGCCGATCACTCATGGTTGATACTTGAGGTGATCTCCGAACCTTTACAGACTTCTTCTTCGAGAACCACAATCACTCTTGGTCTTTGAAGAAATTGACACCTAATCGTCTAGAGAGATTGCAACTCTCAAGAGTAATAAGCGGAGCGTACTGGACTTAGATTCGAGTGATGGTAAACCACCATCTAATTCTTCGGCTCTAGAGGTTTTCCCTTGGTGGATTTTAAACTAAAATCACTCGAAGAGGATGAAGCAGCCACCGGAGAAAGTCGGCGCGGGGTGTCTATTTATAGCCGCAACCTTCCCTGGTGTGAAATGACCATTTTTGACACCCGGTCCAGCCAATGGCCAACCGACATGTGTACAATGGTCAGATTTTGGAGCAACGGTAAAATTACTTGAGGAACAAGTAATGCTAACCCCTCGGTCCAAGACAAATCTCTCGCTTCGAAGAAGATCACAGTCTCTTGCTGGCAAGTATTTTCTAGGAACGCAAAGAGATTTCTCTCACAACTTTCATAGGACTTGGGTTTAGCATCAGAGAATCAAAGTTTCATATGCTATACCCCTCTAAATAGTATGGTGGTCCTATGACTCAATAAGGATAATAAGAACTACGAAATAAATGCTACGTCTTTAACTCCCTCGGAACATAGTCATTTCCTTCGGACGTAGACCGAGTCAATTGCTTCACGACAACAATTTTTGAGGGGTCACTCTTCTTATCATATTATTCGGTGATAACCTTCACTGTCACACATGAGATTATCTTTGTTGTTTGCATCAAACTCCTCGAGACTCAAGGGACCTGTTACTCTGTGTGCACTAGCAAACACATAAGTCATTCTGTTTATGTCAACAAACTCCAAAAACATAAGGGGACAATCATTGCACCAAAATCTCCCCCTTTTCGGACGGTTGTTGACAAAACAAATAATCATCAAAGTGAAGATAGATAATTTAAAAGTAATTCAAACAGGAGTGAGCAAGTGTTACTTTGCTCTATGATTAAATAGACCCCCCTAGATGTATGCAGGGTAATGAATATGAGATTAAATCTCCTGCAAGTATGATGAATAGAGAGGATATTTCAATCATTCGGGATAATGATTCGCACTAATGAGATATAATCCATCGAGATTGCAGTGCAATCATTTGGAACTTCTGTAATAATTCCACCTACAAAACAAATGCTTGAAGATAAATAGTGCAATAAGCGGGGTTATTAACATTACAACACAGAAGTCTTACGAGATAGCGCAGATAGTCTTGAAGGTAGAAACAACAAATCTCACACGAAAGCAAACCAAGGAAACACATAAAGCAGATCTATCGAAACTCGTTGGAATCCCCCCTTTTGTCAAATAGTGTCAAAAAGGTGTCAAATAACAAGAATGCAAAAGCGGTGAACTTGGTTCAGTAAGTGGCTTCTCCAAAGGAACTGTCCAAGGAGAGTTCATCTTCTGAGGTATCTGGGACAACTTCATCTTCAATAGCGGCATAATTAACTTCGGGAAGAGCAGCTTTGGGCTGAGATGATGAAGGTATATCTGGATGAAGCAACCTTGTCTTTCCCACTATGGCCATCACCCACGAAGGACTTGCCTCACTCGGGTAGATATTCATGAAGTAGGCGATCTCCTTGCCCTTACAAATTCCTTGGTTCGACTCCACAATCTTGTCAGAGGCTCCCAAGTGACACCTAACCAATCTAGGAGACACCACTGTCCAAAAGGTAATATATAGTGTGTTGATGATGAACTCCTTGCTCTTGTGCTTCAAGTGATAGTCTCCCCAACACTCAAATCTCTCTTACTGATTTGGATATGGTGGAAAAATGATTTTATTGGAAAGTAACTTGGGGAAGGCTAGAGATCAAGATTCTTGTGGTAGGATTGGTATATCTTGGTATCAACACATGAGCAGGTGGTTCTCTCTGAGAAAATGAGTAGTGGAAGTGTAGCCACGTTCCGATGGCTCACTCACAAATGGATAAGGGGGGTGGAGGGGTAGATATAGCCTCCACACAAAATCCAACCGCTACATACATTTGACCCAACTTGGTCAGACCGAATAGAAGAACTCAGTGAGACTAAAGCAGTTCAAAATGTGAATGTTAGGAATCTCGGTTGGACCGACATGATCAACTCGGTGTGACCGATGTGCTAGGTCTAGGGCAAAACCTCATCTCAGTGGTGCCGATTGCATGAACTCGGTGAGACCAATTTCAGCAAAGAGCAACACAGAGAGTTGGTCAAGGAAACTCGGTGGGACCGATTGGACATTTCGGTGAGACCGAAATAATAACTACATGCAACAAAGATTTTGCAAGGCCATCTTGGTGAGAGCGAGATCCATATCAGTGTGACCGAATTGTCTAGGGTTTCTGGCAACGGCTATGTCAAATGTGCTTGGTGGCGCCGGATAGATCAAATTGGTGGGGCCGAGTTTGACTTAGGGTTTTAGACATATGTGGAAATGAGAAAGTGGCCGAGGGTATTGGAGCAATATCACTAAGCACTTGAGCAACCAGATCATTAAGCAACACCTTATCCCCTTTTAGTAGTATTGGCTTTCCTATGGACTCAATGTGATCTTGGATCACTAAAATGAAAATGAAGAGTCTTGAGCTTTTGCCAATCTTTGTCCTTAGCATTTTGAAAGGGTTCCACATCCTCTTTTTGGTAATTGATGACAACAGGGGATGCGTTGACATTAATTACCAAAATCTGAAATACACCAGGTAAAGGCATTAATCCAACAGGGGATGCGTTGACATTAGTTACCAAAATCACCCACGGAGCCCTTGTGCTTTCAATCTCCCCCTTTTTGGTAATTGGTGACAACATACATGAAAGCTCTAGGTAAAATATATGAAGAGTAATAAGTAAAGCTTTGGAAATACATGTAACTTGCATAGGCTCCCCCTACATGTATCCATTCATGCAAAGGTTGATTATAGGAACATGTGAATGCATAGGCATGACAGAGTAAGTAATGAGTTACATGTATCTTGGCTATATGCATCAGAGCAAACGAATTAGATGAATAATGTGTACCTTCATGTTCATGAATCCTTCTTGCAAACAATATGTACACCAGCAAGGGATCATCATGTACATGATTGTGATGCATATACTTACCTTGTGGTCTTGAATTGGCTTCGGAAGAAGTGCACTTGAGAAAACAAGGTTAGATAGCACAAGAACACTCTAATGTAAAGCAATTTCAGGGCACCACAAGAGTACCAAGACTGGGATGACATGTAATGGGTGAGTACTTAGTACATCATTTGGATATAGACATGTCCCCAAGGATTAAAAGATATGCAATGAATTCCAAAGATTTTCTTCCCTAGAAATGAGCTCTTTCTCCCCCTGAATCTAATATTGGATAATGGGAGAAGATAGGGAAAAATGAAATCGGAGCAAGATAAAAAATATCAGAGCATAAAGCTAAATCAATATTGAAACTACCATAAATAGACATGTCTTTCCCCTCTTAAAGACATGTAACTTCTCTCCTCTTTATATGACTAGCATCTGGAAGAGCTAAGATGTGCTTTCTCTCCCATATGATTAGCTTTGATGTGCTCTCTCTCCCCCTTTGACATCAATTTCCAAGAAGGGTACTTATGGAGCTTGAGTCAATCAGGCTTGATACTTGGGACACATCACAAAGCAGCATGTAGATAATGATGCAGGTAGATGATAAGAATCATTGAGTGGAGCTGGAGAAGAAATGTAATATGCAATGGCAAAAGGATTCCTCAGTAGTGAAGTCAGTCACAACGATAGGTTTGGATCGGTGAGTCTGAGTTCAAAGCAGAAGAAAAGTTTTGGCAACTCAGCTCACTTGGCAAGTTAAATCTCACAAGGATTTGCAAGGAATTAGATACTGAAAATTCAGAGAAGGAAATAAAAATAAGGGTAATCTAGATGAAGTTTTTTTTGATAAAGGGAACAAGATAGCAGAACACAAAGTGTGAAACACTAGAACTTCCTCTAGAGTGGGTCGGCGACAAAGTCACCTATGTTAGAGTATATTGACTTAGGAGTCAAGTGAGGTCACTTTATTATAGGTCATACTCATCGTTTAAGCTCAAAATGGGGTTAGCATTTTTCATTTAAGCATTTTGATGTGTTCACATCTCATTGAGTTGCTTTGACTCATGACTTGGAGTAAAGCTTCTCTTAGATGGAATAGCATACCTTAGATGATGTTGATCTTGATCATGTAGTCGAACTTATGTTGGATGCTCAAGGTTGATGTAGCCCATCAAGAGTTGGGAGCACCACTTGTAGTTTGAGTTCATCTTCCTACATGGGTCAGTTTTGCAAGGAAAAGCACTTGTGTATCCAAAATGACAATCATGAAACTTGATACCAAATGAGATTTGATATATAGAAGTTGTCAAAGGATATACTGAGTGAGTTCATGCTTCCTTGTGATCAACACTTATGAAGTAGAAACTAGGTGATGTAGAGATTGCTCAAGATGTGGGTGAATTGCAATATCATATGTTTGGGCTCATCCAAGTACCTACAAGGGGTTAGATAGCATGCAAAGGCACAAATATAGATCCAAGACATGTGATTATCATCATAAGAGAAATATCAAGGATTAGTCATAAAAGGTTCATGCCTTGCATGTATCCAAATGGAGTTTCTACTCCAAGTTTGAGGCATCAATGCTATTCAATTCACCTCTCTAACGGCAAAAAACCTTCTCATCAAGCGGTTTGGTAAATATGTCCGCCAATTGCTTATCGATACTGTAGCGAGATATTCGATGCCACCTATGGGACCAGGAGGCCCCTTGCTGATTCGGCAGGGGGACGTCGCATTGCACAAAGAGCAGACCAGCACATGGCAGCGCGACAGAGAGCACACAAGCAATTTACCCAGGTTCGGGCCGCCGCGAGGCGTAAAACCCTACTCCTGCTTTGGGGATTGATGGTGGAATGGAGGTGGTGGAGTGTAGTACACTTGCCCGGCAGGGGTTGCCTTAGGCAGCGACGACTACACGCATATGGGGTGTGGGTTCATCGGCTTTCCAACCCTTTCTTCAATTGCCATGGGCCTCCTTTTATAGATCAAGGGGCTACCACAGTGGCAAAATAGTCATTATGCACTAGTATGATAGCAAACAATGCTGTCATACCTAACTCTGTGGGCTGACAAGGTGCATTAAATGCACCGCTAGTGTCACATCATTGGCTGCCCCGACAAGGCTTGCCAGGCTATCTTGCCAGCTCTGCACCTGTCCTCTTGACACATCGCGGGACGGGTGTCATCTGCGGGTTCTTGTCATAGGGATAGGCTGCCATGTGGCTAATGGCTGCCACTTAATCATCTTGCGGCTTGACACCGCATTGATCGATGACGTGGGTCGTGCTTAAGTGATTGGTGAGGTGGTATTGCCTCTGCCAGCCCCGGCAGGCCCTGCCGGGGTGTCTTGACTGTCTCCTTTTGAGGATGGCCTTACCCCTCGCCTGACTCGCCTGCCCTACAAAGGAGGCCCTTCTCTCGACGACGCCTTGCTTCTCTGGTCTGCTTGTTGGCCTCATGGACCTCTTGGTCTCTTGTACATCTTGTTCTGGTGCTTCAATCTTGTCTTTGCGCTTGTGCTCAGTCTGGGCAACAGACCCAGGGTTTGCTGCACCGACAAAAGCCCCCGGACTACCCCGATTGCGCTGTTGAGCTTCATCAGGGTAGGGCCTAACAAGTGTTGCTGAAGAGGCTGATCACACGAGGTCTTCCTTGCTATTTCTGCACCCTTGATTTCAGGCCAGTTTCCGGTTTCCCCGCTTGTTGTGCATGACATCAAGGGAGAACTTGGATCGTGGCCTGCGGATTCTCTTCGCCCCATGATCACGGGGCGTAATCTGCCATCCCACTTGCCCCCCGTTCCGCATGTGTTTGCCACGTGTTCCGCATGCATTGGGCATTGTAGGTGGTGGATGCGGAGGACACGGGGAGGAGTGCCATGGCTGAAAACTGAGCGTCGATGGTTGGAGCAGAGGGACGGCTTCGACCCCCAAAGTCACGGCAGGTGCAGGGGCGGCGCATTGGAGGAAAGGGGTCGCCGTCTCCCATATGAGGAGCCGGTCCTCTGCCCTGTTTCCCTATAAAAGGGAGTTGGGGCAGCGCTTCTCCGCACACACTCCTTCTTCTCTGATATCCTTTTCTTCTAGTCATGGCGCGAGGGCGAGGGCGCGGCGGTGCTCCGGCGGCGACGAGGGATTCTACTCGACAACGCTCTCCTCCACCCCCGGACCCTGAGGTAGTGGAATCGTCCACAACGAGAGGAGGAAGGGGGTGCGGCCGTGGTCGCCGTGGTGCTCGAGGAGGAGGAGGTTGGGGCGATGTCCTAGTGGCGCCCCTGCCGGCGGCTCCTCTCCCAATGGAAGGCCACATTGGTGACCAGCCTTGGGAGTTCATCATCAGTCTATACAAGCCTTTGTGTGGTCATTTTCACCTCCCAACTCCTTTTGCGTGGGAGATGGAGCTTGAACGACCACGCGCCCTGCGGCTGCACATGAGGGGCTGCGGTAAATGAGGTATGAGGGTTGTTGTTTATTTCCCTGCCCCTCATGTGATGTATCTCCGTCGTGGCTGGAAGACCTTTTCCCGTACCCACGGCTTCTTGGAGGGGCACATTCTTTAGTTCAAGTTGATGGAGAACGGCATGCTCTCCATAAAGATCTTCGGGCGCTTGGGTAGTCGCTCAGGGTTCTGCGTGGAGAGCTCGACTGACGACGAAAGCTCCTCCTCGAGCGAAAGCGACGAGGAGGACAGTGACGGCAGTGACGTCGGCAACGGGCAGGGGAGGGACGACTCTAACACAGGTTCATCGTTGTCCGCACCATCTTAATCAGGCGCCAGCACCTGCATCATCTTCCTGGCAGGGGGACCTGCTGGGGAGATGGATGCTGGGGCAGGGATGGTACTCCCGGGCTCCTCCAGCAGTCTTCCAGCTAGACCCCAGCAGGCTTCCTCTCGGGTAGCAGCTCTGTTGTCCTTGTCGTGCCCTGCTGGCCCTAATGACGGTGGTCCACCGGTCGCCTCCGGTCTGCTCCCATCATTGTGCTCCCCTGGTGGCCCTGCTCCCGTCGGGCTACCTCTCCTGGAACCCGGAGGGGGGGGGTGAGCCGGGTTCTTGCCCAGGCGCTCCTTTTGTCCTCCCTCGCCTTCAACGGTCATGCCTGGGAGGAGGGGGACAAGAAAAGGCATCACGGGGCACTTATCTTTTTTCAATCTTAAACTTGTAGGCAATTGCCAAATTTTAATTTTAATAATGTAATCCCTCAAGTCCATCTTTGTGTTCTGTAATGCTTATACTTGTATTAGCATGTGAATGAAAAAGATAAACCTTGCCAGGAGCACGTGCATGTGTATGTCCATGCAGAGGTGGAATGCCTCTTTACTGTAATAAAATGAGTTTTTTCCCGAAAGGGCTCTCCTGCCGGCACCCTCTTTGTCTGCCGGTGAACTGCGTCCGTCGGGGAACAGATGAGAAGTCCCCGGCAGGAACCTATAACTTCATGTAGATGAGAATGAATGAAGGATGCAATCCTGTCTATATGCATATGCAAATGCTCATGAAATGCTTATGCAGTGATCTTGGTTGCCCCCTGTCAGCACTTCTTTATTTTCTCTTGCACGGGGTCATTGCCCCGGCTCCGTACAAGTGGTTACATGCAGCTGAGGCAAGGCCTGTACGAAAGGGTGGCTACCGGGCAAGGCCCGACAGCCGCGCCTCATGGGTAGTACTTGCGGAGATGCTCAATATTCCATGAGTTTTGCAACTGAGTGCCATCTCCGGTCTCCAGACGGATTGTTCCAAGTCTGGTGACTAGTACCACCCAGTAAGGGCCTTCCCACTTTGGTGACAGCTTGTTTGTACCCTTGGCGGATTGAATGCACCTAAGGACATCACCTTCCTCAAGACACCAGGCATGAACCCTGTGGCTGTGATAGCGACACAGGGCTTGCTGGTAGCGTGCAGCACGCATAGCAGCGCGGAGACGGTTCTCTTCAAGTAGCACAACATCGTCACGCCAGTGCTCAACTTGTGTTACTTCATCGTAGGCAAGCACTCGAGGAGACCCTTAAATGAGTTCCATGGGGATAACTGCTTCTGCCCCGTAGACTAGGGAGCAGGGAGTCTGCCCGGTAGCTTAGTTAGGTGTCGTTTTGAGGGCGCAGAGAACTATTGGTAGCTCCTCGATCCACCGCCTGTCGTTCTTCTGCAGCATATCGAAAGTTCTTGTCTTGAGTCCACGTAGTACTTCATCGTTCACCCTCTTAGCTTGTCCATTGCTCCGGGGGTGTGCCACAGAGGCGAATGAGGCCTTGCATCTGAGGGTACGAACATATTGCATGAAGGCGTGGCTCGTGAACTGGGTGACTTTATCGATGATGATCCTTGCCGGAACTCCAAAACGACACACCAATTCTTTCAAGAACTTGATAGCTGTCTGAGCAGTCACCTTTCTCACGGCAGTCACTTCCGACCACTTTGTAAACTTGTCGATGGCAATGAACAAGAATTCAAAGCCCCTGATTGCTCAGGGGAAAGGGCTGAGGATGTCAAGCCCCCAGACCGAAAATGGCCATGATTGAGGGATTGTCTGAAGAGATTGGGCAAGCAGGTGTGTTTTCTTGGAATGGAACTGACAGGCTTCACATGTCGTGACGAGCTCAACCGCATCTTGGAGGGTTGTGGGCCAATAGAATCCTTGCTGAAATGCTTTCGCAACTAATGCCCTTGATCCATTGTGGGAGCTGCTCATTCCTCTGTGAATCTTAGCCAGTAGTTCCTTTCCATCCTCCCGACAGACACACTTCAATTTCACACCGTTGGGAGTGTCATCGACAAAATGATACATACTGGCCCTCCGGGCTACTTTTTCAGCTTCATCTTGGTCATCGGGGAGTTCTCCGGTTTGGAGGAAGTGGACAATGTGCCTTGCCCAAGCTGGAGCCTGTGGCTCGGCAACGAGGACTAGCGGCACCTCCTCTACTGCGGGAGCACCAGCCTCGTCCGTGGTGTCGATTGGCCCGACTGGAGGGGGTGGTCTGGCAGGCTGTGAGGAGTTGTTTCCGGTAGGGTCTTTGTCGGGAGCGGATGGCTCGACCGGGAGAGGCTTACCGTAGTCCAACTTTCTCCTTTTCCGGGCCATTGTTGCTGGTGATACGGAGGGCTGAGAGAGATGGAGAACAAAAGTTCCTGGTTCCACAGGAAGCTTCTGCGCATCACACTTTGACAGGTGATTTATAAAGATGCTCTACAGGTATCTTCAAAGGTGTTTGTTGGGTTGGCATAGATCAAGATAAGGATTTGTCACTCCGAGTGTCGAAGAGACTTGCCAGTAAAGATCTCATCTTGGCCCTCTCGGTAGCGGACATCATAAGAAGCCTTGCAAGCAATGTGACTAATGAGTTAGTTGCGGGGTGATGCATTACAGAACGTGTAAAGAGACTTGCCGGTAACGAGATAGAACTAGGTATGAAGATACCGACGATCGAATCTCAGGCAAGTAGCATACCGAAAACAAAGGGTATAAAGTATGTTGTCATTACAGTTTCACAGCTAAAGATCTTCGCCGAATATGTGGGAGCCAATATGAGCATCTAGGTTCTACTATTGGTTATTGATGGGAGAAGTGTCTCGGTCATGTCTACATAATTCTCGAACTCGTAGGGTCCGCACGCTTAATGTTAGATGACGATTTGTATTATGAGTTATGTGATTTGGTGACCGAAGATTGTTCGGAGTCCCAGATGAGATCACGGACATAACGAGGAGTCTCAAAATAGTTGAGAGGTGAAGATTGATATATTGAATTATAGTATTCAGACACCGGAAGGGTTCTGAGGGGTACCGGATACATATAGGAGTTCCGGGGGGTTATAGAACCCCCCCGGGGGAAGTAATGGGCCACATGGGCCATAGGGGAGAGAGAGGGCAGCCCACAAGGAGGTGGCGCGCGCTCCCCCCATGGGGAGTCCCAATTGGACAAGGGGAGGCGGCGCGACCCCCCTTTCCTTCTCCCTCTCCCTCTCCTTCCCTCTTGCCCCCTCCTAAGGAAGCAAGGGACTGACTAGGACTAGGAGTCCTAGTGGGTTCCCGCCCACTTGGCGCACCCCCTAGGGTCGGCCTCTCCCTCTCCTCCTTTATATATCTGGGCAGGGGGCACCCTAAAGCACATCAATTGTTCTTAGCCATGTGCGGTGCCCCCTCCACTGTTTACTCCTCAGTTCATATTGTCGTAGTGCTTAGGCGAAGCCCTGCACGATCAACTTCACCATCACCATCACCACGTCGTCGTGCTGCCGAAACTCTTCCACGACACACTGCTGGATCAAGAGTTCGTGGGACGTCAATGAGCTGAACATGTGCACAACTCGGAGGTGCCATACGTTCGGTGCTTGATCGATTGAATCACAAAGATGTTCGACTACATCAAGCATGTTAATCTAACGCTTTCGCTTTCAGTCTACGAGGGTACCTAGATACACTCTCCCGTCTCGTTGCTATGCATCTCGTAGATAGATCTTGCGTGATCATAGGAATTTTTTTGAAATTGGATTCTACGTTCCCAACAGTGGCATCATGAGCCAGGTCTATGCGTAGATGATATGCACGAGTAGAACACAAAGGATTTGTGGGCGGTGATAGTCATACTGCTTACCACCAACGTCTTATTTTGATTCAGCGGTATTGTAAGATGAAGTGTCCCGACCCACATTACATGACCACGTTCATGAGACCGGTTCCACCGTTACATGCAACTTGTTTGCATAATGGTGGCTGGCGGGTGTCTGTCTCTCTTACTTTAGTTGAATCGAATTCGACTATGGCCGGTCCTTCTTGAAGGTTAAAACAGCAAACTTGACGAAACACTTTTGTGGTTTTATGCCGTAGGTAAGAATGGTGTCGGTGGAAGTGACACCTATGGGATCCCCGGGACCCCTACTACGATTGGCGGGGGCGTAGCGCTGCGCAAAGGGCAGGTCTAGCCGATTAATGCGTGGGAATTTTTACCCAGGTTCGGGCCGCAAATGATGCGTAAAACCCTAGTCCTACTTGTCTATGTTTATTTGGTGTTCTTGAGCTCTCGAACTGGCTACTATGCGTGCCTGTCGAAAAATTCTGAATCCTTCCACAGTACGTCTTGGGCCTCCCTTTATATGACAAAGGGGTCGCCACAGTGGCACACAGGAGGTGGAAAGTATCTACAGTGTATGAGTTTATCGTCTGACATCATAGGACAAACACATTTAATGCGCTGCCTATGTGTCCTCTTGCTTTTTCGGGCACGGTATCAAAGCTTGTCCGCCCGTCGCTGCCTCGCCTTGCTCCGACGTGTGTCCCAGCTGATGAGGCACGTAGCGCCACACTAGCTGGCTGGTCGCTGTGCTGGTGCGATGGCAGGGACTTCACGAAGATCTACATGCCACCACGCAGGTGCTTGACCAGTTGGCCTAGAAGCTGCACGCTGCCATGCAGACGCTTGTCCAGTTGGCGGGTTGGTTGCAGTGTAGGAGTGGCTGCAGGGCAGTGAAACCTTGGCAGGTGCGGGCCTGGCTGCGGTCCCGCAGACGCCCCCGGCAAGGGTCTTAGCGAGGTCTCGTGGCTGTCCCCGACAAGGGTCTTTCTGGGGGTCTTTGGTTGTCCCCGGCAAGGCTCTTGCCGGGGGTCTTCGATCCTTGCTAGGGTTCTTCACCTTCTGTTACTCATCTAGATTCGCAGGCCTTTGGTCTTCACAAAGATCTGCATGCCACCACGCAGGGCGCCCCTGAGTCTTGGTCTTGACGTTGATGATGGTGTCAGAGCTCCCAAGCCCAATGGTGGTGGCCTTGCTGGTGTTGGGCACGTCGCCCCGACAAGACTCTTGCCGGGGCTACGTAGGCCGCCCGGACAAGGGTTTTGCCTGGGGGGGAGTCCATTTTGCCTCTCTGCTCTTCATGCCTTTGTCTTGACTGTTGCCTCGGCAGTCTCGTGCTTTCCGTCCCTCTGCCCCACCAAGTGTGGCCGCAGGTGTGGCTACAACTGCCCATGCACAAGTAAAGGGGTGCAAAATGGCCCCGACTTTTGTACTCCGACAAACGGTTCTTCCTAGAAGCCCGTAGCAGCCACGTAAAACATGCAACAACAAAGTAGAGGACGTCTAACTTGTTTTTATAGGGCATATTTTGATGTGATATGGTCAAGATGTGATGAGTTATACGTTGTTGTATGAGATGATCATGTTTTGTAAATTATCGACAACCGACAAAAGCCTTATGTTTGTCTCTTTATTGTATGAATTGCGAACGCCATGTAATTGCTTTACTTTTTCGCTATGAATTAGCAATAGTCATAGAAGCAATAGTTGGAGAGACGACCATGACGCTACGATGGAGATCAAGGTGTCAAGCCGGTGACTATGGAGATCATGACGATGCTTTGGAGATGGCGGCGGGTGATATGTCCATTTTGCATCATGCTTATAAGTTGATATTTATTGCATTATGGGCTGTTCATACATGTTTTGTCACAATACTTTTGCCTTTTCTCTCTTATTTTGCAAGGTTTACATGAAGAAGGGGGAATGCCGGGAGCTGGAATTCTGGCCTGGAAAACGAGCAAACTCTGGAAACTTATTCTGCACAACTCCAGAAGCCCCGAAACTCCACAGAACATTTTTTTTCCGGAAAATATAAAAAATATCTGGCGAAAGAAATCCACGAGAGAGGCCACTGGCTGGCCTCGAGGGTGGGGGGCGCGCCTCCCTTCCCAGGGCGTGCCCCCTGCCTCGAGGGCCAGCCGGTGGCCCCAGGTGCCAATCTTCTCCTATATGGAGCGTTTTGACCTGGAAAAAAAGAGAGGGAGGCATTTGGGACCAGACGCCGCCGTCTCGAGGCGGAACCGAGGCGGAAACCAATCTAGGGCTCCGGCAGAGCTGTTATGCAGGGGATATTTCCCTCCGGGAGGGGGAAATCGTCACCGCCGTCATCACCAACAACTCTCCCATCTTGGGACAGCTATCTTCATCAACATCATCACCAGCACCATCTCCTCTCAAACCCTAGTTCATCTCTTGTATCCAATCTTTGTACCCAAACCTCAGATTGGTACCTGTGGGTTGCTAGTAGTGTTGATTACTCCTTGTAGTTGATGCTAGTTGGTTTATTTGGTGGAAGATCATATGTTCAGATACATTATGCATATTAATATACCTCTGATCATGAATAATATTATGTATTGTGAGTAGTTACTTTTGTTCCTAAGGACATGGGAGAAGTCTTGCTATTAGTAGTCATGTGAATTTGGTTTTCGTTCGATATTTTGATAAGATGTATGTTGTGTCTCCTCTAGTGGTGTCATGTGAACGTCAACTACATGACACTTCACCATTATTTGGGCCTAGAGGAAGGCATTGGGAAGTAATAAGTAGATGATGGGTTGCTAGAGTGACAGAAGCTTCAACCCTAGTTTATGCGTTGCTTCGTAAGGGGCTGATTTGGAACCATATGTCTCAGTCTATGGTTAGGTTTACCTTAATACTTCTTTTGTAGTTGCGGATGCTTGCATTAGAGGTTAATCATAAGTGGGAGGCTTATCCAAGTAAGGGCAGCACCCAAGCATTGGTCCACCCACATACCAAATTATGAAAGTACCAAACGCGAATCAGATGATCGTGATGAAAACTAGCTTGACGATAATTCCCATATGTCCTCGGGAGCGCTTTACCTTGCATAAGAGTTTGTCCAGGTTTATCCTTTGCTACAAAAAGGATTGGGCCACCTTGCTGCACCTATTTACTTTTACCGTTTGTCACTATCTACCAATTATCTTATCACAAAACTATCTGTTACTTATAATTTCAGTGCTTGCAGAAAATACCTTACTGAAAACTGCCTATCATTTCCATCTGCTCCTCGTTGGGTTCGACACTCTTACTTATCAAAATGACTACAATAGATCCCCTACACTTGTGGGTCATGAAGACTCTTTTCTGGCGCCGCTGCTGGGGAGTGAAGCGCCTTTGGTAAGTGGAATTTGGTAAGGAAAAATTTATAGAGTGTGCTGAAATTTATTGTCACTTGTTACTATGGCTCAAAATCCTTTGAGGGGCTTGTTCGGTGTATCTTCACCCCGAGCAGAAGAGCAAAGAGTTGCTCCTCAACCTACTGCACCTATTGAAAATGTTTGCTTTGAGATTCCTTCGGGTATGATAGAGAAACTGCTTGAAAATCACTATACAGGAGATGGAACACTTCACCCCGACTTACACCTAATCTATGTGGATGAAGTTCGTGGATTTTTTAAGCTTGCAGGTATGCCCAAGGATGTTATCAAGAAGAAGGTCTTCCCTTTATCTTTGAAGGGAGATGCATTGACATGGTTTAGGCTATGCGATGATATGGGATCTTGGAATTATAATCGTCTGAAGTTGGAATTTCATCAGAAGTTCTACCCTATGCACCAGGTTCATCGTGATTGTAATTATATTTATAATTTCGGCCTCGCAAAGGAGAAAGCATAAGCTCAAGCTTGGGGGAGGCTTAAGTCAATGTTATATTCATGCACCAATCATGAGCTTTCAAGAGAAATGATCATTCAAAAATTTTATGCTCGGCTTTCTCATAATAATCGCTCCATGCTCGATACTTCTTGTTATGGCTCGTATATGATGAAGACTATTGACTTCAAATGGGATTTATTGGAAATAATTAAACGCAACTCCGAAGATTGGGATCTCGACGAAGGTAAGGAGTCAGGTATGACCCCTAAGTTTTATTGTGTTAAAGTGTGACGCCCGAAGACCGACGTCCCAGAAGATTCCAGAAGATTCCAGATGTTCCGGGTTGCCCGTGTGTTTCTTTTGAGCTTGTGTTATTTATTTTTTGCATTGCATCATGTCATCATGCCATCATGTCATATTTCTTTTGCATCTCAACTTAAATAAATCGTGTGGACCTTCGATCCATTTAAATCGAGGGAAGAATGTCTTCTCTTTATAACATATGAAAGTCTCTCAATATTTAGGGAGCTATATAATAAATATTCCATTCGTTGGAATTAACCCAACACACTTGCATATTTTCCCCATGTCTTTTCCACTTCGAGTTCTCCTACAAAAACCTTGCAAATAATTCTTTCCGTTGTTTCGAGGTTCCTCCAAAAATTTGAACATTTTTGGACACTTCAATAATCAAGTCTTAGTTCAAACCCATTTGAATTAAATTCAAATATGTTTGAATTATTTTTCCGATCTGGCCTTGTATATTTTTCTCCGGTCGTGCTCATTTTTACGAGCCCGAGAAAAATTAATTCCATGTGCTATCTTTTCCCTAAACCCTCCTCTTTCTTTTTTTTTTCTCTTAGTTGTTCTGCTAAGGGAATAATTAGAAGAGAGCCAGCAGCCAGCCCATGCCTCCCTAAGGCCCAGGCCAGCAGCCTCCCTCTCAGCCAAACCGCCTCTGGCCCACTTCTCATCCCCTGGCCCAACCTTGCCCTCCAACCCTAGCGGAGTCGATCACTCGTTCCTCCCTCTGTCCTCCCGAGCCGCCGCCACCCTCTCGACCCCGCACTCCTTTCCCCGATCTCCCTCTTCTTCCTCTCCCCTCGCGCCGATCTCCCCGATTCCCTTCGTGCCTCGTCCCGCACCCCTCGTTTCCCTCTCTCCCTCGCCCTTTCTTCCCCAGCGCCTCGACCGGAGCCCCTCGGTGGCCTCGTCAGCGCCATGGCGCCCGACCGCCCCGGCCTCTCACCTTCTGGCCCCGGCGCCCGCTCCCTCGAGGCCGCACCGCAGCTGCCTCGCGGCGCCCCCCCTCGCGTGGTCGTCCTCAGCCAGCAGCGGCCCGAGTGCCTCACCTTCCAGCCCCGACCGCCCTGCGCCCTTCCCTGTCCTCCAGCGCTGCGGCCCGACCTCGCCCCTCCAGCGGCCAGCAGCCGCGCGTCCGGTGTGCCAAGGTGGACGTCGCTCCCTTCTCCCTCGCCGTGCATCGCCAACAGCCCGCGCCGCCACCCCTTGCTGCCATGTCTTCTGCGCGCCCCCGTCGGCTTCCACCAGAGCCACGCGCCGCACCCTCCAGCGCGACGGCCGCCCCGTGTACCTCTTGCAGCTCCTCGGTTCCCCTCCTCTGCAGCGCCAAGACCTGCTGTTGTGTTTTTTTCCGTCGGTTGGTGTTGTGTTTTGGTCAGCAGGTTTTTGGCAAGATCGACGAGACCGAGACCGAGCCGTGTTGTTATGTTGCTGCGGTTGTATATTTCTGCAAGTCCAAGTACCTCTACGATGCGGGAACGCCTACACGACGACACTACACGACGCGGCAAGTACCCCTTTGGATGCGTCAAGTTCGACTACACATGGAGATCCCGTGTACAACTACCGTCGCCGAGACCGCCGAGTACCACTACTTCCTCTACCGTCGTCGCGGAAACGATGGATGCACCGTGTACCTCTACGTGAACAACTACTTCCTCTTCGGAAACGTGAACCACTACTTCCTCTACGACTTGTGAGAATGACTCCTTCCTCTATGATCTCGAACCGTCCCGAAACGATTGTTTCGAAGGTATAACCCGAGACGATGACCCATGTGATGCTTGTTGTGTTGTATGAGTTGCTCCCTTGTGTGCTCCGTGTCCGTCGTGCCCTTCTTTTGTCATGTTCCTCGGTTGCCTCGTCGCCGACTCGTGGGAACCCGGTAACGGGATCAC
This sequence comes from Secale cereale, assembly GCA_902687465.1. Taxonomy (NCBI): domain Eukaryota; kingdom Viridiplantae; phylum Streptophyta; class Magnoliopsida; order Poales; family Poaceae; genus Secale; species Secale cereale. The sequence goes on from LR738715.1 coordinate 478,893,975, forward strand.
CCCACCTCTTTCATCTTGTTCGACTCGCTCACGCCATCTTTGCTTTTGCCCGGACTCTCAACGAGTTACCGGAACCGAGATGTTGCCGATGCATCATATTCGGATCGTTGCCGTGGCACCCTTTCTTTCCACCACGATGACAATACTTCATATCTTCTTCTTGTCAACTGTTAATAAAATTGCATAAACTTGTTCATGTCATCCGCATCATGTTAACAACACTAAAATGTTTAATTGTTGTTGCTTTATAATTATTAAACATGCTCATGGGGATTTTCCGGATATGTTGTTGTTATTCTCCGGCCTCATTTAAAATGCCTAAATAGTGTAGTTTTATTATGCTTCACCTCTTGCCATGTTAAAAACATTTAATCTTGTCTTGTAAATAACGAGAGTCAATTAAATAATTAAATGTGGTGTTTCGTCAATATGCAACTCGTTGCATATTGATCTCCACTTAACTTGTAGTATTTGTTTGTGCACTTTGCCATGCCATGCATAATTAAACCGGACATGCATCATACTTGGATGTGCATCGTATGCCATGTTTATGCTTGTGTGTTTACCGTGTTGTTTCTTTCTTTCCGGTTGCTTCTCTTGAGAGCTTTGGTTTCGTTCCGGAGTTGTGAGGATTCGCTTGACCCTGTTGCTCCGTCTACTTCGTGGACCCGTTCTTCTTCCTTGTGGAATCCCAGGCAAGATGACCGAACCCGGATACCATTACTATCTTTGCCTATTGCTAGTAGTTCCGCTCTATAGTTTTGCCTCGATGCCCATGTCTTTCTTGTCAGCCTCCTACTTGTAACCATGAACCTGTTTAACCACCCTACCTATGCAAACCGTTGCTTGGCTAAGTACGCTTCGCTCAGCCCTTCTTATAGCATTGCTAGTTGCAGGTGAAGATTGAAGATGCTTGCTTCATGTTGAAGTTTGGTTGGGTTATATCACACTATATAAATGCTTAAAATGAAATCATCTATATACTGGCAGGGTGGAAGGCTAAGCCTTTTGCTTGGTGTTTTGTTCCACTCATGCCGTTAGGAAGTTGGTATTCAGAGCCTTCTCCGACCTAGAAGCCCCCACTGATTGATCGAATCGTTGACGGTTGAGTCTAGGCACACACTTGAAAATGTTTTGAGTCCTATATATATATCGGAGAGTAGGATTTCTTTTGCTTCTCATCTCTTTCACTCTGGTGAGGACTCCTGACGACTACTCTTGCCTCTTCTACTTTCAAAAATTGCACCAAATTTTTTTTTAGGATCTCGCGAGTATTGTTTGGATTGTTTCGATGTCTTTGTGACGAGAACATTGTTCTCGATGCCTCCTGTCATTAGGGGTTGTGGCAGTGTCCCGGGGAGTTGAGCTCCGAGGTGTTGTCATCACAAATCCATCGCGGCAGTACTAGAATACTTAAGACGGCCGACATCGAAAACTCCCCTATACGGTTAGTGGCAAGATAACCCCGACATCACCCAGTACTGGGGAGGTAGTTCGGGAGTATTGCCATAGCTTGTATACTGGATGCGTTTCGAAGGTCCGAGGTAAACAGTTTCCGAGATAGACTGGTTATGTGTTGAAGGATGGATACACCTGGATGTAGGTTTAGAGTTGATTGCGCGGTGCTTCCCATGTATCCCCAACACCTGATTGCATAACTGGAAACTTTCGGAAATCTATAGGTGGGTTCATCTAGTAGTTCTAGGCATTCTTCCAACGAGTGCATGATATGAAGTTCGGGGTTCTACATTGAGTGAAGTGGTTTTATGGACTTGTTCTGATCGGGAGTTGCATCTTAAAGGGTCCTTGGCTATGCTGATCCAGGGATTGCAAAACCCTTTTGTAACACGTTCCATGAGCTTTCAGCACGAATATGTCGGACGAAGCTTCTATCTTGTATTGGTTCTATCTGATCCTTGTTCCTTTTTTTATTTACCTTTTGTTCTCCAAGTGGCTTCTCGTCTAGTTGATGTACCTGCGGAATTCATTCGTTCAATTCTCTGTTCGGATGGTATTGTGAAGATCATGTTGCATATCTATCTTTTGTTTTTGTTTTGATTCTGGTATTCGAGTTGCTTCGATGTCAAATGTTGATTCCATACCTTTTCTAATCGGTGTTCTCATATTTCTATGGGAGTGCTAATTCTTCTTGATCATCAAGATGGTCAAGTTAAATTCTTTTCAACCGGTGTCTGTTTCATTCATCCCAAGTTGTCTTTGTTTTCCCCACCCTCCCACCCTTCTCCTTCTCGGAGCCAGAAATTCTAAATGAAGTATCCATTTTATTCATGTGATATTTCTTCATTCTTTTCCTTCAATGTTCTTATCCGGTGCTTTATCGTGAAGATGCTCAAGAGCTTCAAGTTCATCATTCTTTTGTTCTCAAATTCTTCCGGTGAATGTAATTCAAGATTTCGGTGCTGATCTTATCCTTTTCCTCTTTTCACAATGCTTTCTTATTCCGGTGCACCAATTAATCATTCTCCTCTTGTTATTCATATCCGGAGTGCTGAAGATTCATAATTCCATTCTTAATCCGTTCAAATTTTTTTTTTGAGGCTAATCATCTTATTCAAGCCATTTAATTCAACCGGTGCAATATCTCTTAAGCAATCTTTTCCAACGGTGATTTCTTTTGAGTGGGCCCTAACCCACAGGTCTTTTCCCAGGATCTTACCTGACTCTTCTATTTCTGGAGTTATACCCAAATTCTTTTCAAAGTGTGACGTAAGTATGAATCCCATCAGTCACATGCCTTCTCCAAGATCGCTTTCAAATTCTTGTTCATCATTGGTTCAACCTTTTTAATTCCTCATTCCGGAGTGCTCAACAGTTCTTATGGCATTTCTCGTCTTCTCAGATTGTGAAGACCGGAGAAGTGTTTCTCTTAAATCTTGGCCGTTCTCTTGAAGATTCGTAGTTCTACCTTCATGCCATCCTCATTATTGTTCAGATTGTCAGGAATTCTTTTATGCCAACCGAAGCATTTCATGAATTCTTTTCTTTGTGATCCTCCGAAGGCCATCATTTCAGAATATTTCTTCGTTCTCAGTTTTCAACTTCGTCCTCCAAATATTCTTCATTGATGCCTCTTCGTTCGTCTCCATAGTCTTACGGTGGTTCTTTCAAGTTTACCCTTCCGTTGTTTTTGTTTTAATTCATTTGTTCTTTTCACAATCCTACTGGTGGTTCATTGAAGAATTATCCGAGTTTGTGCGAGATCTCTTTAATTCCTTGCAACGAGAATAAGTAGTATGCCAAATCCTTTGGTTGTCATCAATTTAAATTAGTGAAGGATATGCATAACATAAATCTTATTCTAGTTTCTTCCAAGAGGTTAAATCCCTTCCTTCAGAGTTTGTTCATCATATCATATTCTCAGTTCTAAGCTGTTCATCTTGTTTTCCGGAGCTCCAAGTCATTTCTATTTATATCATTTCAAAGCTCAATCTATTCATCGCAGGCCTTGAATCTTATTCTTTTCATCTTTCACTTCTCATGCTTTCATTACCGGAGTTCTCATGGTGCTTCATCATGTTTTAATTAATCCTCGAGGTCTTCATCAAGTTTCTTGTTGGAGGAGCTCAAATATTTTTTCTTCTTGCATTTTGAATTGCAATCCTTTCTACCTTATCTTTGAGATGGTGTTATGTCATTCTTGATAATTTTCCTTCATGTTTCATGATTCACAAGTTGTCAAGAATGAGATAATTAAAACCATCATTTCTTTCTCTTTAGGAGATCCTTTCAACCCCTCATTTTTTATCTCTTGGAGTTATCTTGGGTTGTATTTCACCAAAAAGCTTTCCCTAAGGATTGTTGCTATTTATGGTGCTATAATGACCCAAGTTCTTCATTTATCATTCCGGCGAGATAAGTTTATCGTCTCCTTGTTGATCTCAATCCAATCAATTGTTTTCGTTAGTGGCCGGTTGTCACCTCATAATTTTGAGATGTTTTCCATAAGCCCACATCAAGCTTATTCTTTCGTTGTTGAATTTCCAACAACTCCGTTCAACCCTTCTTCGTAAGGATGCCCTTTCAAATTCAATTTGGAGAGAGGTTGTCATTTTCTCCTCCGTTCTTTCTTCCCAACGATCTAGCTTATATTCTTTCATTCCGGAGGCTTTGTGAGGTTGCTCTCTCCAAACCATCATATCGTTTTATCAAGATCATGTTCTTTTCTTTGTTTATCTATCTAATTGGAGTGTTGTATTCTTCATTCTAGTTCCGTCATCTTATCTAGTTTTCCTCTGTTTTCAACTGGAGTGCTGTCTGAGTCTTTCTTACCCCTTGTGCCATTATTTTAATTGTTTCGGAGGCAATATGTTGTTGTTTTCATCAAATATCTTCCCAACTTGGCTAGTTCTTGTTAATTCCTTCCATTTTCAGTCGGAGTGCTGTCCAAATTCTGTCATTCTTATTCCTTGGCCATACCATTGCAGTTTCACATTCTTTTGGTTCGTAAGCTCTTGTTTCATGTCTTTCAACCTTAAGGGTTCTCGTAATGCTCCGTGTTCCTCTTTTCTAACGGAGTATTTTCATATTCGTTTATCTCCGTTGTATTCTCTTTCATTTTGTCAACCTCTCAAGGTTCTTTGGTTTAACTCGTCTGTCGAAGAAGCAACTTTATTTTACCTCTTCCTCTTCCGTTTTGACCCGGTGATATATCTAGGATCTCGGGTCGAGATCCTCTGTTAGTGTGGGAGAGTTGTGACGCCCGAAGACCGACGTCCCAGAAGATTCCAGAAGATTCCTGATGTTCCGGGTTGCCCGTGTGTTTCTTTTGAGCTTGTGTTATTTATTTTTTGCATTGCATCATGTCATCATGCCATCATGTTATATTTCTTTTGCATCTCTACTTAAATAAATCGTGTGGACCTTCGGTCCATTTAAATCGAGGGAAGAATGTCTTCTCTTTATAACATATGAAAGTCTCTCAATATTTAGGGAGCTATATAATAAATATTCCATTCGTTGGAATTAACCCAACACACTTGCATATTTTCCCCATGTCTTTTCCACTTCGAGTTCTCCTACAAAAACCTTGCAAACAATTCTTTCCGTTGTTTCGACGTTCCTCCAAAAATTTGAACATTTTTGGACACTTCAATAATCAAGTCTTAGTTCAAACCCATTTGAATTAAATTCAAATATGTTTGAATTATTTTTCCGATCTGGCCTTTTATATTTTTCTCCGGTCGTGCTCATTTTTACGAGCCCGAGAAAAATTAATTCCATGTGCTATCTTTTCCCTAAACCCTCCTCTTTCTTTTTTTTCTCTTAGTTGTTCTGCTAAGGGAATAATTAGAAGAGAGCCAGCAGCCAGCCCAGGCCTCCCTAAGGCCCAGGCCAGCAGCCTCCCTCTCAGCCAAACCGCCTCTGGCCCACTTCTCATCTCCTGGCCCAACAGCGCCCTCCAACCCTAGCGGAGTCGATCGCTCGTTCCTCCCTCTGTCCTCCCGAGCCGCCGCCACCCTCTCGACCCCGCACTCCTTTCCCCCGATCTCCCTCTTCTTCCTCTCCCCTCGCGCCGATCTCCCCGATTCCCTCCGTGCCTCGTCCCGCACCCCTTGTTTCCCTCTCTCCCTCGCCCTTTCTTCCCCAGCGCCTCGACCGGAGCCCCTCGATGACCTCGTCAGCGCCATGGCGCCCGACCGCCCCGGCCTCTCGCCTTCTGGCCCCGGCGCCCGCTCCCTCGAGGCCGCACCGCAGCTGCCTCGCGGCGCCCCCCCTCGCGTGGTCGTCCTCAGCCAGCAGTGGCCCGAGTGCCTCACCTTCCAGCCCCGACCGCCCTGCGCGCTTCCCTGTCCTCCAGCGCTGCGGCCCGACCTCGCCCCTCCAGCGGCCAGCAGCCGCACGTCCGGTGTGCCAAGGTGGACGTCGCTCCCTTCTCCCTCGCCCTGCATCGCCAACAGCCCGCGCCGCCACCCCTTGCTGCCATGTCTTCTGCGCGCCCCCGTCGGCTTCCACCAGAGCCGCACGCCGCACCGTCCAGCACGACGGCCGCCCCGTGTACCTCTTGCAGCTCCTCGGTTCCCCTCCTCTGCAGCGCCAAGACCTGCTGCTATGTTTTTTCCGTCGGTTCGTGTTGTGTTTTGGTCCAGCAGGTTTTTGGCAAGATCGACGAGACCGAGACCGAGCCGTGTTGTTATGTTGCTGCGGTTGTATATTTCTGCAAGTCCAAGTACCTCTACGATGCGGGAACGCCTACACGACGACACTACACGACGCGGCAAGTATCCCTTCGGATGCGTCAAGTTCGACTACACATGGAGATCCCGTGTACAACTACCGTCGCCGAGACCGCCGAGTACCACTACTTCCTCTACCGTCGCCGCGGAAACGATGGATGCGCCGTGTACCTCTACGTGAACAACTACTTCCTCTTCGGAAATGTGAACCACTACTTCCACTACGACTCGTGAGAACGACTCCTTCCTCTACGATCTCGAACCGTCCCGAAACGAGTGTTTCGAAGGTATAACCCAAGACGATGACCCGTGTGATGCTTGTTGTGTTGTATGAGTTGCTCCCTTGTGTGCTCCGTGTCCGTCGTGCCCTTCTTTTGTCATGTTCCTCGGTTGCCTCGTCGCCGACTCGTGGGAACCCGGTAACGGGATCACCCCACCTCTTTCATCTTGTTCGACTCGCTCACGCCATCTTTGCTTTTGCCCGGACTCTCAACGAGTTACCGGAACCGAGATGTTGCCGATGCATCATATTCGGATCATTGCCGTGGCACCCTTTCTTTCCACCACGGTGACAATACTTCATATCTTCTTCTTGTCAACTGTTAATAAAATTGCATAAACTTGTTCATGTCATCCGCATCATGTTAACAACACTAAAATGTTTAATTGTTGTTGCTTTATAATTATTAAACATGCTCATGGGGATTTTCCGGATATGTTGTTGTTATTCTCCGGCCTCATTTAAAATGCCTAAATAGTGTAGTTTTATTATGCTTCACCTCTTGCCATGTTAAAAACATTTAATCTTGTCTTGTAAATAACGAGAGTCAATTAAATAATTAAATGTGGTGTTTCGTCAATATGCAACTCGTTGCATATTGATCTCCACTTAACTTGTAGTATTTGTTTGTGCACTTTGCCATGCCATGCATAATTAAACCGGACATGCATCATACTTGGATGTGCATCGTATGCCATGTTTATGCTTATGTGTTTACCGTGTTGTTTCTTTCTTTCCGGTTGCTTCTCTTGATAGCTTTGGTTTCGTTCCAGAGTTGTGAGGATTCGCTCGACCCTGTTGCTCCGTCTACTTCGTGGACCCGTTCTTCTTCCTTGTGGAATCCCAGGCAAGATGACCGAACCCGGATACCATTACTGTCTTTGCCTATTGCTAGTAGTTCCGCTCTATAGTTTTGCCTCGATGCCCATGTCTTTCTTGTCAGCCTCCTACTTGTAACCATGAACCTGTTTAACTACCCTACCTATGCAAACCGTTGCTTGGCTAAGTACGCTTCGCTCAGCCCTTCTTATAGCATTGCTAGTTGCAGGTGAAGATTGAAGATGCTTGCTTCATGTTGAAGTTTGGTTGGGTTATATCACACTATATAAATGCTTAAAATGAAATCATCTATATACTGGCAGGGTGGAAGGCTAAGCCTTTTGCTTGGTGTTTTGTTCCACTCATGCCGTTAGGAACCGTATAAACCGGTGTTATGTTCCTTGATTATGCGTTCCTAACACGGTTGGGGTGTATGTGACCCCCTTGATAAACTGCTAAGTGCTAAGTCTTTTCCAGCAAGTCCCAACATTTGGTACTATTTGCCTCATAATAACAACTTAATTAATTAATTAAAATTGCATAGGGGGTCGCGTCCCCGAGGATTCTTAATTCTACATAGCGGGGGGGG
>LR738715.1:478901866-478957537 GCA_902687465.1 Secale cereale
CATCCGGTCGTGTCCTGAGACTTAGATACGCGCGGCTACTATCAGGGTGTTGACACGCCGGGAGGATTTGCTGGATTAGCCTTACCTTAGTTCGGTTTAACTTGAGCACGGGATTCCGAGAATACTCGGGTCTTCCCACCTATGGAGTTGCGACTCCGCGGATCGTGGGCTTGTAATGGGTCAAGTTGGAACACCCCTGCAGGGTTTGAACTTTCGAAAGCCGTGCCCGCGGTTATGTGGCAGATGGGAGCTTGTTAATATCCGGTTGTAGATAACTTGACACAATGTTCCAATACACTACCAGCGTGTGTACCGTGACTGTCAATTTCCGAATAGGGATTCGGGAGTTGAACACGGTGGGGTTATGTTTGACCGGCTTTAGCTAGGATCACTTCGTGATCATCTCTCGACCGAGGCTCTTCTCTTCTCGCTCTCTTTTACGTAAGCTAGTGCTAGTTGCTGCTGCAGACTCTTGTTTTTTCCTTCACCTCTTGTTCTTTCTTCAGCCTTATCCTCACCCAAGGCTTGAATAGTCTTGTTACCCGGGAACGGGATTGCTGAGTCCTCTGTGGCTCACAGTTACTTCACCACACCAGATGCAGGTTCAGCCGAGTTTGATGCAGGAGCTGGTTCAAGTACTTCACTGGGAGCTCGATGAAGAGAGTGGCCGTTTGCTTGTGACATTTGACGATCAGTAGTGGTTTCTACTAGGATTCGATCCTGACCTGTGGCGTTATGTTGTTTTGGTATCTTTCTTTGGATCTTCACCCGTAGTCGGGTTGTGATGTTTTGAATGATGTATTGCTTATGTATTGTATTGTGTGAAGTGGCGATTGTAAGCCAACTATCTTCTTTTGCATTTTAATCCCTCTTTTACATGAGTCATGCAAAGATACCAAACTTGAGATCATTCTAGGATGGGCTTATACCTTTAAGTCGTGCCTCGACACGTAGGAGGTATAGTCCCATCCTGGGCATTACATAAAGCTTTTATGGATACCAATGTTTTCCGTGAGTTTAGCACTAAATATGGACTTGACTCTGAGATAGTAGCTTCTTTCTGTGAATCTTTTGCTACTCATGTTGATCTCCCCAAGGATAAGTGGTTTAAATAATATCTCCCTATTGAAGTAAAAGTAGTTGAACCTATTAAAGTTGAAGAAAAGACTATCACTTATAATGTTGATCCCGTTATTCATACCGCTTATATCGAGAAACCACCTTTCCCTGTTAGGATAAAGGATCATGCTCAAGCTTCAACTGTAGTTTGTAAGAGTAATACTAGAACACCTACACCCTCTGAGAAAATTAAAGTTGAACCTAGTGTCACTATGGTTAAGGACCTCTTGGTAGAAGATTTAGATGGACATGTTATTTATCTCCAAGAAGAGTCTGCTAGAATAGCCAAACCCAATGCTAGGAATAAATATAAACCTGTTGTAGGCCTGCCTATCATCTCTGTTAAGATAGGAGATCATTGCTATCATTGTTCATGTGACGTAGGTGCTAGTGCGAGTATTATCCCTCTTGATTTGTATAACGAAATTATGCATGATATTGCACCTGTTGATTTAGAAGGGATTGATGTTACTATTAAGCTGGCTAATAGAGATACTATTTCACCGGTTGGGATTGTTAGAGATATTGAAGTCTTGTGTGGGAAGGTTAAATACCCTGCTGATTTTCTTGTTCTTAGTTCCCCACATGATGCTTTTTGCCCCATTATATTTGGCTGACCCTTCTTGAATACCGTTAGTGCCAAGATAGACTGTGTGAAAGATATTGTCACTTTCGGATTAGGGGACATGTCTCATGATTTTAACTTTGCTAAATTCCATAGACAACCCCTTGAAAAGGCACCACCCGGTAAGGATGAACTTATTGGTCTTGCTTCTATTGCCGTGGCACCTATTGATCCTTTAGAATAATACTTGTTAGACCATGAAAATGATATGCATATGAATGAGAGAAGGGAGATAGATGAAATATTCCTTACACAGGGACCTGTATTGAAAAATAACTTGCCTGTTGAAATCCTAGGGGATCCTCCTCCACCCAAGGGTGATCTCGTATTTGAACTAAAACCCTTACCTAATAATCTTAAGTATGTTTATCTTGATGAAAAGAAGATATATCATGTTATTATTAGTGCTAACCTTTCAGAGCATGAAGAAGAGAGATTATTGAAAACTCTGAAGAAGCACCGAGCTGCTATTGGATATACTATGGATGATCTTAAGGGCATTAGTCCCACTATATGTCAACACAAGATAAAATTGGAAGAAAATGCTAAACCAGTTATTGATCATCAGCGATGGTTAAATCCAAAGATGAAAGAAGTGGTAAGGAAGGAAATTCTAAAGCTCCTAGAGGCAGGTATTATCTATCCCATTGCTGATAGCCAATGGGTAAGTCATGTCCATTGTGTTCCTAAGAAAGGAGGTATGACCGTTGTCCCTAATGATAAAGATGAATTGATCCCGCAAAGAATAGTTACAGGTTATAGGATGGTAACTGATTTCCGTAAGTTAAATAAAGCTACTATGAAAGATCATTACCCCTTGCCATTTATTGATCAAATGCTAGACAGGTTATCCAAACATACTCATTTCTGCTTTCTAGATGGTTATTCTGGTTTCTCTCAAATACCTTTGTCAAAGGGGGATCAAGAAAAGACCACCTTTACTTGTCCTTTCGGTACCTTTGCTTATAGAGGTATGCCTTTTGGTTTATGTAATGCACCTGCTACCTTTCAAAGATGTATGATCGTTATATTCTCTGTCTTTTTTGAAAAGATTGTTGAGGTATTCATGGATGATTTCTCCGTTTATGGAACTTCTTTTGATGATTGCTTAAGCAACCTTGATCGAGTTTTGCAGAGATGTGAAGATACTAACCTTGTCTTGAATTGAGAGAAGTGCCACTTTATGGTTAATGAAGGCATTTTCTTGGGACATAAAATTTCTGAAAGAGGTATTGAAGTTGAGAAAGCTAAAGTGGATGCTATTGAAAAGATGCCATGCCCTAAGGATATGAAAGGTATACGAAGTTTCCTTGGTCACGCTGGGTTTTATAGGAGGTTCATTAAGGACTTCTCCAAAATCTCCAGGCCTCTGACTAATCTTCTACAGAATGATATTCCTTTTGTCTTTGATGATGATTGTTTAGAAGCATTTGAAATACTTAAGAAAACATTGATCTCTGCACCTATTGTCTAGCCTCCTGACTGGAACTTACCTTTTGAGATTATGGTGATGCTAGTGATTATGCTGTAGGAGCTGTTTTAGGGCAAAGAGTTGATAAGAAGTTAAATGTTATCCAGTATGCTAGTAAAACTCTAGATAGTGCCCAAGAAATTATGCTACCACTGAGAGAGAATTTTTAGCAGTTGTGTTTACTTGTGATAAGTTTACACCATACATCGTTGATTCTAAAGTAACTATTCACACTAATCATGCTGCTATAAAAACCTTATGGAAAAGAAAGATGCTAAACCTAGACTTATTAGATGGGTTCCCTTGCTGCAAGAATTTGACTTGCATATTATTGATAAAAGGGAGCTGAGAACCCCGTAGCAGATAACTTGTCTAGGTTAGAGAATATACTTGATGACCCACAACCTATTGATGATAGCTTTCCTGATGAACAATTAGTTGTCATAAGTACTTCTCGTACTGCTCCCTGGTATGCTGATTATGCTAATTACATTGTTGCTAAGTTTATACCTCCTAGCTTCACATACCAGCAAAAGAAAAAGTTCTTCTATGATTCAAGACATTACTTTTGGGATGACCCACATCTTTATAAAGAAGGAGTAGATGGTATTATTAGATGTTGTGTGCCTGAGCATGAACAGGAACAGATCTTACACAAGTGCCACTCCGAAGCTTACAGAGGACACCATGCGGGAGACAGAACTACACACAAGGTATTACAATCCGGTTTTTATTGGCTTACTCTCTTCAAGGATGCCCGTAAGTTTGTCTTATCATGTGATGAATGTCAACGAATCGGTAATATTAGTAGACGTCAAGAAATGCCTATGAATTATTCACTTGTTGTTGAACCATTTGATGTTTGGGGCTTTGATTATATGGGACCTTTTCCTGCCTCTAATGGGTACACACATATCCTAGTTGCTGTTGATTACGTTACTAAGTGGGTAGAAGCTATCCCAACTAGTAGTGCTGATCATAACACCTCTATTAAGATGGTTAAAGAAGTTATATTCCCGAGGTTTGGAGTCCCTAGATATCTAATGACTGATGGTGGTTCACACTTTATTCATGGTGCTTTCCGTAAGATGCTTTCTAAGTACAATGTCAACCATAGAATTGCATCACCTTATCACCCACAGACTAGTGGTCAAGTAGAACTAAGTAATAGGGAGTTGAAATTAATCTTGCAAAAGACAGTTAATAGGTCTAGAAAGAATTGGTCCATGAAACTAGATGATGCATTATGGGCCTATAGAACTGCATACAAAAATCCTATGGGTATGTCTCCATATAAGATGGTATATGGAAAAGCTTGTCACTTACCTCTTGAGCTAGAACATAAGGCATATTGGGCTATCAAAGAGCTCCATTATGATTTCAAACTTGCCGGTGAAAAGAGGCTATTTGATATTAGCTGTCTCGATGAATGGAGAACCCAGGCCTACGAGAATGCCAAGTTATTTAAAGAAAATGTTAAAAGATGGCATGACAAAAGGATACAAAAGCGTGATATCAACGTAGGTGATTATGTTTTGCTATAAAAGTCTCGTTTAAGATTTTATGCAGGAAAACTTCTCTCCAAGTGGGAAGGACCTTACGTTATCGAGGAGGTCTATCGTTCCGGTGCCATAAAAATCAACAACTTTGAATGCACAAATCCGAAGGTGGTGAATGGTCAAAGGATCAAACATTATATGTCAGGTAATCTTATAAATGTTGAAACTAATATTATTGCAACCATAAGCCCGGAGGAATACATAAGGGACACTTTCCAGAACGATTCAGCCTCCGAAAAGGAAGAGGTACGTGATACGGTAAGTAAACAGACTCCAAAACAGTTCTAAAGGCATTTTTTTCTCCGTTTTGGAATATTTAGAAAAATAGAAAAATAAACCGCAGTCCGGAAGAGACACGAGGTGGCCTCGAGGGTAGGGGGCGCGCCCCTTGCCTCGAGGGCACCCCGTGTGTCCCCTGGACTCCGTTTTCTTGTGAGTTACTCCTTTTGTTCGGAAAAATTTCATTATATATACACCCGAAGGTTTTGACCTCTGCATCACGCAGAAATCCTTTGTTTTCGTTTTGAGCTGTTCCCGTCGCAGATAAGAGCAACATGTCGTCCCAGGATTCGGAAGGAGAAAGCTATGTGGCTGATTCCCTTGCTGACCCTAAGGTCTATGGTGATTTGGAGCATTATGGTTGGACTACGGAAGAAGAAGAGGACCATGATTCAAAGAGGAAGGATTGGACTAGCTCGGATGAAGAAGAAGTCCCACTACCTCAACCGGGGGACATGCATGTGGACTTCAAAAAGTCAAGTCTCCCCGACAGAGTAAAGAAACCTAAGATCGAATTTACCCCTTTTAACCTCTTGCAGGAAAATAATCAGGCACTATGCAAGAAGATATTAAACCTTGAGCAAGAGATCAATGATCCAAAGGAGCAAAATTCTGCCCTTAAGCGTAAGCTGAGGAAGAAGTCATCATCACCAACCCCGAAGAAGGAGACATAATCATATGGGTATGGGCACTCCCCTTGGCAACTGCCAAGCATGGGGGAGTGACCCCGGTATCGTGTCACCATCACTCCTATCTTTACCGTTTTACTTAGTTCGATCCTTTTGGTAGTATCTTGATCTATTAGAATAAAGTAAGCATGATCTAGTCGTGAGCTTTTGCTTTGTGAGCTTTATCCTTTGTAATCGAGTCCGTGAGCTATATAATAAAGATTAGTGTTGAGTCAAGGGCTTGATTTCCTCACTTGGGTCATGATAAAAAGAAAGAAAACAAAAAGAGTATCAAGGAGATCATATCGATCTTATGGGAAGTAATGACTTCACATACAAGAGTATGATAAATAAAAGTTGACAGGAGGTGACAAATATAGTTTTGGTCATCGTTGCAATTAATAGGAAGTAATAAAAGAAGAGAGGCTTCACATACAAATATACTATCTTGGACATCTTTTATGATTGTGAGCACTCATTAAAGTATGACATGCTAAAGAGTTGATGTTGGACAAGGAAGACAACATAATGGGTTATGTCTTCTTGTATCCGAAATAAAGTATATTGTCATGGATCTTCCAACATGTTGAGCTTGCCTTTCTCCCTCATGCTAGCTAAAATTCCTTGCACTAAGTAGAGATACTACTTGTGCTTCCATATATCCTTAAACCCAGTTTTGCCATGAAAGTCCACCATAACTACCTATGGATTGAGAAAGATTCTTCCAAATAAGTTGTCATGTTGTAAATCCGCTAAAATATGTATGATTTATTATTGTGGGAGAAATTAGCTTTATACGAGCTTGTGATATGGAAGTAATAAAAGCGACGGACTGCATAATAAAGGTCCCTATCACAAGTGGCAATATAAAGCGAAGTTCTTCTATGCTAAGACTTTGTGCATCCAACCATAAAAACACATGACAACCTCTGCTTCCCTCTGCGAAGGGCCTATCTTTTATTCTTGTCTTATAAATGTCAAGGTGAGATCCACCTTTCCTTTTTCATTTTATCCTTTGGCAAGCACATTGTGTTGGAAAGATCCTGACATATATACCCACTTGGATGTAAGTTTTCATGATCTATTACTGTTGACATTACCCTTGAGGTAAAAGGTTGGGAGACAACACCATAAGCCCCTATCTTTATTTGTGTCCGATTAAAACTCCATAAACATAAGTATTGCGTGAGTATGAGCAATTGTCAAAGACTATATGATAGTTGAGTATGTGGGCTTCAATGACCAAGAACAAAATTTGTTAGTTTCCATTGAAGTTTATGATGCATACTTGATATTGTGGATGAATTGTTACTTTGGCTTAAGAATCATATGGCTATATTAATATAAGTTGCTGTTATAAGAATGATCATGATGCCCTCATGTCCGTATTCTATTTTTATCGACACTAGGGAGGCTTTCGGGACTATCATATATGAAGCGTTTTGAACGAGAAAAAAAGAGAGGGAGGCTTTCGGGACCAGACGCCGCCGTCTCGAGGCGGAACCGAGGCGGAAACCAATCTAGGGCTCCGGCAGAGCTGTTCTGCCGGGGATACTTCCCTCCGGGAGGGGGAAATCGTCACCGCCGTCATCACCAACAACTCTCCCATCTTGGTGAGGGCTATCTTCATCAACATCTTTACCAGCACCATCTCCTCTCAAACCCTAGTTCATCTCTTGTATCCAATCTTTGTACCCAAACCTCAGATTGGTACATGTGGGTTGCTAGTGGTGTTGATTACTCCTTGTAGTTGATGCTAGTTGGTTTATTTGGTGGAAGATCATATGTTCAGATCTATTATGCATATTAATATACCGCTGATCATGAATAATATTATGTATTGTGAGTAGTTACTTTTGTTCCTGAGGACATGGGAGAAGTCTTGCTATTAGTAGTCATGTGAATTTGGTCTTCGTTCAATATTTTGATAAGATGTATGTTGTCTCTCCTCTAGTGGTGTCATGTGAACGTCGACTACATGACACTTCACCATTATTTGGGCCTAGAGGAAGGTATTGGGAAGTAATAAGTAGATGATGGGTTGCTAGAGTGACAACAGCTTAAACCCTAGTTTATGCGTTGCTTCGTAAGGGGCTGATTTGGATCCATATGTCTCGGGCTATGGTTAGGTTTATCTTAATACTTATTTTGTAGTTGTGGATGTTTGCATTAGAGGTTAATCATAAATGGGAGGCTTGTCCAAGTAAGGGCAGCACCCAAGCATCGGTCCACCCACATACCAAATTATCAAAGTACCGAACGCGAATCAGATGATCGTGATGAAAACTAGCTTGACGATAATTCCCATATGTCCTCGGGAGCGCTTTACCTTGCATACGAGTTTGTCCAGGCTTATCCTTTGCTACAAAAAGGATTGGGCCTCCTTTCTGCACCTATTTACTTTTACCGTTTGTCACTTGCTACCAATTATCTTATCACAAAACTATCTGTTACTTATAATTTCAGTGCTTGCAGAAAATACCTTACTAAAAATTGCGTATCATTTCCTTCTGCTCCTCGTTGGGTTTGACACTCTTACTTATCGAAAGGACTGTGATAGATCCCCTACACTTGTGGGTCATTAGCAGGGAGGGAACCACTTCTGCTCGGCCCGACACGGGTAAGTTGCCTACTTCCCATCCCTCGCTAGCTCTGCCATGTGATGTTCTTTCTTTCTTTGTTTTGAACTTTTGATCATGTCCTCGATTCTTTCTCCTTTCTGGTTTCCAGACTCTCCCTCGACGGACTAGGTGGACGTCGACGCTGTCATCGAGGAGGTCACCAAGGATGCCGAGGCTAAGGCCAACAAGATCGCGGCTGGGGAAGCCGCCACGTCCGCCGCCGAGGAGCCCGCCTAGGGGCCTGCCGGGGAGACCGGCGAGGCCGTTGCCGGCGACGCCGGCAAGGCCGCTGCCGGGGAAGCTGGCAAGGCTACTGCCGAGGAGGCCGCCAAGGGGCCTGCCGGGGAGACCGAAAAGGCTGCTCCCGAGGAAGCCGCCAAGGAGCCCGTCGGGGAGGAGGTGGCCACTGACCAACCTTCTTCCTCTACAGCTCCCGCCCCGGGAAAGTACTTGAAGGTGGGCGATGATCTATTCATCCACCTCCCAGGGACGGCAAGCACCAGAGCGCCAGCCGAAGGGGAGGTTTTCGATGATGAGGTCCTTGCCACCGCGGGGCTCCAGGTTTTCGACGAACCGAGCGCTAGCGGCGGTGGTTCCCAAGAGGGGCAGCTCCTTCGGGCCACGAGGGCCAATTTTTAGAAGCTTCAGGCGCTCTACTGTGCCCGCCAGGATAAGGCAAACATGAGGATGGCGGATGTGGACAAAGCAGAAGCGGACTTTGAGGAGCGCATCGCTCAGGCGCAAGTCTGGTTCGGCGAGGCCCGGGAGGAACTGAGGGCCATCCAGGATCAGCTAGACGAGCGCAAGCGAGAGCTCTTCCTAAAGCAAGCTGACGTCGAGAAGTCCCAGGATCTGGCAAAGGAACAGGCCGCCAAGGACGAAGCTGCCCGGAGGCAACAACAAGTTCTTCTAGACACCAAGGAGGAGGACCTTGTTGCTCATGAACATGCGCTCACCGCCTCGCTCCGTGGCAAGGACGAAGAGATCGAGAAGCTCGTTGCACAGCGGACCGAGGAGCTAGAGCAGAAGCACATATATGCACTTGATGCTCCGGCCCTGGCCCAGCCCGCCAAGGTGGAGAAGTTGGAGCTGGAGCGGGAGGAGCTGAAGGAGGAGATCTTGAGGCTGACGGAGGTCACGGAAACGAGCAACCGCACTCTGGCGGATTTGCAGGTCACCATCTCTAACAAGACCAAGCTGCTCTCCAAGGCCAACGTCTCCATCGATGATCTGAAGCTGAAGCTGGACGCCTTGGAAAGGACGCTTTCAGAGGTCAGTGCCCATGAGGAGACCCTGAACAAGGCCCGTGAGAGCGAGAAGCAGCTGCGACAGGATGACACTGCCGCCCTCAAGGACTATGTGGGCAGGGTACAGCTCTGGACCAACGGCCTTGTCAACATTGCAAATAGGCTCAGCACGCAGCTATCCGTCATGGCTATGCCAGACTTCAAGTACTCCCAGGAGACAAACATAAGCCCCAGCGCCAGGCTGACCTTGTTCTTCGAGCGCATCCTCGACGCCATGGAGCAGCTCCGCTCTAATCGAGCAACTTATCTGGCCAGCGAGGCTCGGAAGCTTTGCCGGGGTTCCCTGAGCAAGGTGCTCACCAAGGTAGCATTCTGGAACCCCAGCATCAACTTCGGCAACGCACTTGAGAGTTTGCCGGAGGGTGTGGACCTCACGGCACTCGAAGAGCGTATGGAGCCCATCATCAGATGCGTCGACGGAGTCAAGAGGTTGGAAGGCCAGCGCCGGGACTAGCCACCCAGTTTCTCATTGCCGCTGCGAATTTATGCCCAATATAATTTTATCTCAAATTAGAACCGCTGGAACAACCACTGATGTAATATAACTTTGAAGTATTTCGAAACAATGCATGCTATATCTTCCTGTTTGATCTTTCTTTGTATGTACGCACCCTACGCTTAGTCGAATAGGTTTGCCGGCACGAAAACCAGTGTTGTGGTTCTTTGAGGAACGGATCCTTAGCAGCCTGCCGGGAGCACTTGCTGCCGGGCAAGCCACCTTCTATTTTTGGCGCAGCCGCTCGAACTGTTGAGCGGACTCGAAACAGAACAAGGGCGTTGCCGATAGCGGAAAGGTTCCTTTGCGTGCAGGTTCTCCATACAAGGAGTAAAATCTTTCGAGGAAAATAACCTTATAGAAAGGAAATTACTCAAGGTTTTGCGTGACTTAGCTATTTTGTCCCCGTGCAAATGGTTGTTGCGGCTGCAGACGACACCGCTCGCCTGGCTGACGGCACCAGAGCGATGGGGATGATGTTGACCACCTCTGCCGCCTTCTTCTTTGCGGCCATCATGATGGAGGAGTTGATGCGCTAACTCCTAAACCAGATTTTCACAGCCTAGCGCCCCCTACCTAGCGCGCCAAAGATGTCAGTGGAAATGACACCTATGGGATCCCAGGGACCCCTACTATGGTTGGCGGGGGCGTAGCGCTGCGCAAAGAGTAGTTCTGGTCGATCAACGTCTGGGAATTTTTACCCAGGTTCGGGCCACAAGTGATGCGGAAAAGCCTAGTCCTGCTTGTCTGTGTTTTTTTCGTGTTCTTGAGCTCTCAAACTGGCAACTATGTGTGCCTGTCCAAAAAGTTTGAATCCTTCCACAGTACGCCTTGGGCCTCCCTTTATATGACAAAGGGGTCGCCACAGTGGCACACATGAGGTGGAAAGTATCTACTGTGTACGAGTTTATCGCCTGACATCATAGGACAAACGCATTTAATGCGCTGCCTATGTGTCCTCTTGCTTTATCGGGGACGGCAACACAGCTTGTTCGCCCGTCGCCACCACGCCTTGCTCTGATGCGTGTCCAAGCTGATGAGGCATTCAGCGCCACGCTAGCTGGCTAGTCGCTATGCTAGTGCAGTGGCAGGGACTTCAAGAAGATCTGCATGCCACCACGCAGGTGCTTGACCAGTTGGCCTAGAAGCTGCACGCTGCCACGCAGGCGCTTGTCTAGTTGGCCGGTTGGTTGCTGTGTAGGAGTAGTCGCGGGGGAGCAAAACCTTGGCGGGTGCGGGCCTGGCTGTGGCCTCGCGGACACCCCCGGCAAGGGTCTTGCCGGAGTCTCGTGGTTGTCCCCAGCAAGGATCTTGCCATGGGTCTTTGGTTGTCCCTGATAGGGCTCTTGTCGGGGTCCTCGTCGTCCCCGGCAAGGATCTTGGTGGGGGCCTCCACCTTCTGGTCCTCATCAAGATTCGCAGGCCTTTGGTCTTCACAAAGATCTGCATGCCACCACGCATGCGCCCCTGAGTCTTGGTCTTGACGTTGTTGATGGTGTCAGAGCTCCCAGGCCCAGGGGTGGTGGCCTTGCTGGTGTTGGGCAAGTCGCCCCAGCAAGACTCTTGTCGGGGCTATCTAGGCCGCCCCGCTAAGGGTCTTGCCGGGGGGGAGTCCATTTTGCCCCTCTGCTCTTCATGCCTTTGGCTTGAGTGTTGCGTCGGCAGTCTCATGCTTTCCCTCGCTCTGCCCCGCCAAGCGTGGCTGCAGGTGTGGCTACAACTTCCCGTGCACAAGTAAAGGGGAGCAAAAAGGCCCCTACTTTTGGACACCGACAAACAGTTCTTCCTAGAAGCCCGTAGCAGCCACGTAAAACTTGCAACAACAAAGTAGAGGACGTATAACTTTATTTTACATGTCATGTTTTGATGTGATACGGTTAAGATGTGATGAGTTATACGTTGTTGTATGAGATGATCATGTTTTGTAAATTATTGGCAACCGGCAGGAGCCTTATGGTTGTCTCTTTATTGTATGAATTGCGAACGCCATGTAATTGCTTTACTTTATTGCTATGAGTTAGCAATAGTCCTAGAAGCAATAGTTGGCGAGATGACCATGACACTACGATGGAGATCAAGGTGTCAAGCCGGTGACGATGGAGATCATGACGCTGCTTTGGAGATGGAAATAAAAAGCAGAAGATGATGATGGCCATATGATGTCACATATTTTGATTGCATGTGATGTTTTTCTTTTATGCATCTTCTTTTTCTTAGTACGTTAGTAGCATTATAAGATGATTCCTCACTAAAAATTTCAAGCTAGAAGTGTTCTCCCTGAGTATGCACCGTTGCGACAGTTCGTCATGCCGAGACACCACGTGATGATCGGGTATGATAAGCTCTACATTCACATACAACGGGTGTAAGACAGTTTTGCACATGCGGAATACTCGGGTTAAACTTGACAAGCCTAGCATGTACAGACATGGCCTCAGAACACTGGAGACCAAAAGGTCGAGCTTAAGCATATAGCAGATATGATCAACATAAGATGTTCACCATTGAAAACTACTCCATCTCACATGATGATCGAACATGGTTTAGTTGATTTGGATCACGTGATCATTTAGATGACTTGAGGGATGTCTATCTAAGTGGGAGTTCTTAAGTAATATGATTAATTGAACTTTATTTATCTTGAACTTAGTCCTGATAGTTTTTGGATATTTGTGTTGTAGATCAATGGACTTTGCTACCGTTCCCTTGAATTTTAATTCATTCCTAGAGAAAGCTAAGTTGAAAGATGATGGTAGCAACTACACAAACTGGATCCGTAACTCGAGGATTATCCTCATTGCCACACAGAATAATTATGTCCTTGATGCACCGCTAGGTGAAAGGCCTGTTGCAGGAGCATCTGCTGATGTTACGAATGTCTCGCAAGCTCGATCTGATGACTACTCGATAGTTCAGTGTGGCATGCTTTACGGCTTAATATCAGGACTTCAAAGACGTTTTGAACGTCATGGAGCATATGAGATGTTCCAAGAGTTGAAGTTAATATTTCAAGCAAATGCCTGAGTTGAGAGATATGAAATCTCCAACAATTTCTATAGCTGCAAGATGGAGGAGAACAGTTCTGTCAGTGAACACATACTCAGAATGTCTGGGTACCATAGCCACTTGACTCAGCTGGGAGTTAATCTTCTTGATGATTTTGTTATTGATAGAGTTCTTCAATTAATGCTACCAAGCTATAAAGGCTTCGTGATGAAGTATAATATGCAAGGGATGGAAAATCCAATTCCCAAGCTCTTCACAATGCTCGAAGCTGTGGAGGTAGAAATAGAAAAGGAGCATCAAGTATTGATGGTTAACAAGACCACTAGTTTCAAGAAAAAGGGCAAGGGAAAGAAGGGGAACTTCAAGAAGAATATAGCAAGTAAGTTGCTACTCCCGGGAAGAAACCCAAGTCTGGAGCCAAACCTGAAACTGAGTGCTTCTACTCTAAAGGGACTGGTCACTTCAAGCGGAACTGCCCCAGGTATTTGGCGGATAAGAAGGATGTCAAAGTGAACAAAGGTATATTTGATATACATGTTATTGATGTGTACCTTACTAATGCTCGTAGTAGCACCTGGGTATTTGATACTGGTTTGGTTGCTCGTATTTGTAACTCGAACAGGGGCTACGGATTAAACAAAGATTGGCTAAGGACGAGGTGACGATGCACGTTGGGAATGGTTCCAAGGTCGATGTGATCGCCGTCGGCACGCTACCTCTACATCTACCTTCGAGATTAGTTTTAGACCTAAATAATTGTTATTTGGTGCCAGCGTTGAGCATGAACAGTATATCTGGATCTTGTTTGATGCGAGACAATTATTCATTTAAATCAAAGGATAATGGTTGTTATATTTATATGAGTAATATATTTTATGGTCATGCACCCATGAAGAGTGGTCTATTTTTGTTGAATCTCGATTGTACTAATACACATATTCATAATATTGATGTCAAAACATGCAAAGTTGATAACGATAGTGCAACATAGTTGTGGCACTGCCGTTTAGGTCATATTGGTGTAAAAACGCATGAAGAAACTCCATGTTGATGGACTCTCGGAATCACTTCATTATGAATCATTTGATGCTTGCGAACCATGCCTCAAGAGCAAGATGACTAAGATTCCGTTCTCCGGAACAGTGGAGCGAGCCACTGACTTATTGGAAACAATGCACACCGATGTATGCGGTCCAATGAGTGTTGAGGCTCGCGGCGGGTATTGTTATTTTCTAACCTTCACAGATGATTTGAGGAGATATGGGTATATCTACTTGATGAAACACAAGTCCGAAACATTTGAAAAGTTCAAAGAATTTCAGAGTGAAGTAGAGAATCATCGTAACAAGAAAATAAAGTTTATATGATCTGATGGCAGAGGAAAATATTTGAGTTACGAGTTTGGTCTTCATTTAAAACAACGTGGAATAGTTTCGCAACTCACGCCACCTGGAACACCACAGCGTAATGGTGTGTCCAAACGTCGTAACCGTACTTTATTAGATATGGTGCGATGTTTCTTACCGATTTACCACTATCGTTTTGGGTTATGCATTAGAGACAGCTGCATTCACGTTAAATAGGGCACCGTCTAAATCCGTTGAGACGACACCGTATGAACGGTGGTTTGGCAAGAAACTGAAGCTATCGTTTCTTAAATTTTGGGGTTGCGATGGTTATGTGAAAAAAGCTTCAACATGATAAGCTCGAACCGAAATCGGAGAAGTGCGTATTCATGGGATACCCAAAAGAAACTGTTGGGTACACATTCTATCACAGATCCGAAGGCAAGGTCTTTGTTGCAAAGAATGGATCCTTTCTAGAGGAGGAGTTTCTCTCGAAAGAAGTGAGTGGGAGGAAAGTAGAACTTGATGAGGTAATTGTACCATCTCTCGAATTGGAAAGTAGCTCATCATAGAAAATCGTTCCCGTGATGCCTACACCAATTAGTGAGGAAGCTAATGATGATGATCATGAAACTTCAGATCAAGTTACTACCAAACCTCGTAGGTCAACCAGAGTACACTCCACACCAAAGTGGTATGGTAATCCTGTTCTGGAAGTCATGTTACTAGACCATGACGAACCTACAAACTATGAGGAAGCGATGATGAGCCCAGATTCCGCAAAAATGGCTTGAGGCCATGAAATCTATGATGGGATCCATGTATGGGAACAAAGTGTGGACTAAAGTTGACTTGCCCGATGATCGGCAAGCCATAGAGAATAAATGGATCTTCAAGAAGAAGACTGACGCTGATGGTAATATTACCGTCTACAAAGCTTGACTTGTTGCGAACGATTTTCAACAAGTTCAAGGAGTTGACTACGATGAGACTTTCTCATCCATAGCGATGCTTAAGTCTATCTGAATCATGTTAGTATTTGCCGCATTTTATGATTATGAAATCTGGCAAATGGATATCAAAACTGCATTCCTTAATGGATTTCTCAAAGAAGAGTTGTATATGATGCAACCAGAAGGTTTTCTCGATCCTAAAGGTGCTAACAAAGTGTGAAAACTCCAGTGATCCATCTATGGACTGGTGCAAGCATCTCAGAGTTGGAATAGACGCTTTGACGAGGTGATCAAAGCATATGGTTTTATACAAACTTTTGGAGAATTTGTAGCATTTCTGATATTATATGTGGATGATATATTGTTGATTGGATATGATGTAGAATTTCTGGATAGCATAAAAGGGTACTTGACTAAGAATTTTTCAATGAAAGACCTCAGTGAAGCTGCTTATATATTGGGCATCAAGATCTATAGAGATAGATCAAGACGCTTAATTGGACTTTCACAAAGCACATACCTTGATAAAGTTTTGAAGAAGTTTGAAATGGATCAGTCAAAGAAAGGGTTCTTGCCTGTGTTACAAGGTGTGAAGTTGAGTCAGACTCAATGCCCGACCACTATAGAAGACAAAGAGAAAATGAAAGTCATTCCCTATGCCTCATCCATAGGTTCTATCATGTATGCAATTCTGTGTACCGGACATGATGTGTGCCTTGCAATAAGTTTAGCAAGGAGGTACCAAAGTAATCTAGGAGTGGATCACTAGACATCGGTCAAGAACATCCTGAAGTACCCAAAATGTACCAAGGATATGTTTCTCGTTTATGGAGGAGACAAAGAGCTCGTCGTAAATGGTTACATCGATGCTAGCTTTGACACTGATCCGGATGACTCTAAGTCACAAACCAGATACGTATTTTTGTTGAACAGTGGAGCTGTCAGTTGGTGCAGTTCCAAGCAGAGCGTTGTGGTGGGATCTACGTGTGAAGTGGAGTACATAGCTGCTTCGGAAGCAACAATTGAAGGAGTCATGATGGAGTTCATATCCGATCTAGGTGTAATACCTAGTGCATCGGGTCCAATGAAAATCTTTTGTGACAACACTGGAGCAATTGCCTTGGCGAAGGAATCCAGGTTTCACAAGAGAACCAAACACATCAAGAGACACTTCAACTCCATCCGCGATCAAGTCAAGGAGGGAGACATAGAGATTTCCAAAATACATACGGATCTGAATGTAGTAGACCCGTTGCCTAAACCTCTTCCACGAGCAAAACTTGATCAACACCAAGACTCCATGGGTGTTAGAATCATTACTATGTAATCTAAATTATTGAATCTAGTGCAAGTGGGAGACTGAACGAAATATGCCCTAGAGGCAATAATAAAGTTGTTATTTATATTTCCTTATAACATGATAAATATATTTTTATTCATGCTAGAATTGTATTAACCAGAAACTTGATACATGTGTGAATACATAGACACAACACAGAGTCCCTAGTAAGCCTCTCCTAGACTAGCTCGTTTATCAATGATGGTTGAGTTTCCTAACCATAGACATGTGTTGTAACGCCCCCAGACACCCCCGTAGGTGGTCGTTACTCCTGGCGGCATCTAGGCTGGCCTTACAGATCAATACTAGTCTTTTCTGTGCACTTTGTCCTCACTCGTGCGCATCCGGGAGCAACTTCCCGGTTGGTCACCCATCCTGAAATTACTCCAAGCTGAGCGCGCTTAACTTTGGAGTTCTGTCCGAATGGGCTTCCGAGAAATAAGGAATTTCTTATTCATATGAGTATTCTATCATCCCTAATAAGCCAGGATATCACATACACCCACACTTAGAGGAACCGTCATCCTCGTTGGGCCACATGAACGTTCCCTCTTGGCACATATGTCTGTGCTTCCA
Organism: Secale cereale; assembly: GCA_902687465.1. Taxonomy (NCBI): domain Eukaryota; kingdom Viridiplantae; phylum Streptophyta; class Magnoliopsida; order Poales; family Poaceae; genus Secale; species Secale cereale. Next base: position 478,919,232 of record LR738715.1, read on the forward strand.
GTCCGGCACATGTGCCATGCCGTGTGCCACGACGGGTCATAAACGTCATGCACAACATGACCGCGCACCTGTCCACAAACATCCATGTACCCGGGAGGGTCGGCTCTGATACCAACCTATAACACCCTTGGACAACCCCCCCCCCCGGTGGTCGTTACTCCTGGCGGGATCTAGGCTGGCCTCATAGATCAATACTAGTCTTTTCTAGGCACTTTGTCCTCAGTCGTGAGCACCCGGGAGCAACTTCCCAGTCGGTCACTGTTCGGGATATAACTACTGGTTATAAACCGCCCAGGAGGGGCCGGGTTATACCTGCACTGAATTATCTATACTGAAGCCCATGAAGACAAGGAATATGGCATCTTACTATAAAGAACTAAAAGGCCCAGGGCCCAAAGGAGGATTAGGGCCTATAGACATAAACAGTCATATGGTGTGTAACTTGTGTTGTAAGATAGGAATGGTCTAAGCCGAGCCGGACATGTTTATGAGCCGGCCTCGGGATTCTGTAAACCGGCCGAGCGTCATCCTGTGTATATAAAGGGATGACCCGGCTGCAGTTCTGGAACAACAAACAACAACTCGAGACACATGCAAAGCGGATTCGCTCCCTGGTCATCGAAACCCTAGCAATACCACAACAACTAGAGTAGGCCTTTACCTTCACAGCAAGGGGCCGAACAAGTATAAAATTCCCTCTGTCCTTTGTCCACATTAACCCCTTTAAGCTAACCTGTCGCGATGGCTTCACGACTAAGTCCTTATGCTAGGACATCTGCCGTGACAAAACCACGACAGTTGCCGTCCATCGTGGGACTATCGCACGATGGTTTCAAGTTCTTAGAGGGAAGCTTTGAAGGGCTCAAGGGCTATGCAGTGGGCCGGATGACCAAGAGTCGACGAGGCAAGATCTACATCAACGACGCAGGCTGGGGCCCCGAGGCCGACTTGATTGAGTACGGGTACCGGGTCCCCTTCGGCGGCATCCACGTTTTCATTGGCAAGATCGGCGAACCGGGCCCTGAGCCGGACTTCTGCACCAACATCGTTGAAATGGCTCAGCGTGCGAGACCTGCCCGGGTTCGGCCTGCAAGCATGTCTTTGTGGGAGTTGTCCACAGAGCGGAAACTGAAGATAGATCGGAATCTGGTGGTGAGACCGTCGTTTACTCTAGTGACGAGTCTTCTACCAAAGAGACCGAGTCTTTGTACCTACTACAAGATGGCCGGTTTGGGGACTGTTTCGATGGCGACAGTTTTTCGGACCCCCTCGATCCGCCAAGCCGAGTCGCAGCCTTCATGGCCGAGTCCGTGCAACACTGTTCGACCGCAGCAGCATTGACATCCGGTTTAGCGGCGGCAGCAACAGCTGGGGCAGGAGGCCCTGCGTAGCCACCAGCTCAGGTGTTGTCCGGTTTATTCGACACTCTGACAGCACTATTGACTGCTTAAGTTAGGCGTGCGGATCAGGAGCGGCATGACACAAAAGTTGCTAAAATAAAGGAACATATAGCTCAGGCCAAGATAGATCTGGCAGCTGAAAACACCAGGATGGCCGAGAGCGGGCCGAGTTGGATGCTCAGGCTTATCGTCTCATGTTTGATCAGAACGCATCAAATGATGTAATGAGGAGAAGGTACCGGTCTCGCCTGCCTCCGGTTTACGAGGCAAGGATCCTCTTTAGCATGCCAGGAGCAGGAACCAGGAATCAACCAGTGGTAAACCGGGCAGAAGCGCCTGGAACGGGGGCATCGGTCCAGCCACATGCGACGAATCCACCTCATCAGATCATCTCGACACAACATGTACCGACGCCTCCGGGTCATTACTCCAACTCCTTGGATAACATAGTCGCCGCCGCTTCACAATTGGCGGCCCTCCTTGTCGAAGGTGAGTCCCCCGTAGCGGTGGAGACGCGACGGGCTAGGGAGCTCCTTTAGATAGCTTTGACTTAGCAGCAGGCTTATTCGTACAGCCATGAGAGGATTCATTCCACCCCCACCCAAGCCGGAGTTACAACAGGCATATAAATGGACCAGTCGTGTCAAGCAGTGCGTGGAACCGTAACCCGCCTCGGGGGCATAACCCGGCAGGTGGTGCCGCGAATGCTCAGGATGTGGTGGATCAGGGTAGACAACATCGAGAAGCCGAGTTAGTAGCGCAGTACACGACCCGTCAACTTACCCCGGTTCGTCCAACCACCTTGGTGGAACCAGAAGTTACTTCCAGCTCTTTGGGAGTGCCGTGTCTCACCCCCGCTTTACGTAATGTGCGTCTGCCCAAGGATTTCGAAGGACCACGGAAAGTACCCAATTACACTGCCGATTTATCCCCCGAGTCGTGGGTTGAAAGCTATGAGATGGCGATGGAGATGCTGGATGTGGACGACGCGGCATGTGATAAATACTTCACCTTGATGTTGGAAGGAACAGCTCGTACTTGGCTGAAGGGTTTGCCAGCTAACTCCATTGGGTCATGGGCCGAGTTAAAGGCCCGGTTTATCCAGAATTTTAAAGACACATGCAAGTAGCCCATGTCAATTGTGGACTTAGCTTCCCGTGTCCAAGGAGAGAATGAATCGACAGGCCATTGGGTGCGCCGGGTTTCAGAGATCTTGCACTCATCAGACCGCATCAACGCCGATACAATAGTTGTAACGTTGGAAGGCAATTGCCGGTTCACGCCTCTGAAGCTGAAGTTGGGACAACTCAAACGTCACTGTGATGACATGGGAACGCTCATGGCAGCTCTTGTTAAGTACTCCGATTCTGATAGTACCAAGGACCCTGAGTTTGATGATGAAAAGTCGGGAAAGGGAAAGAAGAACAGTAAAGCGCCACAGCATAACCCGGCGAGCCATGGAAACAACGGTAAGCGTAACGCGGATAACAATTCAAATTTTATGGCTAACACCAATACGCAGAATGATGGTCAGCGTCGTAAAGGTAAGCCGCCCCATGGAGCGGAGGATCAAGTATCAATATTGAGCGCCAGTTAAATCAGCCTTGCCCTAGGCATGGGACGAAGGAAAGACCAGCTACGCACCTCTGAAAGGATTGCTTTATTATCCGGGAGTTCAAAAATTCAGATCGTTTCCAATATGATCATGGACCGTCCAGCGATTCAGTGACTAGTTCTCATGGGCCGGGTTATGGCAGTGGTGGTTCTGGCTCAGGATTTCAAGGCAATCAGAGCAGACATGGCAATCAGAGTGCACACGGCAATCAGGGCAGTCAAAGCAGCCAAGGTGGTTATAATCATCAGGGGAGTCATCGGCAGCAACAGTCCGGTTACCATAGCAACCCGAAGCAGTTGAATAGTGGGCAGTATCATGTCTTCACCACTAGCCTATGTAAGCGCGATAAGAAGGTTTATAAAAGGGCAGTGCACTCCGTTGAACCGGTGGTGCCTCGTTATTTACGCTGGTCGGAACAGCCCATTGTGTGGAGTCGTGAGGATCATCCGCCCTGGGTTGATAATCCGGGTCAGCTGGCATCGGTGGTAGCACCTCAGGTTGGGGGGTATAAGTTCACCAAGGTGCTCATGGACGGAGGGAGTAGCATCAATATTCTTTATTATGAAACCTTCCGTCGCATGGGGTTAACAGATAAAAAGCTTAGACCGTCAAACACTGTCTTCCATGGTGTAGTGCCTGGTAAATCGGCATATCCAGTTGGTAAGATAGATCTGGAGGTTACCTTTGGAGATGAGCATGACACAAGATCAGAGACTTTGACCTTTGAAGTGCTATCATGCCCTGTTTGGGCGGCCGATTTATGCTAAATTCTTGGCAAGACCCTGTTATGTTTACCTACAGCTCAAAATGCTGTGTCATAAGGGTACCATCACAGTACATGGGAGCCATAAGATCGCCTTGGAATGTGAAGAAGATGATGCGGCCTATGCTGAGTCAGTTTGTGCAACAGAGGAGTTGAAGTTCTACAAGGAAAATGTTGATCCGGCGGATATGACTCCTTTGAAAAAGCCAACTATAGAGCATGATCCGGCCTTGAAGTTTAAATCGGCCGATGAGACTAAGCTGGTTGATTTTGTTCCCGGCGATTCATCCAAGAAGTTTAGCATCAGCGCTAACTTGGATCCGAAATAGGAAAGCGCGCTCATCGAGTTCATCCGTGAGAACCGGGACATCTTTGCATGGAAACCTTGTGACATGCCAGGTGTACCGAGAGGACTCGCTGAGCACACTCTTAATGTTGATCCCAAGTTTAAACCGGTCAAGCAGTTTCTCCATCGCTTCAATGAAGAAAGACCCAAGGCCATTGGTGAGGAGGTAGCCAGGCTCTTGGCGGCTGGATTTATCATTGAATTATTTCATCCTGAATGGTTGGCTAATCCGGTGCTGGTAGTCAAGAAGAACAACACTTGGCGTATGTGTGTGGACTACACAGATTTGAACAAGGCTTGTCCAGCCGGTCCCTTTGCTCTCCCTCGTATCGATCAAATCAATGATGCTACGGTGGGTTGTGAGCGTTTGAGTTTTCTGGATGCGTATTCCGGCTATCATCAGATCAAAATGGCAGTTAAGGACCAGGAGAAGACAGCTTTCATAACTCCCTTTGGAGCCTTTTGCTATGTGTCTATGCCCTTTGGGCTCAAGAGTGCCTAGGCGACTTATCAGCGCTGTCTACATAATTGTCTTCATAAACAGATTGGGGGTAATGTTCATGCATATGTGGATGATATTGTGGTAAAATCCAGAAAAGAGGAGACATTAATAGATGACTTGAAGGAAACTTTCGACAATCTCCGGGTCTATAAGTTGATGCTTAATCTGGCCAAGTGTGTTTTTGGTGTACCGACAGGCAAGCTCTTGGGGTTTCTGGTGTCAAATAGGGGCATTGAAGCTAATCCGGAGAAAATCAAAGCTATTACGTCCCTGGCTAAACCGGCGTGTATCAATGACGTTCAATGTCTGGCGGGCTGTATTGCAGCGCTGAGCCGGTTTATCAGCCGATTGGGAGAAAAAGCTATCCCTCTCTACCAGATGATGAAAAATACAGACAATTTTGTCTTGAGTGATGTTGCCAATGCGGCGTTTGAGGACTTGAAAAAACGGGTGGCAGAGCCGTCTGTCCTTGCTGCTCCGATCGATAAAGGGCCGGTCATGTTGTACGGGGCTACTAATGCCCGGGCCGTCAGTGTGGCCATTGTAGTGGAGCGCAAGGAGGCTGGGAAGGAATATCCGGTTCAACGGCCGGTTTACTATGTCAAGGAGGTGTTTATTGAATCCAAACAAAGGTATCCGCATTGGCAGAAACTGGTGTATGGAGTCTTCATGGCAAGCTGGAAGCTTAAGCAATATTTTCAAGGTCATCCCATCACTGTGGTCAGTTCTCCCCTTTGGGAGATATAATCCAGAACAGAGAAGCAACTGGCCGGGTTGCCAAGTGGGCCATTGAGGTTGGACCTCACGGGTTAAAATATGTGCCTCGTACTATAATCAAGTCCCAAGCACTTGTGGATTTCATCAATTATTGGACGGAGTTATTCGCGCCGGAAGAAAAGCCGGATCATACTTACTGGACTATTCACTTTGATGGATCCAGGCAATTGGTGGGCTCGGGGGCTGGAGTCGTATTAACTTCCCCACAAGGTGATAAATTTTGTTATGTTCTCCGTTTAATGTTCCCTTGCACTAACAATGCAGCTGAATATGAGGCTCTCCTCCACGGTTTTCGAATGGCTAAGGAGATGAATTTAAGCCGGGTTAAGTGTTTTGGTGACTCGGACCTGGTGGCTCAACAAGTATCTGGTACTTGGGACTCCAAGGACCCGCTCATGGCAGCATATCATCGAGAGGTGGATATTGTTGCTGGACACTTCAAGGGTTATCAGGTGGACCATGTGGACCGGCGAAATAATGAAGCGGCAAACGCATTAAGACGTTTGGGTTCCAAACGTAAACCGGTTCCACCTAATATTTTTCTGGACGTCTTGCATAACCCGTCGGTCAAGCTACCTACAGAGGAGGATTTGGCTGTTTCTGATCTGGATGCTCTGTTGGTGGCAGCTCTTCATGCTATCCCAGATTGTGCGGTCCCATGTTTGGTGTATATGAACTGAGGCGAGTTACCAGAGGATGAGATTTTGGCCAGGCAGATAATCCGGCGGTCCAAATGAATGACTATCGTGAATGGAGAGTTGCATCATTGCAGTGTTACAGGGGCATTTCGGCGTTGCGTATCTCCTGAAGAAGGGCGTGAGATTTTGCGAGAGATCCATGAAGGAGATTGTGGTCACCATGCCGGTTAAAAATCCTTGGTAGCTAAAGCTTTTCGTCACGGTTTCTATTGGCTGACGGCTCATGCTGATGCTGAGGACTTGGTTAAAAAGTGTGATGGTTGTCAAAAATTCTCACGACGTGCCCATATATCGGCTCAAGAATTGAGGATGATTCCAATTACTTGGCCATTTGCAACTTGGGGGCTGGATATGGTTGGGCCCTTTAAGAGATCCCATGATAAGAAGACCCACCTTTTGGTGGTGGTTGATAAGTTCACCAAGTGGGTGGAAGTAGAACCAGTCAGTAAGTGTGATGCAGCCACGGCAGTTCAGTTCATTAAAAAGGTGATTTTCCGGTTTGGCTTTCCACACACTATTATAACTGATAATGGCACTAATTTGTCCAAGGGTGCTATGAAAGAATTTTATCAACGTGAGCACATCCGGCTTGACGTATCATCAGTGGCTCATCCTCAATCTAATGGTCAAGCTGAGAGAGCCAATCAAGAGATACTGAGAGGCATCAAGCTCCGGCTTATGGTTCCCCTACAGAGGACGCCAAGTTGTTGGGTAGAGGAGTTACCTTCTGTATTATGGAGCATCAATACCACGCCCAACAGATCTACGGGTTACACGCCTTTTTTCATGGTTTATGGAGCAGAGGCAGTTCTCCCTAGTGACATATGTCATGACTCGCCTCGTGTGGCGGCTTACGTTGAAGCTGACAATGGGAAGGCACGATAGGAAGCACTTGACCTGTTAGATGAGGAACGTGACATTATAGCAGCTCGGTCGGCGATTTACCAGCAAGATATGCGTCGTTATCACAGCCGGCGGGTTAGAACCAGAACTTTCAAGAAGGCGATCTGGTGCTCCGGCTCATCCAGGATCAGACTGATATGCACAAGTTATCCCCACCTTGGGAAGGACCTTTTGTGGTCAGCAAGAATCTGCATAACGGGTCATACTACCTTATCGACGTTCGAGAGCACAAGGACTCACGCACATCTGAGGAGGAAACCCACCGGCCATGGAACATTGCTCATCTTCGGCCTTACTACACCTGAGCCATAGGCTCCTCTTATGTATATATTTTTGACAATATATATATTATGATCAATATAATAGACCGGCATCCCTGCTAAAGCGGGGCCTCTGTTGTTTTTTCCCATAAGAGTTTTAGTTACATGGGGGCTTCTGTTTATAATGCAAAGTTCTGACTAACCTATAATCCAGCTATCAAGCCCATATTATCATAAGAGCACATCTCTAATCCAGCTATCAAGCCAATATTATCATAAGGGGCCAAAGAGAGTTTGTTGCACATCACAACTCAAACATAGGCACCCACTGAGCACAGCTCAAAATGTTACCTGGGGGCTCTGGTTGCACAACAACAAAGAGTTTTTAAGACCCTTGTAATAGGCTATCAAGCCAGGCTTGGAAGCCAGGTGTATTCACCTAAAACCCCGGGTTAACCTGCCTTCATCAAGTAAGTCACTCCGTCCAGGTAATCCTGGTATGACCCACCGAACGTTTGACAAGTCAATCTTATACAGACCCTGAACTTGTCAAAGTTAAAATGATGATTGGTTAATGTGAGGTCCATAGTAAAAGGCTTTGTAAAATGGTTTAACTCAGTGGCCTGTGTCGGTGGGAACGACACCTATGGGATCACAAGAATCCCTACTACGGTTAGCAGGGCACGGGGTTGAGAGAAGAGCGGATCAAACAGATAGCACACAGTTCGTTTATCCAGGTTCGGGCCGCGAGGATGCGTAAAACCCTACTCCTACTTTGGTGGATTGTATATCTGTGTTCTTCAGCTAGCTATGGGGCGTGAGGAGCTCCAAAAAGTCGAATCCCCCTCCTGGTCGCCTCGGGCCTCCTTTTATAGAAAAAGGGGTTGCCACAGCGGCACGCAGGAGGTGGAAAGGGTACAGTGATGCGAGTTTATCCCTCGCATTACATGACAAGGCGCATTTAATGCGTCTTGCTTAGGTGTCCTTGCTTTATCGGGGATGGGGGAGAGATCTGTCTTGTCTGTCGCCGCTCCTTCTTGTGTCGACACGCGCCCTGGACAGCGATGCCTGAGATGCAATGTAGGTAGGCAGGCAGCTGAGGTGGCACAATGGTGGGTCTTCACGAAGATCTGCATGCCGCCACGCAGGTGCCTGCCCAGCTGGTTGGGTCGGCAGCTGCATAAGGCGGTGGAAGTTTAGTCGGCGTGGGCCTGATGGTGGCCCTGCGGATGTCCTTGGCAAGGGCCTTGCCGGGGCCCCGACAACGATCTTGCCGTGGCGCCTGCTGCCATCCCCGGCAAGGCGCTTGCTGGAGGACTTGTGATCTTCCTCGGCTAGGATCCTGGCAAGGGTCGTCGTCTTCTTAGTGCGTATATGATCTTGAATGTCTTCCCAAAGATCTACATGCCACTACGGGGATGTCTCCCGAATCCTTGCCCCATGGGGGCAGTGGACTCAAGGGTGACTTGCTCCGTAGGCGTGGGGCAAGTTGCGGCGGCAAGGGTCTTGCCGGGGCTACTAAAACTGGCTCCCGGCAAGGATCTTGCCGGGGGAACCCACTTCGTCCCTTTTCTCTTTGTGGTCTTTTCCTTGGTGTCGTTCTAGTTCTCTTGAGCTTCGGTCTTACCCTGGCTTACCTCCCTTTCCTTGCTTGGTGCGGCGGTGCCCGTGGCTCAGACTGCCCGTGCATAATAATAGGGGTAAAAAAAGTGTACCCCCTTTTTGTACACCGACAGGAGCCCCCGGGCCTGGGCCACACATAGGCGCGATGCGTTGTTGGGCTAGGCCCAGAACGGTGCACGAGCAGGCGGGACGGTTTTTACCGTGGTAATACTTTTCGCGCGCTGCGCCTCCCACGATCCACACATGTGGCGCGGTGTGGAGGGGTGTGCGTGACGTGGGCGGCATGCGTGGGGTTGGTCTTTGCATGCATGCATCACGTCGTACTAAAGGGGCGGTTCGCGCCTTCCCCATAAACGGAGGGAGGCGTGGAGGCGCGGCCCGTTTATTGAATGGGGCGAAGGCGCGGTCCTCATGGCGTCCACTCCCCATGATCACAGGGTCGGGAGAGGTCGCCTCACCCGTCCCCTTGGTTCTGCACGTCTGCCACGTGTCTCCCATGCGCTTGGGGTGGGAAACGGTGGAGGCGGAAAACTGGGCCGTCGCTGGTTGGGGCGGCGGGTCGGTCCTGGCTCCCTGCGCCTTCCGTGTCATGATTGGCCGAGCGGGGCGGTCGAGCCCCAACTCCGTTTCTGTATAAAGAGCGGGAGGGGAGGGACGGCGTCCCGCATTCTTCCATCTTCTTCCTCCTTCAGCTTTTGCTCCTCTCTTCCATTCATCATGGAGAGAGGAAATCACGGCCCTTCAGCGGTGGTGGCGAGGGTCGCCGCTCGACAACGCGTCCCTCCTTCTCTTGCGCCTGCGGTGGCAGAGCCGGCTGCGAGGGGAAGGGGGAGGGTGCGAGGCCGTGGGCGAGGCCGGGGCGCTCGGGGAAGAGGAGGACGGGGTGGCCCGCCGGCCTCGCCCCCGCCAGCAGCTCCTCCTCCAATGGTGGGCCATGTTGGGGATGACCCTTGTGAGTTCTTCATCAGGTTGCGTCGGCCGCCGCGCCGTCGCCTTCATCTCCCGACTCCATTTGCGCGGGAGATGGAGCTGGATCCGCAGGAGTCATTGCGGCTGCACATGAGGGGCTGCGGGATCAGTGGCACGCGGGTCCGCGTCGACTGCCCTGCTCCTCATGTGATGTATCTTCGTCGGGGATGGAAGACGTTTGCTCATATCCATAGCTTGACGGAGGGGCTCACTCTCTATTTTAAGCTAATGGAGGGTGGCCTTCTCTCGGTCAAGGTCTTCGGGCACTTTGGGACTCGTACAAGGTGCTGCGTGGAGAGCTCTTCTGATAGTGAAGATTCCTCCTCGAGCGATAGTGACGAGGAGGACAGCGGCAGCGACGATGAGGGCGGTAGGCGGCAGGATGACGGGTCCGACTAGGTGTCGGGCGCCGCTCCTTGTGGCACCGGCGACCCCATCATCCGTGTCGCCGGCTCCTTGAACTTCTCGGGGCCGTCCCCTTGGGCGGCTGGCATTGGGAGCCTGCGGAAGAGGAAGAGGGCGCGCGGCAAGGCCGTCAAATCGGAGTACGCGTGCACCGACGCCTTCGACGCGTACTGATGTCCTGCCGCCTCATCTTCGAGTTCTGCTTCCGGCGCCGCCATCACCATCCAGCCTTTGGACGGCCACCAAGATGTTCTCTTGGTGTCTTCTGCCACCCGTAGCTAGCCTAGGCACTCCTTTTGCCTTTCTCTCCTCCTTGACCTGCCTCCTGAGGAGAGGGACAAGAAAAGGATTACGGGCATCTTATCTATTTTTAGTTTGTAAGCCTACGGGCGTCTGTTAAATTTAAAACTTGTAATCCTCTCATTCATGTTTTGCATTCCCTATGGACTATACCTGAGTGGAATGTTTTTAACGAAAAGGGATGTTTGCTGGGTCATTTGTTTGTCGGTGAAACCCACGACAAGGAATAAATCCTCGATATCTTTAAGATAAACACTTTCTCGCCTGGCAACAGGCCTTGCCGTCTCCCCACTTCGCTCTACCTTTCTCACACCTTTGGCGGAGGCAGGGGTGAGGCGGGTTTAGGCTCCTTGTTTCATCCTTTCGATGCCGCGGCTACGACTAAACTTGGTCCCAGGAATGAGCCCTAGGGCCTAGAGTTAGGGGAGCACGGTAGTTTAAGGAAAAAACGAGGTTTCACATACCTCAGTCCATAATGGAATGCATGATAAGGGATGAAGAACTTATCTGAAGCTGCAGCCCCCGGCAATCGTGGTTAGCCGTGGGTGAATCTTTGCTCTTGCAGCCCCCAGCAATACTAGCTTGCTGGGGACTAGATACTGGTTTGTTGCTTTTTTTTCTCCCCAAGTGGTTTCGGCAAGGATATCTGTGTGTCCTATGAACCAAAGAAGATAAAAAGCAAGACAAAGATATGCAAACTCGACCTCTAAGCTAGGGGTTAGCCGCCGCTAAGCACTATCAACCCTAACCAAGGACGAGACTCGACCTAGCATGCATGCTATAACTTAGGGCGCCAGCGCTTCATTTATTTATGCTCAGGGTCTGCGCCTGGCTTTGTACACAGGGTTACATGCCTTTTCGGCAAGGCTTGTACAAAAGGTGGCTTGCCGGGGGGCCCGGCAAGCCGCGCCTCACGGGTAAAACTTGCGAAGATGCTCAATGTTCCAGGAGTTTCTCACTGGAACGGCATTTTCGGTGTCCAGGCGGACTGCGCCAGGCCTGGTGACTCGTATTACCTGATAAGGGCCTTCCCACTTTGGCGTCAACTTGTTGGTATTCTTGGCCGATTGAACGCGCCGAAGAACAAGGTCGCCTTCCTCAAAGCTTCGGGCACGGACCTTGCGGCTATGGTAGCGGCGCAAGGCTTGCTGGTAGCGTGCTGCTCTCACAGCCGCCCGAAGACGATCTTCCTCAAGGAGCGTTGCGTCATCTTGCCGCAGTTGCTCTTGCTCAAGCTCATCACAAGCGAGCACTCGAGGTGACCCGTATATGAGTTCAGTGGGGAGAACTGCTTCTGCCCCGTATACTAGGGCAAAGGGTGTCTGGCCGGTGGCTCGATTTGGCGTCGCTCTGATCGACCAAAGAACCGTCGGCAACTCATGAATCCAGCACCTTCCACTCTTGCGCAGCCTGTCAAAGGTCTTTGTCCTTAAGCCTCGCAATACTTCAGTGTTTGCTCTCTCAGCTTGACCATTGCTTCGTGAGTGAGCAACGGAAGCGAAACAGACTTTGCTGCCGAGGTCTTGGGTATATTGCATGAAGGTGCGGCTTGTGAACCGTGTGCCGTTGTCGGTAATGACCCTGTTGGGTACACCAAAACAGCACACTAGTCCCTTGAAGAATTTGACGGCTGACTGAGCTGTGACCTTCCTCACTGCCTCCACCTCTGGCCACTTTGTGAACTTTTCGATTGTGACGTACAAGTACTCAAAGCCCCCGAGAGCACGGGGGAAAGGGCCCAGTATGTTGAGCCCCCAGACCGAGAAGGGCCAGGAGAGAGGAATGGTTTGAAGGGCTTGAGCTGGCTGATGAAGTTTCTTTGAATGGAACTGACACGCTTCACACCAGGTGACCAGTGTCGTCGCATCCTGGAGGGCAGTGGGCCAGAAGAAGACTTGCCGAAATGCCTTGCCGGCAAGGGCTCTTGACCCTATGTGAGATCCACATATGCCTCCATGTATCTCTGCCAACAACCCCAGTCCTTCCTCTCGAGGGATACACTTCAATTTCACGTCGTTCGGTCTCTTTCTGTACAGGACGTCATCGACGAACTGGTACATAGCAGATCAACGGGCTACTTTTTCCGCTTCTTCCTGCTCCTCGGGAAGTTCCCTAGTTTGGAGGAATCAGATGGTATGATGTGCCCACGCCGGAGCGTGGGGCTCGACGGCGAGGACTAAAGGCATTTCCTCCGCTATAGGAGCGGCTGTCTCGACGGCAAGAGCTTGACGCTCCGCCGGAGCTAGCCGTCCCGTGGCGGGCTCAGTGTCCCCGGCAACATCCTTGTCGGCGGCTCCGGGGAGCTCGGCGGGAAAGTACTTGTCGGGCCCTGATTTCCTCCTCTTGTTTTGGTCTGTTGATGGATCAACGGATGGTTGAGAAAGCTGAAGCACAAAGGTACCAGCTTCCACATGTAACTTGAGGGCAGCGCGCTTTGACAGGTAATCGGTGATGTCGTTCTCTGCTCGGGGAACGTGCTCCGCCTATATACCATCAAAATGCTCTTCCAGCTTTCTCACTTCATCGACATAGGCCTTCATCAACGGGCTCTGGTAATTTTTGCTGACTTGTTTGACGACAAGCTGCGAATCGCCCCTGACAATGAGTTTCTTGATTCCGAGGACTGACGCGATCCTAAGACCTGCAAGCAGCCCCTCATATTCAGAAGTATTGTTCGTTGATACCTCCCTGGGGAAGTGCATCTGGACCACGTACTTGAGGTGCTCTTTGGTGGGCGCGACAAGCAGTACGCCAGCCCCGACGCCCTGTAAGGAACAAGCTCCATCAAAGTACATGATCCAGTCGCAACTCGCCTCTTTGCCGGGGAGAGCAGTTTCCTGGGCTTCTTCATCAGGCGTCGCGGTCCATTCTGCAACGAACTCCGCCAGGACTCGGCTTCGAATTGTCGAGGTACTTTCAAACTTGAGGCCAAAGCTGGACAGCTCCAGTGCCCACTCTACAATTCTTCCCGTTGCATCTGGATTGTGCAATATACGTTGCAGTGGGAGGCGAGTGACGACAGTGATCTCGTGTGCCTGGAAGTAGTGACGCAGCTTCCTTGAGGCCATAAGAAGGCCGAAGAGCAATTTTTGCACACCGGAGTACCTTGATCTAGCCCCTTGCAAGAGGGAGCTAACAAAGTAGACCGGGTGCTGCATCATTTTCTTCCTTGGCGGCACTCCAACCGGCCGTGTCGTCTCTGCACCAACGGCATCAGGCTCTGTCGCTGCTATCACCTCGTCATCAATTTCTCTCTGTGCCACTAGTGCGGCGCTGACCACCTGGTTCGTTGCCGCCAGGTATAGCAGCAACGGTTCTTGTGGCCTGAGCGCAACTAGTACTAGCGTGGAGGAAAGATACCTCTTCAAATCTTGCAATGCTGCTTCGGCTTCTGGTGTCCACTCCATTGGGCCCGCCTTTTTCAAAATCTTGAAAAAGGGAAGGGCGCGCTCGGCAGACTTGGAAATGAATCTGCTCATGGCGGCAACGCAGCCAGCAAGCCGACGCACATCCCTGACCCGTTTGGGTGCTTCTATATGTTCTATAGCTTTGATCTTGTCCGGATTGGCCTCTATCCCATGCTGTGACACAAAGAACCCAAGAAGCTTGCCGAACGGGACGCCGAAGACGCACTTCTCAGGGTTTAGCTTGAGATTGATCCTGCGTAGGTTTGCAAACGTCTCTTGTAGGTCCGGTATGAGGGTTGCCCCGTTCTTGGTTTTGACCACTATATCATCCATATAAGCCTCCATATTTCTATGGAGCTGGGGTTCAAAACCAATCTGGAATGCCCTTGCAAATGTTGAGCCAGCACTCTTCAACCCGAAAGGCATTCGTACGAAACAATATGTACCACATGGGGTGATGAATAATGTCTTCTCTTCGTCTTCTCTTGTCATGAAGATCTGGTGGTAGCCGGAGTAGGCATCGAGAAATGACAACAGGTCACACCCAGCCGTGGAGTCAACAATCTGGTCGATGTGCGGCAACGGGAAGGGGTCTTTGGGATAAGCCTTATTGATATCTGTGTAATCAATACACATCCTCCACTTCCCATTTGCCTTGCGCACTACCACTGGATTGGCCAACCACGTTGGATGGAGCACTCCTCTTACCAAACCCGCTGCTTCCAGTTTCCGAATCTCCTCTGTGATGAACTCTTGTCATTCCAAAGCTTTCTTCCTGACCTTCTGCTTGACGGACTGCGCATGAGGACAAATAGTAAGGTGATGCTCAATCACCTCCCTAGGAAAGGCAGGGATGTCGGATGCTTGCCATGCAAACACATCGATATTTGCCCGCAGGAAGGTGACGAGCGCGTCTTCCTATTTGTCGTCAAGGGTGGAGCTTATGGTGAAAGCCCCTCCTGTGTCGTCCTCCTTGACAGAAACCTTTTTGGTTCCCGGCGGTGTGGCCCTGGACTTCTTGTTTCTGCCGGTGGAGCTCTCTGGCACGTCCTCGACGGGAGCACTACACTCCGAAGAGGTGCGCTTGCCGGAGTGGGTGTCCGACGTCTCACTGGTCTTCTTCTTCTTCTTCCCCCAGGGCTCTAGTGGCAGGAGCAAGTGCCCTAGTGGCGGCAGCTGCTACAACTGCTTGTTGGTATAGTTGGTCAACACAAATCAGTGCATCTTTCTTATCGGAGGGGATGGTGATGATCGTCATAGGTCTTGGCATCTTCAGGGTGTTGTAGGCGTAGTGTGATGCCGCCATGAACTTGGCCAGCGCTGGGCGGCCAAGGATCCCGTTGTAGGGCAAGGGGATCTTGGCGACATCGAACACGATCCTTTCTGTCCTGTAGTTCAGGTCACTTCCAAAAGTCATGGGCAGCGTGACCTTCCCCTTAGGTTGACTTCTTCCCGGGTTGACCCCCTGAAACGTGCCCGTTTCCTTGAGGTCTCCGTCAGGAATGTGCAGCTTCTCGATCACGGTAGGTGAGATTAAGTTCAGACCGGCCCCGCCATCTACTAGCATGTTTGTCACCTTGAGGTTGCGTATTGTTGGTGAAACCAAGAATGGCAAGCACCCGACCGCAGTAGTGCGGTAGGGGTGATCCTCAATGTCAAAAATGATAGGCGTGCTGGACCACTTCAGCGACTTTTGGGCACCATACGACGGCTCCGCCGCTGTAATCTCACGTGCCCATTGTTTAAGCTGGCGATGAGAAGTATGCAGCGAGGCGCCGCCATCGACGCACATGGCCTCCGTGGCTTTCTGAAACTCTTAGTCGCCGGACTCGTCGTCCTCTTCGTGATCGTCGTCTTCTGGCTTTCTGTCACGGCCCCAGGCGGGCCTCTCCTGCTGTTTATCCTTGCCGCGACGGCCTTCTTGGCCGTCACGCTTCTTGCCGGACCCCTCAACACCGTCCTGGCCCTTCTCCTTGTCCCGCCTCTCATATTCAGCCCTCTGCTTCTCAGCAAGGAGCTCAACCTATCGGCAGTTCTGGAGATCATGGCCTTTGGTGCGATGGATCTTGCAGTATTGCTTGTCGGAGTTTCCTGGCTTCTCGACAGCCGCCAAGGCCCGGCAGGCGACACACCCGGCAATTTCCTTGCCGGGGTCATCCGCCTTGGTTTTCTCAACGGAGCCGGCGTCATCAGATCCCTCGATGGCAAGCACGGCTTTACCTTTGCGCTTCCTGTTGCGGCGCCGGCCTTTCTTTGCCGGGGCGGCAGCATCCTCATCTGAAGAGTCAGTTTCCGCGCCGGCATCTTCGCCGGGGTATTTCCTTCCCTCTTCAGCCCGAGCACATCTGTCAGCAAGAACATAGAGTTCTGCCACGTCTTTCACATTGTTCATTGCCAGCTCTTCGCGCATCTTGCGGTTACGCACGTTCCGATGAAATGCGCTGATGATGGCGGGAGGGTGAACATTAGGGATATTGTACAGACTCTCGCCTCCCTTCTGTATATACTTGCGCAGACTCTCGCCTCCCTTCTGGGGAATGACGTGTAGGTCACTTGCTTGGCCATGGGCTTGGTGACCTCCAGTAAAGGCGCCAACAAACTCATGGCACAAATCCGACCAGGAGGAAATAGAGTCTACCCGCAAGTGCATCAACCACGACATGGTGTTGGGTTTAAGAGCCAATGGAAAGTAATTTGCAAGCACCTTATCGTCGCGGGCTCCGGCAGCTTGCATCGCGATGGTGTAGATGCTGAGGGACTCCGACGGGTGGGTCTTGCCGTTGTACTTCTTGCCAACGTCAGGCTTGAAGGTGCGGTGAGTGGGCCACTGGAACTGCCGCAGCTCACGGGTAAAAGCCGGACAGCCTACCTCGTAAGGTAGACCTCTAGGGCTCTCTAGTGCTGGGTGGTTCACAGCAGGCCCTGCTCGCCTATCTGACTGGTGGCATGCTCCGCGCCGGCGCTCGATAGTGGTTCGAGCGTCTTCATGAGCTCACTCCTGAAGAACTTGACATTGGTCGTCGTGGGTCCGTGGGTCGGATGACGCTATGGAGATGTCGTCACCCGCGACATCTCGACGAGTTGACACACGCGGTACCGGGCGAGGAGGAGGCGAATGCACCGTGGCCACGGTGCTGCCGGTCCTCCTGCCACCGGTGCATGGGACCCCATCGGAGCATCGACCCGGGGGCTTCGCTGGACTTGGTTCATCCTTGTTGGAGACCGCGACAAGGCTTCGGATGGTGGCTCTCCATTCGTCGAGTTTCCCCGTAACAGGAGGAAAGTCGAGGAGCAACTGCGCGCGCGCCAAGGCTTCTGCTGGGGTTAGCGGTAGCGAAACCAGCACGGACCGCGACGCGCTTCGACTCCTGACCATGTCAGGAGGAGCTCTATCACGATCCCGTGGTCGCATGCCGTTTTCACTAGTGCTTCGGCGGGCGGGCAGGTCTTCTACGTCTCGGGAGTGGCGCTCGGGGCTCTTCTCGTGACAATGCCCGGGATCTTCGGCGTGATGACGCCGTTCGTCGCGCGCTGCTTGGGAGGAGCACGCTGTTGGCGTCAGTGTGGGAGTCCTGGAGGCCCTTGCGTCGCCTTCGGGTGATGCGACAGCGATCTTGGAAGGCCCCGCGCCACCCGCGGAGGGCCTGGCTCTGTCTTTGGATTTGGCGGTGTGTGGCCCATTACCAGGCGCACAAACATCGCCACCTCCCAAACTTCGGCTGCTGGGATAGCGTTGGTGTTCGCGAGCAGCGCCCCGGGTCCTTTCCGCGACCAGTCCGCTGCTCGCCCGCGTCGGGACAGGCTGTCTGGCTTCCGACTAGGCAACCGCCACCGTCGTCTTCTTCTTGGGTGCCATGACGATGAAGAAGCGTCGAACTAACTGCTAGAGCCGATTCTCACAACTGCATGGCCCCTACCTGGCGCGCCAAAGATGTCGGTGGGAATGACACCTATGGGATCACAAGAATCCCTACTACGGTTAGCGGGGCGCGGGGTTGAGAGAAGAGCGGATCAAACAGATAGCACACGGTTCGTTTATCCAGGTTCCGGCCGCGAGGATGCGTAAAACCCTACTCCTGTTTTGGTGGATTATATATCTGTGATCTTCAACTAGCTATGGGGCGTGAGGAGCTCCAAAAAGCCGAATCCCCCTCCTGGTCGCCTCGGGCCTCCTTTTATAGAAAAAGGGGTTGCCACAGTGGCACACAGGAGGTGGAAAGGGTACAGTGATGCAAGTTTATCCCTCGCATTACATGACAAGGTGCATTTAATGCGTCTTGCTTTGGTATCCTTGCTTTATCGGGGACGGGGGAGAGATCTGCCTTGTCCGTCGCCGGTCCTTCTTGTGTCGACACGCGCCCTGGCCAGCGATGCCTGAGATGCCATGTAGGTAGGCAGGCAGCTGAGGTGGCGCAATGGTGGGTCCTCACGAAGATCTGCATGCCGCCCCACAGGTGCCTGCCCAGCTGGTTGGGTCGGCAGCTGCATAAGGCGGTGGAAGTTTAGTCGGCGTGGGCCTGATGGTAGCCCTGCGGATGTCCTTGGCAAGGGCCTTGTCGGGGCCCCGGCAAGGGTCTTGCCGCGGCGCCTGCTGCCATCCTCGGCAAGGCGCTTTCCGAAGGTCTTGTGATCTTCCTCGGCTAGGATCCTGCCAAGGGTCGTCGTCTTCTTAGTGCGTATCTGATCTTGAATGTCTTCACAAAGATCTGCATGCCACTACGGGGATATCTCCCGAATCCTTGCCCCATGGGGGCAGTGGACTCAAGGGTGACTTGCTCCGTAGGCGTGGGGCGAGTTGCCGCGGCAAGGGTCTTGCCGGGGCCACTAAAACTGGCTCCCAGCAAGGATCTTGCCGGGGGAACCCGCTTCATCCATTTGCTCTTTGTGGTCTTGTCCTTGGTGTCGTTCTAGTTCTCTTGAGCTTCGGTCTTACCCTGGCTTACCTCCGTTGCCTTGCTTGGTGCGGCGGTGCCCGTGGCTCAGACCGCCCGTGCACAGTCATAGGGGGTACAAAAAGTGTACCACCCTTTTTGTACACCGACAGCCTGGCAGCCCATGAAAAGCCTCGATTTTAGGCCTGGCAACCCATGAAAAGCCTCGCATGATTTTATTTGACAAGTCTCTTTTTCTCTTTTGTTGAGGTTTTACAACATTTTTTATGATAAACCGATGTTTATTGACTTGGCCTAGTTGTTGACTATAAGTCACTACTATCAAATAATCCGGTGTTTATAAACCGGTCTGGCTTCGGTTACAAATTGCCAGTATCATATATAGCTAGTCTGGTGTTTATCACAACCCGACATAGTTTTATCATAAACCGGCAACATATTGCAGGAGTCATCAATACTCAAGATTGGGATTATCACCCTTACTACAAATGTTGGTAAAACCAACGATGTGATTCGATATCACAGGTATGATATATTCCATATTTAATTATTTTATAAATGCAGCCTTGGTTATAAACCCAGGTCATGTGTTAGGCATTATGACCCGTCCGGCGATAAATCGCCAGGACACTTTAAACTTGTTGCATGCAGAAACAGGTTGAATATAGCTGCTCAGAAGGATAAGTAGAAATATTATAATGGTGGCGGATTAACAGAGACACGCAAAATAAATATGCGCGATGGCATAGCAGACCAAGTATTTTCAACTAGCCCTATTACAAGGCGCTTTGCGGCTCAAAAGAATAATTGTTTTCAGCAAAGTATTGCGGTATGCGGAAGGCTAAAGCGGCTCCCGGTTCATGATTCCTCGCCGGGCCAGCTTGCCGGCTGTGGGTCACCCTATGCCATTTCCTCCTCCTCTTGTCCACCCAGCGGCTGGAAGTCAGTGGTTGCCCAATTGATCCCAGTTAGGGCTTGGAAAACAGCTTCATCGCGTATAAGCATGGCGGGTTCAACATCAGGGGCATAAGTATGCTTACGGGCGGGCGGGATGAGATTTTCCACATCATGAGTTGGCGCGCCAACCCGTTTGTTGTCAGCATCATAAACCGACTGATAGTGGGAAAGATCGGCTTCTTCAGCCAACTTGCTAGCCAGGGGGCACATTTCCTTTATCAAAGCTCGGAGATCATCATTATCAAAGTCTAGTCCATCTTCCTTTAAGCTTGGATAGCCATTCCCCACGTCCGCCGGATCAAGGTCCGGTACCCATGCCTTCGCCCAGGTTAGTGTGGTCAGAGCACCTTCCCTTGCAGCTGATCTCTTCAATTCTTCAAACCGGGCAGGCTGCATTGACAATTTCTCTAAGGTTTCCTTGATCAAAGTTGGGGGCGGCTTATTATGAGAAGCAGCAGAAATGATCCGCTACGCGTCAGTATACAATTGCTCTATAAGAGTATAGGCAGCCTTCAGTTTCTTCTGCATATCAGAGCCCAGATGGGTAATGCGGGTTCCTGGATCATGATAAATATTGATAAACCACCAGTTTATGGGATAACGCATGTTGAAAGCTTATAATAAGGATACTTACCAAAGATAGCAGTGGTCATGGTGTTTATCTGCCGCTTTAAGCCAGTCAGCTCTTCTACTATCGGTTTAAGAGCTGCCTCTGCATCCTCAGCCCTTTTCTACAATGCGGTTTTTTATATCCCAATCCGCCTGTTCCTTCTTAAAACTCTCCTTCAACTTTTCCATATCTACTAAGGCACTGGCCAGCTTATCCTTGGCTTTGGAGGTTTCTGCTTGCTGGAACTTGAGGTTTTCTTGAAGGTCAGCGGTTTGGGATTCCTTTTCGCTCAAATCAGCCTATCAGAGACATACATATCATGAGTTGGCAGAACATATTTGAAGTCCCAAGCACATAACAAGTTATACACTTGGCACTTGGGGGCTAATGCCTATTTGCTTGTTATCAGAAGTTTTTACAAGTCCCAAGATCAATACAAGTATTGTTCCTAGCACTTGGGGGCTAATGCATATTTGCTCAAAAAAAATTACAGGACAAAAGTCCCGGTTCATCTTGAAAAGAATAAACCGGCCCTTGGGGGCTACACTAGAGTTGATATAAGAAATTTGACAAAGGGAGAAACAGTATTGCAGAAGTTAAGCAACAATTACCTCAGATCGCTCTTTCATTAGTCTCACTAAGCCGGCTTCATAGTCACCGCTTGTGTACAGACGGTTCAAAAATCCAGAGTGAAGGTCCCGGGCGCTGAGGTGGGCATAGCTCGACAAATCGGCATTCCATTTGCCTTTGTCCATAGCAGAAATTTCCTCCTTGGCACTATGCTTTGATAAAGCGACATGATCGCCAGGAGTGGTGTGGCCAAAACCGGTGATCATAACATCTTCCGTTCTATCATCAGCAGCCTTGACTGGGCTTGACGGTTTGTCATTGACTCGGACTGGGCTGGTTGATTTATCAGCATGGCCCGTTGGATCAACTTCTTGGTCAACACCAAGATCATGATCCGGTAGTGGCGGATCATCAAGCACGGCGTCAGCATTTGCTTCTTCCGGTTCTGGAGTTGTTTCCGGTTCAGGGACCACATGGCCATCAGCCGATTTATTTAATTTGGCCTTTTTGTTGGGTCTAGGCCTGCCACTGAGAAGGATAAACTGAAAGGTCAGTACATTGGATAAATATAAAGAGGTAACAGTAAATTAAAACTTACCCAGGAACCGTCTTGAGGGGTGGAAGTTGCGTGGTCGTTGACTCGCCAGAGGAAGAATGAGGTGTTCCCTGATAGTTTGAATCAGACGGATTAAAAGGCCGTCGGAAATGACCTGCTTTGGGATAAGAAACATCAGGAGTATATGAGACCTCTGATCGGCATTTCCGGGTTGGAGTATTTGGTAAACCGGTTGAAGTAATTGTTTGGCCGCTGTGCCGGGTTGTGCGGCGAGCTTCATGTTGTTGCTTCTTCAAAAGAAAGTTTGGGTCTAAGTGAGCTAAGGGGTGAGAAAATCTTACTTTCTGGTTTGCTTGACGGATTTTCTGTGTTGGCAGAGGATCTGAATAGGAGGAAAGGATAATTACCTCTACATCATCAGCTTGGCTGCCTTCAGCGTTATCCTGATAATAGTCATTGTCAATGAGGTGTATGAAAAGGGAGCAAAGAGAGTCAAGTTCTACCTCTGATTCCGGTTTATCCAGATCATCATCAACGATTATTTTGGAGGACTCGGTGATTTTCTTCTTGGTAGGTTTCTTAACAACCTTGGTCTTGGGGCAAGATACCTTTGCCGGTTTATCTTGCGCTTTCTTATTCCAGAACGGATCATCATCCTCTCAGAGATTGATGAATTTTAAGGAGGACATTTAAAGGATTGAGATAAAGCAACAAGTTATAGGATCCTTACAGCTGGCGGTTTACTGCATGCACAGAAAGGACTCAGCCCTGTTTTGCTGCAAACAGCCACCAGTTCATCCAGTATCTTCTTAACAGACTCAGTAACTTCATTTTCTGTTAGTTGAGCCTCAGTATGTCGTTGAGGATCTTTCAAGTCCCCAGTATATTCGCACATTAAACCAGAACGTCGGCTAAGAGGCAGAATGCTCCAAGAGATCCACCAACGAACAAAGTCCACGCCCGTTAAGCCATTTGCAGTGAAGGCCCGAAGCTTTGAAAGCTGTCGTGCATACTTGGATCGCTCCTTGGCGCTAAGCCATTGGAGAAATGGATGGGTATTACGAAGCCGGTGAGGACGATAACCCGGCAAAGGATTCTCATTAGATGGAGAGGTATCTTGGCAGTAAAACCAAGTCTGATTCCAATCCTTGGGATTACTATGATGTTTAGCGTGAGGGAAGCTAACATCTTTTCTTTTCTGAATTGACATCCCGCCAAGTTCGGTATTGGGTCCGTCCGTAAATTCTGTACGGTGGTTCAAGTGAAAGAAATCCCGAAACATTTCAACTGTGGGCTCCTCTTGCAGATAAGCCTCGCAAAATACTTGGTAGTTGCAAATATTGGACACAGAGTTTGGTCCAATATCTTGAGGATGGAGTTGGAAGCTAGCAAGCACATCACGGAATTTTTTTGATCCAGGAGGGCTAAACCCTCGGGCCAGGTGATCAACGAAGACAATTACTTCTCCATCTTTGGGTTCCGGAGGATTTTCCGGACCAGGGACTCTCCAGTGGATGACATCCTTTTTTTCTAAAGCGCCAATCTCAAGTAACCCGTTCAGTTCTTCCTCGGTAACCCGGGACAGAACCCAGTTACAGGAATAAAATTGCTTAACCATTTCAATGAATAAGCTGACACTACAAATAAAAGGCTGGTTTATGAATTATGGCTAACAAGTATCAAGCGTCGCAAGGTCAGCAGGAGAAGATGTTGAGGCATATACACATTGTTAAACTGGAGTCGGGCATTGGAAGCGTTTTGAAGATAACTGAAACGACGGTTTAAGTGGGGACTAATGCTACCTACCGGATTATGATTTTATAAAGTGAAACCACCTATGTGGGCATGAAAGGCACATATCTGAGATAACTAGGCAATGGAAAAACAAGTTTCACAGATTGGCATGATAATTCTAGATCTACAACGCGTCAATAAACCCAGGTATATTCAGACCTAAGTTAATAGGTACTTAAGCAGGTCATCAAATCTAGATGAGAATATGTTATAGAGAGATGCGCTAATGATGAGAAGAGGGATTATAACTACAACCGCACAGGAAAACATGAGGCTTATACTCGCTATTGAGACCATGGTGAAGAACATGAAAGAACAACACAAGAGCTTCGATGAACTTGTGGAAAACCCTAATGAGATCTATGAGAGAAGCAAAGGAAGGACTTACCAAGGCTGTTGGACGCGGAGGCACGCCGGCAGAACTCTGGTCAAAACAGGTTGATGCAGCGGCCTTTGTAGGAGCAGACGCGAAGGTCGACGACGGCGGCGACGCTCGGGTACTGAGAAGGCGTGAGGTAGAAGAAAGGCGAAGAGGCAAGGGGGGAAAGGAGAAGGACCCCTGGCCCTATTTATAAGACAAAGGGATAAATGACAGGCACGGGAATTAAGGAACCCAAAAAATGGATATGAGACAGAGCTGTCGCCTCGATTTTCGGAGGCTCATTAATGAAAGTTAAATATATACGGGTTTTAATGAACAGGTGATGTCATGGAGGTTTACTATGATCCTGAAATATGACGTCATGGCGGTTTACAAGGTTATTTGAAGGTGTTGAAGAAGAAATTTTCCTAAGTGTTGAAGACTGACATGAACAGGTTCAAATCAATCTGGGGCCTAATGTTGGGGATATAACTACTGGGTATAAACTGCCCAGGAGGGGCCGGGTTATACCTGCACTGAATTATCTATATTGAAGCCCATGAAGACAAGGAATATGGCGTGTTACTATAAAGAACTAAAAGGCCCAGGGCCCAAAGGCGGATTAGGGCATGTAGACATGAACCACCATATGGTGTGTAACTTGTGTTGTAAGATAGGACACGTTTATGAGCCGGCCTCGGGATTCAGTAAACCGGCCAGGTGTCATCCTATGTATATAAAGGGACGACCCGGTGGCGGTTCAGGAACAACAAACAACAGCTCGAGACACATGCAAAGCGGATTCGCTCTATGGTCATCGAAACCCTAGCAATACCACAACAACTAGAGTAGGCCTTTACCTTCACCGCAAGGGGCCGAACTAGTATAAAATTCCCTGTGTCCTTCGACCGCTTTAACCCCTTTAAGCTAACCCGTCGCGATGGCTCCACGACTAAGTCCTTATGCTAGGACATCTGCCGTGACAAAACCACGACAGTCACCGATCTGAAATTACTCCAAGCTGAGCACACTTAACTTTGGAGTTCTGTCTGGATGGGCTTCCGGAAAAGAAGGAATTCCTTATTGATATGAGTAGTCTAACATCCCTAATTAGCCAGGCTATCACATGTGTTGTCATTTGACTAACGGGATCACATTATTTGGAGAATGATGTGATGAACATGACCCATCCGTTAGCTTAACGTATTGATCATTCAGTTTTATCGCTACAACTTTCTTCATGTCAAATACATATTCCCTTGACTCTGAGATTATGCAACTCCTGAATGCCGAAGGAATGCCTTGTGTGATATCAAACATCACAACGTAACTGGGTGATTATAAAGATGCTCTACAGGTATCTCTGAAGGTGTTTGTTGGGTTGGCATAGATTGAGATTAAGATTTGTCAATCCGAGAATCGGAGAGGTATCTCTGGGCCCTCTCGGTAATGCACAACATAAGAAGCCTTGCAAGCAATGTGACTAATGAGTTAGATGCGGGATGATGCATTACAAAATGAGTAAAGAGACTTGCCGGTAACGAGATTGAACTAGGTATGAAGATACAGATGATTGAATCTCGGGCAAGTAACATACCGAAAAAAGGGAATAAAGTATGTTGGAGATCTTCATGGAATATGTGGGAGACAATATGAGCATCCAAGTTCCGCTATTGGTTATTGACCGGAGAAGTGTCTCGGTCATGTCTACATAGTTCTCAAACCCATAGGGTCCGCACGCTTAACGTTCGATGATGATTTGTATTATGAGTTATGAGATTTGGTGACCAAAGATTGTTCGGAGTCCCATATGAGATCACAGGCATGTTGAGGAGTCTCAAAATGGTTGAGACGTGAATATTGATATACTGGATCATAGTATTCGTACACCGGAAGGGTTCCGAGGGGTACCGGATACATATAGGAGTTCCGGGGGTTTATCAGAACCCCCCGGCGGAGGTAATGGGCCACATGGGCCTAGGGGAGAGAGAATGCATGTCGGGACTCCGATCCTAAGTCACACCGATCTAGCATGTAACACATCATATCACTTTGCGGCCTCACGCACGGTATCCCCACGGGTGCCACCTTACCTGGCCCGAGACCGTTTGCGTATTTTGGCTCACGTATATGATAGTGTCGCTAGCATCCATATGACAGAGAACCCGGGCCGACATGACTAGTTATAAACCAAAAGTGGCGCTAAATTACAGAGACAGACATACATGACCCAACAACGAACGTGTCGGTTATCAATGTTTGAACCCAAATCGTAGCAAGCTACAAGGACTTAAAGGAACAACGCATGACATTTCCCCTAAGGGACAGACACAGGAACGAAGAAGGACACATGCCGGCCAGCCTAAGTGTTCCGGAGCAGTAGCAAGCTACCAAGGCTCAGTGGAAGCACTAGGAGACATTTCCCTATAAGATAGGCTACCAAGGGTAAACAACTAGGTGTTGGATCCCACACATAGCAATACACATTACACGTATGCATAACATGCAAGTATGTGTTGTACAACATGGCATCACAACATAACTCAACAACTAATATAGATAAGGCCCAGAAGAGATATCATAGCATTTATTACAAACAGGGGTCACATGACCCAACATACAGAGCATACAGGCAAGTGAAGCATAACATGTCTAAGTACATACAACTACAAAAGAAAAAGGCTGAGAAGCCTGACTATCTACAAGACCCTCCCAAGGGTACAAGATCATAGCTGAAGTAACAGGCTAAACGTCGAAGTCCACGCGGAACCACTAGAGAGACTGAAGTCTCTCTACAAAAAACATAATTTAAGCAAACGTGAGTACAAAGGTACTCAACAAGACTTACATCAGAACTAACTACATATGCAATAGTATCAACAAAGGGGTGGTGGAGTTTGACTGCAGCAAGCCAGCTTTGACTCGATGGCTATCCTGAACTACAACTGCAAGTAACTCTTTTGAGGTGGCGCACATGAGTCCACATATTCACCAAACAATACACCACTATAGATTCGCTCCCGTCTCCCTACGAAAAGGCCATCCATAGCACTCACACTTGTCTTGAGTATTTTAAAGTATCCACTTTCACTTGTCTATGTACCACGTAAGCATCCAAGAAGTCCATAACCGCGGACCCGGCTATTCGAATAGATCACGTTAACCCTGCAGGGGTGTACTTCTTCACACACGCTCTCGCCACTTACCGCCATGTACACGTCGTGTATCTCGGCAACCTTCAAGCGGAAGCCTGGCAAGGGTGTCGGCCACGACCTGACTAACCACACAAGACTCTCGTCCAGGTTTATCGCCTATTCGGGTTCCATCCATAAGGAGATCCCGCCGGGGTGTCGCTCACGGCCCCAAACGATGTGTGCAGGGTTCCCAAGCCCACCTCGACGGATGGATCTACGCTTGGTACACCATGCCACGGTACCTAGTCTGTCCCAAGCCCACCTGTACCGGGTGCCACTTGGTAGACTACTAACACTACCTACAAACACCAGAAACTAGTTGCAACTCCTGGACAGAGATCGAGTTGATTAATAAGTTGAGAGGGGCACTTAAGCATTCCAATGCGTGGTAGTAGCTAGTCATTGGACAACTTACACAGAACTCAGTTCTTAAGGACGGTTCCAGTGAGACAACCCACCATGTACTCCTACATGGCCTCTCACCGCTACCTTTACCAAAACGTGTTCACACACTTAGCTCTCAACAGTAGGACATGTTCATAACTTCCCAATTCATCCCCGATGAATCAGACCTGACACAACTCTAAGCAATAGCAGGCATAACCAGAAAGCATGAATGAGTAGGCACAACATGGCTCAAACAATTCCTACTCATGCTAGTGGGTTTCAACTATTTACTGTGGCACTGACAGGTCATGCAGAGGAAAGGGGTTCAGCTACCGTAGCAAAAAGCAGTTCAATCGTTGTTGTCCTAATGCAGTAAAGGAGAGCATGAGCGACATAGTAGGATTGTATCGGAATGCTCAATGTGGGTTTGCTTGCCTGGCACTTCTGAAGATAGTAAAAGTTCTTCATCGGTGTCATCGAACTCATCGTCGGAGCTAAGTCCACTGAGAGGGGACAAAATCGGCAAACAGAGAAAGAACACAATCAATGCAATGAGACAATATGATGCATGATCTTGACATGGCAATATGTTGTTGATTGAGCTAATGCAACTAGCAACACAATTAAATGAAGTTGGTTTGAACCCAAGGTTCAAATTCAAACTCCACATGTGGTTATTTAAATATCATTTAGTTGATTTGACCTGATCAGCAGGTTTAGCTTGTTCAAACATGCATGAAAATGCCATAAACAGATTCCTCGTATTTTTCTGATCATTTTTTATATATAACTTATTTTCATCTGAGCTACGGTTAATTTTATATGATTTTTATAAGTTTAACTATTTTCTGAAATAAATAAATCATTTCTGATTTATTTAAAATCCCAGAAAACAATTACTGCATCAGCATGACGTCACTCTGGTGTCAGCAGGTCAACAGTGTCAGTCCGGTCAAACCTGACGTGTGGGGTCCACACGTTAATGGCTTTGCTAATTAACAGGGTTAATTAGCACTAGTTAATCCTAAACTATAAGTAGACAGGGCAGGGCCCACATGTCAGTGACTAACTAACTAACAAATTAATTAGTACTAACCTAGGTTAATTAACAGGGCGGGCCCCACTTGTCAGCGAGTCAGTGGTTAACTAAGGGCGTGGGGCCCATATGTCAGTGACTCGGGGTGGTCAACCCACCTGTCAAACAAGTCAAAAACGCCGGCGGCGACAGACGCGGGGGAGGGGCTCGGAAACAGCCCTCCGGCGACCAAAACAGCGGCGGAGAGGCTCTACGCGTAGCTGGCGCTCTCCCGCATCCAAAGGGACCGGAGTCAGCGGCTGGGGTGGCCGGAAGCGAGCGCGGCGTTGAGGTTTGGCGGCGCCGGAGTTCGGGAGCCGATGGTTTCGGGGCTCTAGTGCGCTAGGGGAGGAGCTGATGGGCTAGGTCGCAACTGCGGGTCACCAGAAGCACGCTGGTGCCACGGGTTCGAGCGGAGGGGCTCGAGAGCACGTCGTCGGGTGCTCGCGGGGCGGCGGCTATGGCAAAAAAACGAAGCGGGGAAGAGGGGTTTTGGCGCAGGAGCTCACAGGGAGGCGGACGGGATGCTCGGCGGGCTCGGGGACGCGTCGGAGCGGGCGCACGGTCGCCGGCGATCTCCGCGGCCGTAAGAGGAAGAAGGGGTCGGGGACGATGTCACAGAGCTCCTAGCGGCGCCTGTCTTGGTGCAGAGGATGCGGGGGTCGAGGCGGGGCTCTTGGCATAGCTGGATGGGCGTGGGTAGGTCGGTGGCAGCAGCGAACGGCGACGGTGGCGGCGGCTCTGTTCAGGAAGAGAGCAGAGAGGGGAGGGGAGAGAGCTGCGAGGAGGGGAAAGTTCAGAGGGTCGAGGGGAAAACCAGGGGTGTCGTGGCGATCGGGGCCATCTGCAGCAGCGAGCTAGCAAGCAGGAGGTGGCAAGGCGTCGCGGGCGCGCTCGCCACGCACCTGCCTGTCCTCCTGGCAAGAGGGAGAAGACCACTCAGCCCCTGGTGGGCTGGGCCTCTTCTGCCAGGTAAGGCCCAGGTGGGGTTTTCTCTCTCTCTCTCTCTTTTCTATTTTTCCTTTTCTATTTATTTCTTTTGTTTTTTTTAGTTAGAGCACTAAAACATTTTGGATAATGTTGAAACCTTTTGTGGACTCACTCTGAAGTATTCCAAAGGTCCTCTGCAAGTTTCAAATTATTTATAGCTATTTAAAAATATATAGCATTTAAACAGCCCCAATTCAAATACTTATTGATTTAACTCAAAGCCCAAATAATTCCCTAAAAATGTTCAATATTTTTGGTTTGGATCAAAACCCTTGCCAAAATTATCAAACATTGACGAAGGCATTTTTGGGTTTATTAAAAGGATTTCTATTTGAACATAGTTGAGTTCATTTGGTGCTAGGGTTTGAACAATTCCCATTTCAACCTTCAAAGGAAAATAGACATGATGCATGATGCACTCAAGTGCAACTAATTACAAGCAAGACAACAAGGGCTGATCTAGGGCTGTGACAGGGCAGCCCACAAGGAGGTGGCGCCCCCATGGGGAGTCCGAATTGGACAAGGGGAGGGGGCGCGGCCCCCCTTTCCTTCTCCCTCTCCCTCTTCTTCCCTCTTTACCACTCCTAAGGAAGGAGGGGGGAGAGCGACTAGGACTAGGAGTCCTAGTGGGTTTCCCCCCCACTTGGCGCACCCCCTAGGGCCAGCCTCCTCCCTCTCCTACTTTATATACATGGGCAGGGGGCACCCCAAAGCACATCTATTGTTCTTAGCCATGTGCGGTGCCCCCCTCCACTGTTTACTCCTCAAGTCATATTGTTGTAGTGCTTAGGAGAAGACATGCGCGATCAACTTCACTATCACCGTCACCACACCGTCGTGCTGCTGGAACTCTTCCCCGACACTCTGCTGGATCAAGAGTTCGAGGGACGTCATCGAACTGAACATGTGCATAACTCGAAGGTGTGGTACGTTCAGAGCTTGATCGGTTGAATGACGAAGACATTCGACTACATCAACCGTGTTAATCTAACGCTTACGCTTTAGGTCTACGAGGGTACATGGACACACTCTCCCCGTCTCATTGCTACACATATCCTAGATAGATCTTGCGTGATCGTAGGAATTTTTTTTAAAATTGCATGCTACGTTCCCAACAGTAGGATCATGAGCCAGGTCTGTGCGTAGATGATATGCACGAGTAGAACACAAAGGAGTTGTGGGCGGTGATAGTCATACCGCTTACCACCAACGTCTTATTTTGATTCAGCGGTATTGTAAGTTGAAGTGGCTCGGGCCAACATTACATGACCGTGTTCATGAGACTGGTTCCACCATTACGTGCAACTTGTATGCATAAAGGTGGCTAGCGGGTGTCTGTCTATATTACTTTAGTTGAATCTAATTTGAATGCAGCCAGTCCTTGTTGAAGGTTAAAACATCAAACTTGACGAAACACCGTTGTGGTTTTTCGCCGTAGGTAAGTACGGTTCTTCCTAGAAGCCCGTGGCAGCCACGTAAGACTTGCAACAATAAAGTAGAGGACGTCTAACTTGTTTTTGCAGGGCATGTTGTGATGTGATATGGTCAACATGTGATGAATTATACGTTGTTGTATGAGATGATCATGTTTTGTAAATTATCGGCAACCGACAGGATCCTTATGGTTGTCTCTTTATTGTATGAATTGCAAATTCCATTTAATTGCTTTACTTTATTGCTATGAGTTAGCAATAGTCGTAGAAGCAATAGTTGGCGAGACAACCACGACGCTACGATGGACATCAAGGTGTGAAGCCGGTGATGATGGACATCATGATGATGCTTTGGAGATGGAGATCAAAAGCACAAGATGATGATGGCCATATCATGTCACATATTTTGATTGCATCTGATGTTTATCTTTTATGCATCTTATTTTCCTTAGTACGGCGGTAGCATTATAAGACGATCCCTCAGTAAAACTTTCAAGGTAGAAGTGTTCTCCCTGAGTATGCACCATTGCAATAGTTCGTCGTGCCGAGACACCACGTGATGATTGGGTGTGATAAGCTCTACGTTCACATACAACGGGTGCAAGATAGTTTTTCACATGAGGAATACTCGGGTTAAACTTGACGAGCCTAGCATGTACGGACATGGCCTCGGAACACTGGAGACCGAAAGGTCGAGCGTGAATCATATAGCAGATATGATCAACATAAGATGTTCACCATTGAAAACTACTCCATCCCACGTGATGATCGAACATGGTTTAGTTGATTTGGATCACGTGATCGTTTAGATGACTTGAGGGATGTCTATCTAAGTGGGAGTTCTTAAGTAATCTGATTAATGGAACTTTATTTATCATGAACTTAGTCCTGATAGTTTTTGCATATCTATGTTGTAGATAAATGGCTTGTGCTACTATTCCCTAGAATTTTAATGCGTTCCTAGAGAAAGCTAAGTTGAAATATGATGGTAGCAACTACACGGACTGGATCTGTAACTTGAGGATTATCCTCATTGTTGCACAGAAGAATTATGTCCTTGATGCACCGCTGGGTGAAAGGCCTTCTGCATGAGCAACTGCTGATGCTATGAACGTCTGGCAAGATCAATCTGATGACTACTCGATAGTTCAGTGTGACATGCTTTACGGCTTAGAATCGGCACTTCAAAGACGTTTTGAACGTCATGGAGCATATGAGATGTTCCAAGAGTTGAAGTTAATATTTCAAGCAAATGCCCGAATTGAGACATATTAAATCTCCAACAAGTTCCATAGCTGCAAGATGGAGGAGAACAGTTCTGTCAGTGAACACGTACTCAGAATGTCTGGGTACCATAACCACTTGACTCAGCTAGGAGTTCATCTTCCGGATGATAGTGTGTTTTTTGACTATATGCGGATGATTGTGTTATTGACAGAGTTCTTCCATGCATGTCTTCAAGGAGTGAGGGCTCGTGCCGCCGACGAGCCCCCACGCCCCTCCTCCTACGGTGTCGGTGTCCTCCGGCGAGAGCTAAATGAGGAGGGAAGTGATGACTCAGAGGCGACCCTAGAGGGGATGGTGGAGACATCTCCTCCGCGGTAGAGCGAGCTCCTCTGCAACTTCTCTGATGATGATGACGTTGGTGAGCACTTTGTTTAGGGATCACCGCGCTCCACCGGGGAGACCACCAGGTCCGGGGTCACTCCCTTGAAGAGGCTGACGCATGGGGCCCCGAAGAATGGTGGGCTGGTCCCACCTCTCCGAGGCGATGCTTCTGTCTCGCTACCGATTGCTGGTGCCGTAGGGTCCGCTGCCACCTACTCGCCCGCCCCCAAGGGCGCGGCGAGTCTTGTGGCCGCGAAACTTGGGGCCGCCTCACTCCTATCCAAGAAGAGGTCGTACATCACTATCAACCACTAAGTATCTTAACTTATTTTTGCTTCCGCTTTGGGTACTGTACTCAAGGTGTCCTCCTCCTGATGGCCAGGCCGCTGCCAGCGGCGAAGAAGAGGAAGGAGGAGGCAAGGCCTTCTAAGGCTACGCCTCTTGCTGCAGCTATCGCGATTCCGACGTGGAAAGTAGGGGGCACCTAGCGCTTGCCCGCACCTGGGCACCCCTCTCGGGGCTCGGGGACCCAAGCTCAGGACAAAGCCGCAGCCGTGGCCAGGCTAACTCCGGTGGCCTCAGCCCCCCTGACCTTGCTGGAGGTGTAGGTGCTCCGGAGCCCCCTGTCGTCCATGTTCCCGCTGCTCCACCGACCCAGGCGCCAACACCGTCCTCCCCTCAAGCCACACCAGCGGGACATGGCTCCTCCACCATGCCCCGCGGCTTGGAGGATGCCTTCGCCGCACTGGTCCAGCTCCAGGTCGATCTTCACGATGTTGACCACCGCATGGCGACGGGACATCATGGGCTGATCTCGGGGTGGCTCTAGGCCGACTCGTCCATTAGGATAGCCTTGAGGCTGAGGCCACCGCTGAAGAGGGTAGGAAGGTGGCATGGCCATGGCTGGGCGCGACGTGGCCCGGGCCAACAAAAAGGCTGCCGAGGAACACTGCTGCACGGCGGAGGCCGAGCTGAACTCCCTGAGCGACAAGCATGCCAGTGACGCCCGCCGTCTTGAGAAGCTGGAGAAGGATCTGAAGGCCCGGGAGGCGGCGCTTGACGACCGCAACGCCAAACTATAGCAGGCAGCCTAGGAACAGGCTACAGAGCGCATCCGCCTGGAGAATCTGGAGAAGGAGGTGGAAGTGGCCTGGACGTCCCTTGCCGTGGCTGAGAAGGCGGCCACCGTGAAGCGCAACGCCTTTGTCTCCCTCGAGAAGAGGTTCCGCAGGCCCATGTGATCCCTTTACGGTACAGCGTATGAGGAGCTGCTGGCAACACCGGAGGAAGGCCCCGCCAGATTGTTCCCCAAGCTCATGACGGCGCTCAAGGTCATTGTCGCCGGGTTGGGCCACTTGGTGGAGGCGGAGGCTCGTGCTTTGTCCACCTTCGTCACGATGCACATCTACAACCACCTCGACCTCCCAAACACAAACTTCGATTTTGGCGCCCAGCTTGAGCCCGCGGTTTCCGAGCCTCAAGGTGCCGCTGCTGAGGTCGCGAGAGAATAGGTGGTGGCTGTGTTGCAGCAGTTCTGTCCGGTCGACTGCACAGCTGCGGAAGCGGGTGCCGATGGAGGAGACGGCGGTGATGGTGGCGTCCAGGGCTGAAGAGGAGGACCGGGGCGCCATTGCTTCCTGTTTTATCCCTGCAACATTTATCGTGCCTCGTGGAGGCGTGAGAACTTTCACTTTGAACCTTTGAGAAACAATATGTTTTGTAACAATTTGTTAGGGTTTTGCTATCGTCCTTTCTGCTTGCTTTAGTGTTCTGCGTCTGCAGGGCCCATCCCCTAGCATACCTCAGTCGCTGTTGGGGTGTCCGGATCACCAGGACGAGACCAAGGGGTGAGGGGCTACGTGGCCAGTTAGGCCCCTGGGTCGCGATGCCTAGGGGCCCCCCTTGATGTTCGAATAGCCCTCGGGAAGGAGATGTCGGTGTAGGCTCTAGCATCCTGCATCGGCTGGGCCCGACCCCGCGCATACCTCAGCCGCTGTTGGGGCGTCCGGATCACCAGGACGTGACCAAGGGGTCAGGGGATACGTGGCCAGTTAGGCCCCTCGGTCGCGATGCCCAGGGGTCCGCCTTGACGTACGAACAAATCTCCATACATGTTCCTCGCCGGGCTTTCGCTTGGGAGGGGCGCGCGAAGACCAGGTCCGAGGGATCTAGTAATGTGGCGTATGCCAGGTGTGACCTGTGCGTAGCCTCCGTGCGCAGCCCCCTCGCGCTACCCTCCTGAGGGAAAGTAGCGCGGTGAGGCTGAGCGGCGAGCCTAGTGGCTCTCCTGAGGTTACTGTGGCCGTGAGGCCACCCTTAGTTGTTTATTCACTAGTGCGGAGCATGGTGATTCCGCTCTTGCATGGGCATAGCCGCTCCTCGATAATGTCGTCCGCCAGCGTGGAGCATGGGGCTTCCACCGGTGCGTGGGTGGGGGCTCCCTCTGGGCGGAGCCCCCAAGGTGTATACAGCCCCGACCTAACATGTGGCTAGCACGGCAGGATTGGAGGAGGTGTGTATGGGCACCCGTGAGCCAGCGCGGGACTCGCGAGGCCCTACCTCAAGGCGGGTTGTGCCTGAAATTGACTTGGAACACTTGTGAGGGTCCTCCAAGATGGTTAGGAAACCTGCACCGAGTGAATCTCTTGAGGATATCGCATGAGAAGGGAAAACACCAATGACCCTAGGAGGTGATGTGAATGGGACCGGCCCGCCAGACAGAGCTCAACCATTGAGTTTGTCAATGCTAGAGGGACGGACCCAAGCATAGACGCCGGGCCCCAAGTTTTGGTCCCCTTTTCTCTCTTATTGAATTAACTAATTCATTTCCTTTTTAATTTTCGATTTTTTATATATTTGATTTGGCATTATTCAACAATAGGAAAAAAATTGACCAGTCTTCTCATGCAACGGTCCTAAAGAAAGACAACCGGCGCGCGGCTCCCAAGGTGGCGAATCACCGGGTCACGCGCCCTCACTCATCCACTCCCGATTAGCTCATGCGAGAACAAGGCACCAAGGGGCATGGGAGGTGATGTACACGGGAGCTGGCCCGCGAGCCAGAGCTCAGCCACTTGGATTTAGCGACGCAATTGGGACAGACCCGAGCATAGACACCGTGCCAGTCCTTAATCATGAGGCGGTCGAGGGTGGGTTCACGATGGCACATGATGTTCATGGAGACGAGGCGCCAGACAGACATGTGTTAATCATAGGATAACTCATGGCAAGGGTAAGGCAAGTTCTCATAGATGCAAAAATGATACATGCCATAGGGACGGACCCACACGGCCTGGGGATGATGCAGCCCGAGGGGCGCCCCCAACTGAACGAAATGAAAAGAAGATACACATCGTAGGGACGAACACACATGGCTTGGGGATGATGCGGCCCGAGGGGTGCCCCCAACTGATCAAAACGAAAAGTGTCCCCTGGTACCATTGTGGGAGAAGTGTTGGGGTAGCTTAAGGTCCGCGTCGCCGAAGTCGCTCCTCATGAGTCGCCTGGCTCCTGGGTCTCGCGAGGCTCATGTGGTCCAGGAGGCTCATGAAGGATTAGTGCCTCATCCGCCAGGTTCTCCTAGTGCTTGGCCTCGTGAGCAGCCAGGATGCTCCACTTGTGGCGCTGGTGCAGGACAGCACTGTTATGCAAGCCGAAAGGCATGCGAACATAGTTGTGAGGGGGGCCCTCGCAGCAGCCCTCATGGGAGGGCCAGAACAACTCCTGAGACACTGCTATGTTGAGCCCTGGGATGTTGACGCATACGAGCATCCCCGTGCCCTCATCGGTAAGGGAAGTGGCGCTTCGTGGCGCGTGTCAGTGTTCTGGGAACGGGGTACCCGGACTTGCCGGGCCGCGGCCCAAAGCGTGGCTCGTCAGTGGCCTGGTACGGACCAACCTCACCAGCAACCACTCAAGACCCTCGCGAGGGGCCATGCCTCGCGAGGCGGACGACACAAGACCTCCCCTGGGGCGGCCTCACAAGGCTAGCTCCTAAGGAGCGGAGATATCAAGGCAAGGGGCACCTCACGAGGTTCCCGTGACGTGAGCCGTGACGACCAAGACCAGGCGGGTGCCAGCAAGCGCAGGATGCCAGTTTCATCTTTGGTGCTAAAGGGGCAAGTGCAGGCGAGGAGTCCTGAGGCATTAGGCAAAGGTTTCCATATCGGTGCAAGAAGACCAAGACTAGCAGGACGACAGAGCGGAGTTCACCGCCGAGCCCACAACGGCGTCACCACCAGAGCCTTTGGCAGGCGAAGACCACCTTTTGTCAGGATAGCTTGTACTAGTTGTCCCCCTTCAAACTTGGTCGTTGTGGGATTTGGGAAGAGGACCCGGGTCTCTATAAATAGGACTAGCCACCACCATAGAGGGGAATCTCATCTGATCTTGAGCCAACCCAACCTAGGGCAATCAGATCCATTCCACTCAAGCTTATCTGAGCACAAGAAGACCTCTCCTCAGGAGGCTATTCTTCCCATGTACTACTTCATCCTTAGCCTAAAAGGCAATCTACCACACCACACTGGATTAGGGTATTACACCACAACGGTGGCCCGAACCAATATAACCCCTTGTGTTCCTTGTTCTTCGAGTTCGATGACCTAGGCCAGGAATCGGTGCGAGAGCGAGCTAGAATGGAAAGGAGAGATCTTCATGCGCACCCCAGTGTTCGAACCTCAAGGGTTTGCCGGAACCCAAGATCCGACATTTGGTGCGCCAGGTAGGGGTGCGCCAGATCTTCTCTTTCGCCGTTTCGTTCGTTATCGCTCCGCAGTCCCGATGGCCGACGATCAGTGGGTTCATGCTGACAGCTGGGCAGCCTGGCCCGCGTGGGCGGCGATGTCCGCCCATGACAGTCTCAACCCTGCGCTTCAGTAGGCCCCTGCGCCGGCAAATGCCACTGGCCGGGGGCGGCGCAGACCTGCAACCTCCGCCCTGGCGCCATGGCGCATGTGCTCCGCAACGCGACTTTGAACTACGCCGCGGCAACTGCACCGCACACCCAACGGGAGCAGGCGAACATGAGGGCTGCGCTCATCGTGGCACGAGAGCTGTTACGATGCAGGCTGGCCAAGGGCGGCCGCGACGTGCTTCCAGAACGCGTGGCCGAACTGCTGGACTGCGCCTGTAGGGGCGCGCCGCCGTTCTGTTCCTCACCCATGCCCCAGGTCGCGGGTGAGGCATACGCGAGGTCTAAACAAGCTTGCACGCCCCCTAGGGCGATGGGGAGGCCTCACGACACCAACATGGGCGCTGGCAACATCCGTCCGACCGCAGTGACTTCGTCACAGGCGATATCAAGCATCGGCGACCCCTTAAGAGGGCGTGCCAGAGTACAACCCAGTGGCCGCCAAGGCCAGGAGCCGCAGCTAGAAGTTCAAGGCGCGGGGCACTCAGGAGGTGTCCTCGGTGGGGCAGCCGACGATGCCTACGTGCCCCGCATGGTGAACCTGGCGTACGCGTTCGGGGAAGGCCCCAATGCCTTCCTCGGGTCAAGATGGAACGACGGGCTTCTCGAAGCAGGAGATTACCACGAGTCGCCTGGGGGCTCCGTCGACCCCATCAGCAACAACGACAGGGTGCAGCAGGTACCGCAGCAGCAGGCGTGCACTAACAATGGGCTGCAGGTGAACCAGACCATGGCAATCGTCAGAGAACCTAGAACGGCGGTTACGCCATCAAACGGAGCAGAACGCTAGGGGCTGCGTGTGGAGGGCCTGGAGCCGCGACCTCCCCCATGCCGCGTGGAGCAAGGTAGCATGCAGAGGTAGGTCCTCTGCTGGCGGGAGCATCGACAAGCCCTTCCCCCCCCCCCAGCAGAGGGCCCGTTGTCGTCGAGGGCGCCGCTGGCGTCCCCCTTGCCCCTTGGTCTCGTCCTAGTTTCCGGACGCCCCAAAGGTGGTCAGGG
>LR738715.1:478957590-478983960 GCA_902687465.1 Secale cereale
CCTCCCCCCCCCCCCCCCAGCAGAGGGCCCGTTGTCGTCGAGGGCGCCGCTGGCGTCCCCCTTGCCCCTTGGTCTCGTCCTAGTTTCCGGACGCCCCAAAGGTGGTCAGGGGCGGCACAAGGCGGGGCCCTCATCTGGCAATATGAAGTAAGGCTCACGCTTGTGAAGGTCACTGCTCGTGACACTCTCACATAATAATGAGTGGGGCTGTACACCCCCCAGAGTCTCCGAAGTGTCGCCCTCGGGGGCTCCATCCCACGTCCTAGTGGTAGCACTTAGCTCCGCGCTGGTGGAAGACCTGAAGACTAGATAGGTGCCGGACATGGCTATTTGCTTTCCTCTCCCTTTCTATGTAACTTGAAGTCTTGCTCGTCGCCAAAAATGGGGGGAATTTTCTGTTGATTTCTGCTAGATTTTGTCACCTTTTGGCCGTTTTTGAAGCTCGTACCTCGAGCCCTCCGGCTCGGGGACCGGAAGGCCGATCTCACCTGGCGGATCTCTGTAACCTCGGCAGGACCCCCTCGGGGCAAGAACCTATGCACCACAAAATTGCCGCGTAGGCATCCTGCCACGGTCCGCGGGACACCCCTGGCCCTGCTCCCCGGAGCGGGGCCACATGTTGCTCAGGAAGCTCAGGGCCGCGGATCCCTAGCGGTCTACCCCAGAAGAGAGGTGTGCCAACGGTCTCGTAACCCGCATGAGGTCAGGTAAGATCTAGGTGAGTTACAATGACAACCCAGCTCAGAAAACTCAAGGACGTGCGTCCCAAGTTCGGCTCTAAGAAGCAAAAAGGAGAGTAGAACATTAGTTTACACACAGAGGGTGCTCCCCCATCAAGATGCTCTTATACCCTACGGGGCAGTGTCCAAGTCTTTGCGTGCAGGATCGAGGCGGAGGAGTACAAGCTCAATCAGACATGTCGCTCGCCGCACCGTGCGAGTCGCTCTCGTGCACACTACCGGCGCTGTTGCTGGCCTCGTCTTCACCATCGTCTACCGCGCCGCCTTCGTCTGCCGAGACCACGGCCTCGTCATCCTCAGTAGCAAAGGCCCTTACTAGAGCATCCACATTGTCGTCCACCCAGCGCGCCAGGTTGACTCGAATGGCCCCGGGCACTGGGGCGATGGCGGCATCAAAATCAAAGTGGAGGTCGATGTTCTGGAGGTAACTGAAGACCCGAGAGAACGCGCGCGCGAGGAGGCTTCGGCTCTTTTCTTCAACAACTTAGCGGGCCCTCGTGGCCCGGCTCTCTAGGTGCATCACAACCTCGGTGAAGAAGATGAGATGGCAAGCTTAATCCTCCACGTGGGGTTGAGGAACGTTCTCCTCGCAGATGGCCCCCAGCGCCTAGTTAGCCTTCACCCGGAGAGCCTGGAGCATGGGGGCGTGCTCGTGCTGCAGCAGCAGTCGATGGAAAGCATCATCCTTGCTCTGCCGCACGAGAGCCGCGGCATCATCAACCTGTCGCTGGGGCAAGCCCAGGTCGGCCTGCGTGGAGTCCAGCTTGGCCTGAGCAGAAGACTGGGCTGCCATGGCGGCCCTCTCGCGCTGCTCTACCTCCTCCAGCATCATCCTGAGGACAGCAGTTCTCCCCTAAGCTTCCGCCCACTGGAGCTCCAACTTCAGGTCATACTCCCTGGCAAGTTCTGCGCTGGCCTTCGCCACCCTCTGGTCAATTTCCACATGAACTCTGGCCTCACGAGCGGAGACAGCATCCTCGGGTAGTGTCACATGGTGCTCCCTCGCCTCCAGCCTCTCGAGCTCAAGGTTGCACTCCGTGGCCTCCAACATCAACGCTTCCTCACGCCGCGAGATCTTCGCCTCTTTGGAAGGCGGTCCTGCGCGCCTCAGCTCGTTGTTCCAAGCCGGCGTTCAGGGCCTGAAGCTCCTGCCTGCGCTTCTCTACAACCTCACGGCTGCGGTCAGCCTCCCTAGCTTCCTCTAGGGCTTGGTCGCTGGCCTCACGCGAGGCTGCAAGGGACGCCTCGGCCTCCGTGTAGGCACGCTCGCACTAGAGACGCTCGAGGTTTATGGCCACCTTCAGTCGATGCCATTCGTCCATCAGCCGGAAGCCTCCAGTCTCAAGACGGGCATCAGCATCCATAAGCTCTTCCACGAGTCGATTCAGCGCACTCATCGCCTTCTGAAGAAGGTCATGACGGGCGGCGCCCCGCTTGCGCGCAAACTCGAATGCGTGACCAGGACCCTCCTCGGCACTTGAGGCCATTGAAGAAGCTCAAGGAGGCTCGTCCCCTCCCGGTGGGGGGATCAGGGTCTCCTCCACACCAATCGTCTTTCGGGCCTCGGCGGGGACCCAAAGGGGCCGGGGCTCACTACTCGAAGAAGCCACCAGGGCTGAGGTGACCCAACTATGGTCGAAGACTGTGGGAGGAGACCTCGGCATGCCTCCCGCACCCCAGGTGGGACCACGAAGGAGGAACACCAAGAACGCAGGGTCAAGGCCCCAGGCCGGCGTATCCGCCCTCCTGGACGGCCTCGCGCCTGAGGCGGCACATCGGCTGAGGACGCCCAGGATCGGCGGAGAACTCGAGGCAGCAGGGGACTGCTTCTTAGGAGATTTTGTCACCTTGACAGAAGGGGCCCTGAGGAATCACAGTCAGGACGGAAGGCAGCAGTCAAGGAATTGCAATGATAAGATACTCACTCGTCTATGGAAATGTACTTCCTCTTCTTCAATGGCCAAAAGGCATGACCACTGGAGCTTGGAGATCCCTTCCTCTTGTGGAGTGCTTCAAATTTCAGCTGGAGCCGGCCCAAGTCCTGGATGCGGTCAGCAGCGCCATGCGCGACCGAGGCGGCTCCAGGGGAGGCGCCCCGAGAAATGCTAGGCCGTGCGGGGCCCCCGGCCCCCGCCTCAAAACGACTCGAGGGGCCTCGGGGGCTTTGGCCTCAAGAGCACCAAGAAGCACCGGCCCCTCAGCCGTCCCCACTGGGCGGCTCTCCAAAGCCCCAGGGGACAGCGCTTCAG
This sequence comes from Secale cereale, assembly GCA_902687465.1. Classification (NCBI taxonomy): domain Eukaryota; kingdom Viridiplantae; phylum Streptophyta; class Magnoliopsida; order Poales; family Poaceae; genus Secale; species Secale cereale. Next base: position 478,960,580 of record LR738715.1, read on the forward strand.
GAGCTCCAGTGGACACCGGCGCCGAAGCGGCCTCGCCACCAGCACTCGGCGGTGATCGCCCCGCCACGCCCCCTTCTGGGGCGATCGCCGCGATAGCGGCTAACAAGGGAGCCGCGTAGACGGGGTTCTCACGAGACCCGACAAGGCCAGACCGACGAAGCCCCCATTCTTCGAAGGAGGGCATCTGCTTCACGAACTCCTCCTTTTTTGAGCAGCACTAAAAAAGACAACCTTCATCTGGCAAGCGAGCTGGCGCTGGCTCGCCCGTTAGGAGCTCGAGCACTGTGGACTCTACCTCCTGAGGAAGAGCGGGCGCTTGGAGCCTCATGCGGTCCCCATAGCCGGAGAAGGTCCACATTGGCCGAGAGTGGCGCCAAAGTGGAGCGATGCGGCATTGGTTGTACTCCTTCACCACCATGGGCGCCGTCACCCCAAGCTTCTGCAGCCTAGCCAGCCGGCACGAAACGGGAGCTAGTTTCTGGTCGGTGAGCTTCTCGTGCTTCGAGCCGGAGCTTGGGGCAGCCGAAATCCACGAAAGAAGCAGAAGGGGGCTGTGCACACTACATCCACAAACACCCACCACTTCCTAAAGCCACCGACGATCGGCGAAAGGTAAAAATCGATCAGTAAGCCGGCCGTCGCCGCAATGGCCTGGAGGGATACACACCCTGAGCACTGGAGTGCATTCGTCAGGGGCAGCGAGAAGAAGTGGCTGAGCAAGGCCATGGAGGGGGCAATGCCCACAATGGCTTCACAGATGAAGGCGAAAATAGCAAGGAGGACGATAGATTGGGGATCAAGGTGTAGCACGCTGATCTGCTAATGCGAGAGCACCACGTTGAAGAAATTAGAGAAGGGAGGAATCAGGCCTGCCCAGAGGGCGTGAAGGTGGAGGGGACCTCGGTGGTCGTCCTATCGATTTCGGCACGGAAAGCGGTCCAAGCCATCGTCGCCCCCCATTCATTGGAATCGGCGGCGAGCACTGAGCGCACCTTGTCCATCATCTCTTCGTTGATCACCACCGACCGCTCTGTGGCGGGCCCGAAGGCCGGCGGGTAGGGAGCCAAGGTATGAGACTCCTCCCCCCTTCCCACGTTCGGCTAGAGACCATGGTGGCGGAAGGAGTTGGTGTCGAATCGAACCAGGGGGAGGGATCGAGAAGACAAAGAGCTGCCAGGTGTGCTACCGGCAAAGGAGGTGGAGTTGCGTAAGCAACAGTGGCCGTCTAGCCGGGCGAAAATTGAGGCTGCGTGGGGAAGTGGAGACGCCCACATACCTTCAATCGCCACGCGTCAATCAAGGCCTCATGATTTTGCGGCCCGCGGCGCTCTGCACTTGAACATTGGCTTCGCCTCGAAGCCAAGTCCGAGCGCACCTTGGGCCCGGGGGCTATTGTCGGCGTTCTGGGAACTGGGGTACCCAGACTTGCCTGCATGCGGCCTAGAGCGTGGCTTGTCAGCGGCCTGGTAGGGCCCAACCACATCAGCAACCACTCAAGACCCACGCGAGGGGCCAATCCTCGTGAGGCGGGCGACGCAAGACCTCCCCTAGGGCGGCCACACAAGGCTAGCTCCTGAGGAGCAGAGATATCAAGGCAAGGGGCACCTCACGAGGTTCCCATGACGTGAGCCATGACAACCAATGCCAGTCGTGCACCAGAAGATGCAGGATGAGAATTTCCTCTTTGGTGTTAAAGGGGCAAGCGCAGGAGAGGAGTCCCGAGGCATCAGGCAAAGGTTTCCATATTGGTGCAACGAGACAAAGACAAGAAGGACGGCAGAGTGGAGTTCACCGCGGAGCCCAAGGCAGCGTCACCACCAGAACCTTCGGGAGGCGAAGACCACCTTTTGTCAGGATAGCTTGTACTAGGTGTCCCCCTTCAAACTTGGCCGTTGTGGGATCCCCCCACTCAATATTTGGGAACATGACCCAGGCCTCTATAAATAGGACTAGCCACCACCATAGAGGGGAATCTCATCTGATCTTGAGCCAACCCAACTAAGGGCAATCAGATCCATTCCACTCAAGCTCATCCAAGCGCAAGAGCACCTCTCCTTAGGAGGCTGTTCTTCCCATGTACTAGTTCATCCTCAACCTATAAGGCAATCCACCACACCACACTGGATTAGTGTATGACACCACAACCGTGGCCCAAACCAGTATAAACCCTTGTGTCCCTTGTTCTTCGAGTTCGACGATCTTGGCCAGGAATCAGTGTGAGAGCGAGATATAATGGAAAGGAGAGATCTTCGTGCGCACCCCAGTGTTCGAACCTCAAGGGTTTGCCGGAACCCAAGATCCGACAGTTGGCGCGCTAGGTTGGGGTGCGCCAGATCTTCTCTTCTGCCGTTCGGTTCGTTACTGCTCCGCAGTCCCGATGGCCGACAATCAGGGCATTCATGCTGACCGCTGGGCAGCCTGGCCCACACGGGCGGCGACGTCCGGCCATGAAGGATTCAACCCCGCGCTTCAGGCGGCCCCGCGCCGCCTAACGCCACCGGTCACAGGCAGTGCGGACCTGCAACCTCCGCCCTGGCGTCATGGTGCGTGCGCTCCATAGCGCGACTTCGAACTATGCCGCGGCAATAGCACCGCACACCCGACGAGAGCAGGCGAACACGAGGGATGCACTCATCATGGCATGAGAGCTGTTACGATGTAGGCTGGCCGAGGGAGGCCGCCACGTGCTGCTAGAATGCGTGGCCGGACTGCTGGACTGCACCTGCAGGGGCGCCTCGTCGTTCGTTTCCTCACCCATGCCCCAGGTTGCGGGTGAGGCGCACGTGAGGTCTCGACAAGCTTGCGCGCCCCCTGGGGCGATGGGGAGGCCTGACGACACCAACTTGATCACTGGCACCATCCGTCCGACCGCAGTGACTTCGCCACAGGCGGGAGCAAGCGCTGGCGACCCCTTAAGAGGGCATGCCGGAGTACAACCCAAGGGCCGCCAAGGCCAGGCGCCGCAGATGGAAGTTCAAGGCGCATGTCACTCGGGAGGTGTCCTCGAAGGGGCAGCCAACGATGCCTAAGTGCCCTGCATGGTGAACCTGGCGTACGAGTTCGGGGAAGGCCCCAATGCCTTCCTCGGGCCAAGATGTAACGACGGGCCGCTCGAAGCAGGAGATTACCACGAGTCGCCTGGGGGATCCGTTGACCCCTTCAGCGACAACGACAGGGTGCAGCAGGTATCACAGCAGCAGGCGTGCACTAACAATGGGCTGCAGGTGAACCAGACCACGACGAGGCCCTGGAGCCGCGGCCTCCCCCATTCCGCGTGGAGCAAGGTAGCATGCGGAGGTAGGTCCTCTGCCGGGGGAGCATCGACAAGCCCTTTCCCCCCGGCAGAGGGCCCGTGGTCGCCGAGGGCGCCGCTGGCATCCCCCTTGCCCCTTGGTCCCGTCCCGGCCCGGATGCCCCAACGCCTGTGAAGGTCTCCGCTCGTGACACTCTCAAGTAATAATGAGTGGGGCTGTACACGCCCCGGAGTCTCCGGAGTGTCGCCCTCGGGCCTCGGGGGCTCCCTCCCAAGTCCTAGTGGTAGCACTTAACTCCATGCTGGTGGAAGACCTGAAGACTAGATAGGTGCCGGACGCGGCTACCTTCTTTCCTCTCCCTTTCTCGTAACTTGTTTCACCACCTTTTCGGATCAAATTTGAAGTCTTGCTCGTTGCCAAAAATGGGGGGAATTTTCCATTAAGTTCTGCTGGATTTTGTCGCCTTTTGGTCGTTTTTAAAGCTCGTACCTCGAGCCCTCCGGCTCGGGGACCGGAAGGACAATCTCACCTAGCGGATCTCTATAACCTCGGGAGGACCCCCTCGGGGAAAGAGCCTACGAGCCGCAAAATTTCCGCGTAGGCATCCTGCCGTGGTCCGCAGGACACCCCTGGCCCCGCTCTCCGGAGCGGGGCCACGTGTTGCCCAGGAAGCTCAGGGCGCGGATCCCTAGCGATCTACCCTAGAAGAGAGGCGTGCCAACGGTCTCGTAACTCGCACGAGGTCAGGTAAGATCTAGGCGAGTTACAATGACAACCCAGCTCAGAAAACTCGAGGAGATGCGTCCCAGGTTCGGCTCTATGAAGCAAAAAAGGAGAGTAGAACATCAGTTTACACACATATGGGGCTCCCCCATCAAAATGCTCTCATACCCTACGGGGCAGTGTCCAAGTCCTTGCATGCAGGATCGAAGAGGAGAAGTACAAGCTCAATCAGACATGTCGCTCGCTGCGCCATCTAAGTCGCTCTCGTGCACACTACCAAAGTTGTCGCTGGCCTCGTCTTCACCATCGTCAACCACGCCGCCTTCGTCTGCCGCGACCACGGCCTCGTCATCCTCAGTAGCAAAGGCCCTGACCAGAGCATCCATGTTCTCGTCCACCCAGTGCGGCAGGTTGTCTCGAATGGCCCCGGACACTTGGGTGATGACGGCATCAAAATCAAAGTGGGGGTCGATGTTCTGGAGGTAACTAAAGACCCCGGAGAACGCGCACCCGAGGAGACTTCGGCTCTTTTCTTCAACAAGCTGGCGGGCCCTCATGGCCTGGCTCTCAAGGGCGTCACAACCTCGGTGAAGAAGACGAGATGGCCAGCGTAATCCTTCACTCGGGGATGAGGAACGTTCTCCTCACGAATGGCCCCCAGCGCCTGGTTAGCCTTCACCCGGAGAGCCTGGAGCATGGGGGCATGCTTGTGCTGCAGTAGCAGTCGACAGCAAGCCTCGTCCTTGCTCTGCCGCACGAGAGCCATGGCATCATCAACTTGTCGCTGGAGCAAGGCCAGGTCGGCCTGCGTGGAGTCCAGCTTGGCCTGAGCAGAAGACTGGGTTGCCGTGGCGGCCCTCTCGCGCTGCTCTACCTCCTCCAGCTTCATCCTGAGGGCAGCAGTTCTCCCGTTAGCTTCCACCCACTGGAGCTCCAACTTCAGGCCATACTCCTTGGCAAGGTCTGCGCTGGCCTTCTCCACCCTCTATTCAGTTTCCTCCTGAACTCTGGCCTCCCATGCGGAGGGAGCATCCTCGGCCAGTGTCACATGGCGCTCCCTCGCCTCCACCCTCTCGAGCTCAAGGCTCCGCTCCGTGGCCTCCAGCATCAACGCTTCCTCACGCCGCAAGATCTCCGCCTCTTTGGAAGGCAGTCCTGCGCACCTCAGCTCATTGTTCTGGGCGGGCGTTCAGGGCCTGAAGCTCCTGCCTGCGCTTCTCTGCAACCTCAGGGCAGCGGTCAGCCTCCCTAGATTCCTCGAGGGCTCGCGCGCTGGCCTCATGCGAGGCTGCAAGGGACGCCTCGGCCTCCGCAGAAGCACGCTCGCGGTGGAGACGCCCCAGGTTGATGGCCACCTTCAGTCGATGCAATTCGTCCATCAGCTGGAGGCCTTCAGTCTCAAGACATGCATCACCATCCACAAGCTCTTCCCCAAGTCGATTCAGCGCACTCATCGCCTCCTGAAGAAGGTCATGACGGGCGGCGCCCCACTTGCGCGCAAACTCAAACGCTTGACCGGGACCCTCCTCAGCACTGGAGGCCATTAAAGAATCTCGAGGAGGCTCATCCCCTCCCAGTGGGGGGCTCAGGGTCTGCACCATCCCAGTCGTCTTTCGGGCCTCGGCTAGGATCCAGAGGGGCCGGGGCTCGCTGCTCGAAGAAGACACCAGGGCCGAGGTGACCCAACTGCGGTCGAAGACCGTGGGGGGGAGCCCTTGGCACGCCTCCCGCACCCAGGCGAGTCCATGAAGGAGGAACGCCAAGAACGCAGGGTCAAGGCGCTAGGCCGGCGTATCCGCCCTCCTAGACGGCCTCGCTCCAGAGATGACACCTCGGCTGAGGGCGCCCAGGATCGGCGGAGAACTCGAGGCAGCATGGGACTACTTCTCAGGAGATTTCGTCGCCTTAGCAGAATGGGCCCTGAGGAATCACAGTCAGGAGGGAAGGCAACACTCAAGGAATTACAAAGATAAGGTACTCACTCGTCTGTGGCAATGTACTTCCTCTGCTTCATTGGTCGGAAGGCATCACCACTGCAGCTTGGAGATCCCTTCCTCTTGCGGAGTGCTTCGAAGTTCAGCTGGAGCCGGTCGAAGCCCTGGATGCAGTCAGCAGCGCTAGCCGCGAATGGGGTGGCTCCAGGGGAGGCGCCCCCAGAAACGCTAGGCCGTGCGGGGCCCCCGTCCCCCGCCTCAGAATGACTCGAGGGGGCCTCGGGGGCTTTGGCCTCAGGAGCACCAAGAAGCGCCGGCCCCTCAGCCGTCCCCTCTGGGCGGCTCTCCCGAGTCCCAGGGGAGAGCGCTTCAGGATCCCCAGTGGACGCCGATGCACTTGGCGGCGATCGCCCCCCCCCCCCCCCCCCCCCCCCCCCCCACCCCCCGCCCCCCTTGTGCCCCCTTCTGGGGTGATAGCCGCGATAGCGGCTGACAAGGGAGCCGCGCATACGGGGTTCTCGCGAGACCCGACAAGGCCGGACGGACGAAACCCCCATTCATCGAAGGAGGGCATCTGCTTCATGAACTCCACCTTGTTTGAGGAGTAGTACAGAAGACAACCTTCCTCTGGCAAGCGAGCTGGCACTGGGTCACCCGTTAGGAGCTCGAGCACCGTGTACCGTACCTCGTGAGGAAGAGCAGGTGCTTGGAGCCTCATGCGGTCCCAATAGCCGGAGAAGGTCCACATCGGCCGAGAATGGCGCTCAAGTGGAGCGATGCGGCACTGGATGAACTCCTTCACCACCATGGGCACCGTCACCCCAAGCTTCTGCAGCCTGGCCAGCCGGCGCCAAACGGGAGCTAGTTTCTGGTCGGTGAGCTTCTCATGCTTCCAGCAGGAGCTCGGGGCAGCCGGAATCCACCGAAGAAGCATAAGGGGTTGCGCGCACCGACATCCACAAACACCCACCGCTTCCTAAAGCCACCGACGACCGGCGAAAGGTTGAAATTGATCCCCGAACCGGCCGTCCCGCAATGGTCTAGAAGGATACAGACCCTGAGCACTGGAGTGCATCCGTCAGGTGCAGCGAGAAGAAGTGGCGGAGCAAAGCCACGGAGGGGGCAATGCCCACCATGGCTTCAAAGAGGAAGGAGAAAACAACAAGGAGGACAATAGATTGGGGATCAAGGTGCAGCACGCTGATCTGGTAATGCAAGAGCACCGTGTTGAAGAAATTAGAAAAGGGAGGAATCAGGCCTGCCCAGGGGGCATGAAGGTGGAGGGGGACCTCGGTGGCCGTCCTGTCGATTTCGGCAGGGGAAGCGGTCCAAGCCACCGTCGCCCCCCACTCATTGGAATTGGCAACGAGCGTCGGGCGCACCTTGGCCATCATCTCTTCGTTGATCGCCACCGACCGCTCGGTGGCGGGCCCGAAGGCCGGCGGCGAGGTAGCCGAGGTACGAGACTCCTCCCCCTTCCTTCTTTCGGCTAGAGAACAAGGTTGAGGAAGGAGTTGGTGTCGGATCAAACCAGGGTGAGGGATCGAGAAGACAAAGAAGCTGCCAGGCGTGCTACCGGCGAAGGAGGTGGAGTTGTGTAAGCAACAGTGGCCGTCTAGCGAGGCGAAAATCGAGGCTGCGTGGGGAAGTGGAGACGCCCACGTCCCTTCAATCGCCACAAGTCAATCAAGGCCGCAGGCTTTTGGGGCCCGCGGCGCTCCGCATTTGACCCTTGGCTTTGCTTTAAAGCCCAGTCCAGGGCTAATGTCGGCGTTCTGAGAATGGGGGTACCCAGACTTGCCTGCATGCGGCCTAGAGCGTGGCTCGTCAGCGGCCTGGTATGGCCCGACCACATGAGCAACCACTCCAAACCCTCGCGAGGGGCCAAGCCTCGCGAGGCGGACAACGCAAGACCTCCCCTAGGGCGGCCTCACAAGGCTAGCTCCTGAGGAGCGGAGATATCAAGGCAAGGGGAACCTCATGAGGTTCCCGTGACGTGAGCCATGACGACCAAGGCCAGGTTGGCACCAGCGGGCGAAGGATGCCAGTTTCCTCTTTGGTGCTAAAGGGACAAGCGCAGGTGAGGTGTCCCGAGGCATCAGGCAAAGGTTTCCATATCGGTGCAACGAGACCAAGACCAGCAGGATGATACGTCCAAAATGCATCACTATTTTATATCGTAATTCATCCTTATTCATTGATATATTTCACATTACGATGATGTTCTTATCTTGTTTTGGCCTATTTTACACAGTTTGCAACTTTCCGGTGCCGAAGCAGTAGACGCAGGATTCAGCGGTAAAAAGTGGACGCTGAGTTGCTGAAGAAGAATACCTCCAAATTACCTGAAAATCAACGGAGGGTATTTTCGAGAAGGATCACGAAGATACGCAAAAGAGCAACCAGAGGGGGGCCACAGGGTGCCCAGGCGGCCACCTGGCGCGGCCCCCACCCTAGCCGTGCCGGGAGGGCGCCTGGAGCCCCTGGCCCACTCCAGGCTCCCCTCTCTGGCGTATATACTCCTCATCATCCAGAAACCCTAAAAGGGAGAGAGTTTACGGAGTTCCGCCGCCGCTCCGTGGCGGAAACCTACAGAGAAGAAAAGCCAACTCCGGCGGGCAGATTCCGCCGGGGAGATCATCGCCATCGTAATCACCATCGTCACGGGCATCATCGAGATCATCATCAACATCATACCCAACATCAGCACCATCTCCATCTTCATCCAATCTCATCTCACAATTGCAACTTGTGTTGTAATCCGTACTATCTATCCTCTCTACTCTATCGATGTTGATTACTACTTTGTGGTGAGTGCTATTGAGTATTGTTGGAGAAATATCATTGTGTCCAGATTGTTTATCATCCATCTATCTCCACTGATCATGATCTCTTTTATGTCTAGTGAGTAGTTACTTTAGTTCTTGAGGACATGGGAGAAGTCTTGTTGTTAGTAGTCATATGATGTTGAAGTAATATGTGTTGTTTGATACTTAAGTTGTGTTGTTATTTTCCTAGTGGTGTTGTGTGAGTCGAACACTCAACACTTCGCCTTATTAAGGACCTAGGGGAATACATTGTGTACAACGAATGCTTACGGTGGGTTGCCGGAGTGACAGAAACCTGAACCCCAGTTCGCACGCTTATGCACAAGGGAACAATGGATCATCGATCGTATTGCTATGGTTAGGCTTTTGCCTTAAATACTATCTTGTATTTGCGGATGCTTGCAAGGTGTTTAATCATAAGAGTGCACTCATCTTAGTCTAGAGGGTGTACTAGCATAGATCCACCCACTCAACACTTATCAACACATCACATAGTACCGATACGGAATATGGCGAAAGCACATGACTACCTCTCCCGTGTGTCCTCAAGAACACTTTAGCCTTTATAAGTTCAGTTGCTAGGCCTCTCCTTTGCTCAGAAAGGATTGGGCCACTTGTTACTCTCCAGTGCCTTTTACTTTGCTTGCTCTTACTTTCCTGTTGCTTATATCAAGAAAACCCCTAAAAAGTTATCTTTCAGTGATTGCAGTTATTCCTTGCTCAGAATCACTTATCAATACCTTCTGCTCCTCGTTGGGTTCGACACTCTTACTTATCGAAAACGCTGCAATAGATCCCCTACGGTTGTGTCAGGACCCCGATCCTAAGTCACACCGATCTAGTTGTAACACGTCATATCACTTTGCGGCCTCACGCACGGTAACCCCACGGGTGCCACCTTACCTGGCCCGGGACCGTTTGCGCATTTTGGCACACGTATATGACAGTGTCGCTAGCATCCATATGACAGAGAACCCGGGCCGACATGGCTAGTTATAAACCAAAAGTGGCACTAAATTACAGAGACAGGCATCCATGACCCAGCAACGAACGTGTCGGTCATCAACGTATGGACCCAAGTCTTAGCAAGCTACATGGACTTAAAGGAACAACGCGTGACATTTCCCCTAAGGGACAGACACAGGAACGAAGAAGGACACATGCCGGCTAGCCTACGTGTTCCGAGCAGTAGCAAGCTACCAAGGCTCATTGGAATCACTAGGAGGCATTTCCCTGTAAGATAGGCTACCAAAGGAAAACAACTAGGTGTCGAATCCCACACATACCAAGCATTTCAATCATACACGCAATATGCTCAATATGTGCAAATACAACATTGCATCACAACAGAACTCTATGACTCAAAGTACTTTATTTAAAGGCTCCAAGAGCCATACATAACATATTCATACAGGTAGGGGTCACATGACCCAACACTCAAGTCATACAGTCATACAAGCACAAGCGGAAGCTACATGTCTGAGTACAGACAACTTAGAAAATAAAACAGGCTTGGTGTAGCCTGACTATCTACAAGGCCCTTCACAAGCTCCAGATCACCGTCTGGGTGTCAAGCTACTCGTCGACGTCAACGTCTATGTAGAACCCATCAGCAGGGGCAGGGTTCTCCTCTGCAACAGTTATTAAGCAAACATGAGTACAAAGGTACTCAGCAAGTCTTACCACAGAACCTATCATACATGCAACATTATCAAAGGGGGTAGTGGAGTTTATAGCAGAATGCCAGCTTTGACCTTGGCTAACCTATACTACAACTCTCAACAGATTGCAAGATGTTATTACGAACACGAGTCCTCTACTCACCACATCAATACACTACCGAGGATCCTCTTCCGTCATCCTACGGAAGGGCCATCCACGGCACTCAAACTTATCTTGAGGCTTTTAGTAGTATCCATCAACTTGTCTATGAACTATAAGAGCAACCAAGTAGTTCGTACCGCGAACAACGGCTATTCGAATAGATTGATAACCCTGCAGGGGTGTACCTCTTCACACACGCTTTCACCACTTATCGCCGTTTACTCGGCGTGTACTCGGCAACCTTCAAGCGGAAGCCTAGCGGGGGTGTCGGGCACGACCTGACTAACTACTCAAGTCTCTCGTCCAGGTTTATCGCCTATTTGGGTTCCATCCATGGGGAGATCCGGCCGGGGTGTCGCTCACGGCCCCAAACGATGTGTACAGGGTTCCCGAGTCACCAAACGGGCAACCGGTACACCGTGCCACGTACCTGTCGCATCACAACCCACCCCGAGGGTCAGCGTTGTGCACGACCTCCAGTAAGCTATAAACACCAGAAACTAGTTGCAACTCCTGGACAGAGATCAAGGGTAATTAATAAGCCGAGAGGGTCAATTAAGGATCCCAATGCGTGGTAGTAGCTGTAACTTGAACCACACATACAGATCTCGGGTCCTATGGACGATTCCAATGAAACAACCCACCATGTACTCCTACATGGCCTTTCATCGATACCTTTACCAAGCGTATTCCACACTTCCTTCTCTTTATCGGTAAGATCATTTCACTCTAATCCATCACCCAGATGAATCAGACCAGACACAACTCTAAGCATAGCAGGCAACATAAACAAATAGCATGGTGGATCACACATCACATGGCTCAATCAACTCCTACACATGCTAGTGGGTTTCAACTATTTACTGTGGCAATGACAGGTCATGCAAGGGAATAGGGTTCAACTACCGCAGCAAGTAGCAGTTCACACGCTGTTGCCTTAACGCAGTAAAAGAGAGCAGGAGCGAGAAGATTGGGTTTGTATCGGAATGATCAATGATTGCTTGCCTGACAAGGTAGTTGTCGGGTACTGCTCTTCAACTTGATACGCAGCAGTATCCTCGGGAGCAGGACCTAGCACAGAGAATACCGGCGATACAATCATTAACAAACAAATGCAACAATATGATGCATGTTTATGACATGGCAAGATGCATGTGTGTTGGCTAATGCAACTAAAACCAGAACATATTTGAATCAAGGATTCAAATTGAAGTTCAAACTATTATTTAAATAAGTGCATTATCATGTTTTTGATGTATACAGCAAGTTAACTTGTTCAAACATGCATGAAACCAGTGTCAATGGAAAGATTGGATTTTTCTGATCATTTTTCAAATATAAATCTTTTCCATCTGAGCTATGGTTGATTTTATATGATTTTTTGAAGTTTTGGGTATTTTCTGGAATTTCCTGAATTATTTTTAAATCTAAAAATCCCAGAAAAACCATTACTGCGTCAGCATGACATCATGCTGACGTCAGGCAGTCAACATGGCCAGTCCAAGTCAAACCTGACCAGTGGGTCCCTCATGTCAGTGTCACAGCTAATTAACTGAGTTAATTAGAGTTAAACTAAAACTAATTAGCTGTCAGTGGGGCCAGGGCCCACGTGTCAGTGACTAAACTAATTAACTAATTAAAATTAAATTAACACCTAAAGTAGGTTTGACTTGCGGGCAGGGCCCACATGTCATTGACCCAGGGGGTCAAACCCGTGGTCAAAACAGGTCCAACTCGCCGGCGTTTAGCCGCCGGCGAGGCCAAACGCGGCGGCGTGCTTCGGAAAACGCCTACGGTGCACGACTCGAGCTGCGGTTGGGTGCGTTGGATAGCCCTTGCTGTTGCGCGTCGGATGGTGGTGGTCGCCGGACCTGGGGTGGCCGGAGACGACGGCAACGAGCTCGACGGCGGCGACCGGCGTCGGGCGTGTGTGGAGAAACGGGCCTAGGCGATGCGTGCGTAGCACTGTTCGCATCTACGTGCTGCGGTGAGTAAGTTGGACGGGTGCCAGTGACCAAATGGTCACCGGAGCATCACCGGCGGCGAGCACGGCGGCGGTGCGTGCGGGCGAGCTTCGTGCAGTGCGTTACAGGGCAAAAGAGAGCCAAGGGAGAGGGGGAGGAGGTAGCTAGGCTCACAGGGGTTGCAGCAAGCACCAGAGCGAGCTCGGGGGTGGTCGGAGCTGAGCAGAACGGCGAGGGGGATCCCCGCGGCCGGAGTTGGGGAAGAAGAGGTCGGGGCCGTCTCCAGGGCGGGCGAGCGCTCGGGGCTCGGCCTGTTCGAAGCAGTCGAGGACGGCGGAGACGATGGACACCAAGGCGGAGCTCAGGGACGACGGTGGACGCGGCTTCTACGACGGTGCGAACACGGCGGCGTTGGCCATGGCGCGGGGAGAGCGAAGGAGAGGAACTGGGGGGAGGTGGAGGTGTTTGCGGGGTCGAGGAGGACGTGGACGACCGAACCATCCCTCCAGGACGGCGAGGGGGTGAAGCAAGGCGGCGGGCAGCTGCGTGGCGCGCGGCGCGGTCGCCGTCGAGCACCTGCCTGCCTGCCTGGCCGAGCCAAGCAGCTCGCTGGAGCGGCAGCTGGGCTGGGCCGGCAGGTGGGCCGGGTGGGGCGCCAGGTAAGTTTTCTCTCTCCCCTTTTTTTCTATTTTCTTTTTCTGTTTCATTTCTTTTGCAGCTTTGTTCATTTAATAAAAATGCCTAAACATTTTTATAACTCATAACACTTGTCATACCTACTGTATATATTATGAACAGTAGGAAACATTATAGTTTATGATTATTTGAGCATTTAAAATATTTTGTAGCATTTAAATGCCCAAATTCAAATACCATATGATTTAATCCAAAGCCCTAGATTGTCCTAGAAAATTGTGCACCACTTTTTCAGAGGTTTAAGACCAAGGCAGAAATGATGAACATTTTGAAGGGCATTTTGGGTACATTGGAAAATATTTTATCAAACCCTAGTTGTTAGGAGAGGGGTGCTGGGGTTTCTGTTAATCCCATTTCAAGTTTCTTTGAAAGTAAACATGATGCACACTCTAGCTAGGTCCTAATGCAAGTGCTAACTAGGGATGTGACAACTCAACCCCACTTAAAAGAATCGCGTCCCGAGATTCAGGTTCCTCCGAAAAGAGGGTGGGGTACTCAAGTCGAAGACGATCCTCCCTTTCCCAAGTAGCTTCACTCTCGGAATGATGTGACCATTGAACCTTGAGAAACTTGATATTGTGGCGTCGAGTGGTGCGCTCAGTTTGATCAAGAATACGAATGGGGTATTCTCGATATGTGAGATTGTCTTGGAGATCAAGCATTTCGTGGTCCACTCCGCGGATAGGATCCGAGAAGCATCGCCTGAGTTGAGAAACGTGGAAAACATCATGAACTCTGGAGAGGTGCGGAGGTAGTTCCAATTGGTAGGCAACTTCTCCTCATTTGGCAAGAATGCGAAAAGGACCGATGTAACGAGGGGCCAATTTGCCTTTGATACCGAAGCGATGGGTTCCTTTAAGAGGAGTAACCCGAAGGTAAGCCTTATCGCCGACTTCAAAAGTCACAGCCTTATGATGACTATCATATTGGCTCTTTTGGCGAAACTGGGCTATTTTCAATCTCTCACGAACGATGCGAACTTGTTCCTCTGCTTCCTGGATCATATCCGGGCCAAAGAATTGTCTTTACCCGGTCTCTGACCAGTTAAGAGGTGTTCGACACCTTCGTCCATATAGAACTTCGAAGGGAGCTTTGCCCAGGCTGGCTTGATAACTATTGTTATAAGCGAATTCGGCAAATGGAAGACACTTTTCCCATTCCATACCGAAAGAGATGACAGAGGCTCGAAGCATGTCTTCTAGAATTTTATTGACTCGTTCCACTTGACCACTTGACTGCGGATGGAAGGCAGTACTGAAAGAGAGATGAGTTCCCATAGCATTCTGGAAACTTTCCCAAAATCATGAAGTGAAAAGACTTCCACGGTCTGAGTTAATCTCCAACGGTACACCATGAAGTGATACTATTCGAGAGATATATAAGTCTGCTAGCTGGCTAGCGGTAATACTCTCCCGAACAGGCAGGAAATGAGCTACTTTAGAGAGGCGGTCGATAACGACGAAGATAGCATTATTCCCTTTCCTGGACCTGGGAAACCCGGTAATGAAGTCCATACCGACTTTATCCCATTTCCATTCAGGAATAGCTAAAGGTTGGAGGGTGCCAGCAGGCCGTTGATGCTCTGCTTTGACTCGACGGCAAACGTCGCAGTTAGCAATGAACTGAGCGATTTCTCTCTTCATCCTAGTCCACCAGAATCTCTGACGTAGATCCTGATACATTTTAGTACTACCGGGATGAATCGTGAGAGGAGATTCATGAGCCTCCTTAAGAATCATTTGTCGTAGTTGTGGTTTCTTGGGCACCACCAAGCGGTTCTCGAAGTACACTACACCTCGATCATCCATAGAGAAGCTTCTAGCAACTCCGCTAGCAATGTTCTCCTTGATCCGAGATATGCCTTTATCATACCGCTGGGCAACTATGATTTGATCCATAAGGGTAGGTTTCGCCACCAAGGTGGAAAGGAATCCTTGAGGAACAATGTGAAGGTTAAGCTTACGAAATTCCTCGTGGAGAAGTGGTTGACCTTGTTGTAACATTAAATTGTTACAATATGACTTACGACTTAGTGCATCAGCCATGACATTGGCCTTTCCAGGAGTGTAAGTGATTCCTAAGTCGTAGTCGGTGAGCAACTCAACCCAACGTCTTTGCCTGAGATTTAGATCCGGTTGAGTGAAAATATACTTCAAACTTTGGTGATCAGTGAAGATTTCACAGCGATTACCAAGGAGGTAATGTCGCCATGTTGTAAGTGCATGGACTACAGCTGCAAGCTCTAGATCATGAGTAGGATAGTTATCCTCATGTGGACGCAACTGTCGGGATGCGTATGCAATCACTTGACGATCTTGCATGAGAATGCAACCTAGTCCTTGTCGCGAGGCATCGCAATAGATTATAAAATCCTTGGAAAAGTCTGGTGGTACCAGTACAGGTGCAGATGTCAGGCGTCTTTTCAGTTCCAGAAAACTGGACTCGCATTGTGGGGTCCACTCAAACTTTTTATCTTTCTTGAGGAGTTCGGTTAGAGGTTTAGCAACCTTGGAGAAATTCTCGACGAAACGTCGGCAATAGCTCGCTAAGCCAAGAAAACTCCTAACTTGCTTGACCGATTCAGGAGGAGTCCAATCAAGTACGGCTTGAACTCGCTCGGGATTGACAGCAATACCCTTGCCAGAGATCACATGACTTAGATAGGTTACTTCTGGCAACCAAAATTCACATTTAGAGAATTTGGCATAAAGGCGGTGCTCTCGAAGTTTCGTCAATACCAGCCTTAAATGCTCGGCATGATCTTCCTTGTTCTTGGAATAGATGAGTATATCATCGAGGTATACCACGACGAATTTATCCAAATACTCCATGAATATAGAATTCATTAACCGAGAAAAGGTAGCTGGGGCATTGGTTAATCCGAAGGACATAACAGTGTACTCATATTGGCCATAACGAGTAACGAAAGTCGTTTTAGGAATGTCCCTGTTCTTGATTTTGATTTGATGGTAGCCCAACCTCAAATCCATCTTAGAGAAGACTGAGGATCCAGCGAGCTGATCATACAGGTCGTTGATCCTGGGAAGCGGATACTTATTCTTTATGGTGACCAGATTGACAGGTCGGTAATCTACAACCACCCGCTCCGTTCCATCCTTCTTCTTAATGAAGAGGACGGGGCAAGCCCAAGGGGAAGAACTAGGACGGATGAAACCTTTTTGCAAAGACTCATCGAGTTGTTTCTTTAGCTCAGCTAATTCTAGTGGTGCCATCTTATAAGGTGTCCTAGAGATTGGGACAGTTCCAGGGATAAGATCTATCACGAACTCGACATCTCTGTCAGGTGGAACTCCTGGCAGTTCTTCTGGAAAAACATCCGGGAAGTCACGGACTACCGGGATATCTTCGAGTTCTGGTAGAGGGTTGGCATTAAGAGAGTAGAGCTGACGTTCAGCCATTCGGGCCAAGACATTGACTATCTTGCCGGATGGATGTGTAAGTTGAACGGTCCTAGTAAAGCAATCAATCTTGGCATAATGAGTTGTCATCCAATCCATACCCAAGATGATATTTATGTCCGAGGACTTGAGAGCGATTAGAGATGCTAGGAAAACAAGTCTATCGACAAGGATTTCAAAAATTTGACATAGAAGTGTAGAATGTAATGGATGACACAGAATGCAGAGATGTTCATCCGTACGACATGGTAATATAGAAACTGCTATATATACACCAGTGGTCATACACACCATACAAAGTTTAGTACAAGCCAAGGCTAAAGTACAACTGCGGTGAAAGACGATACATCCCATCAGAGGCATTCCGAGCTCCTATACATTATTTAACTACACCTCCGGAACTCAGTACACACTAAGTCATATTCCACAAGACGCGCAGGACTGTGGAAATACAACTACTACAATACTACTACTACCACGGACTAGCTCAGACATTCGCGTAGTAATCATCGTAAAGATTACCACCGTAGCCTGGAAGTGGTACAGACGGATCTTGGAACTCGCGAGCACTCGAAGGCTGTGGACCATAGGGGCATGGGTGTGGTCTCGGTCCCGATGCTGGTGGTAACCGACGCCCACGTGGAGGTGTAATACCCCCAACGTCATGCCAATCCATGCGATCAGGCAGATGAGTCCGCACGGGGTACAAATCCCGCATGTCCAGGTATTCGGCGTGCACAGCAGGTGCAAGCCGTGTCAAAGTAGTCCAGTGAGCGGCTCGAGTGTTATACAGCTCCATTCGGAGGGCACGGACCTTGCGGTCTCTATCCTCCAACATCTGAACAGTAGTCTGAAGCAGTGGCTCTTCATGAGCAGCATCAGTATACAGACCAGTGTAGTAGCCTTCCTCTCCGGGGAGTGAGGCTGGCATGTAACAGAACTCAGTGTTCAGCAACAGGGCATGCCTAGCACGGAGAATGGTCATCATCGAATAAGCGGCATCCTGCACTGCCATCTCGATGGTAATCCCAAGTCCATAAGACCAATGGATGGGATCATTAGCTCCGGGATATGAGGGGTATATCCGGACTGTGCAGAAATACTGACTTTGATTGAAATCCCGGTACTTTTCCTCCACGGTGTATTCAGGATACTAGCGATAACCGGTCTCAGTCATCACACGGACTAGCATGGCCGTGTGACCGGGCACATTAATGCACCGAGTCAAACGAACCACTTAGTGAGGGATGCGGCCAGACATCTGAAACATGGAATAATGCAAAGGCATTAGTGTTTCTGGAAGAAATCGGGCAGCATAACAACTGTAAATGCTCAAACAAAGATTTGAGACATCATACAAATGATAGCATAGCCACTCAACAATTCCATATCAAGGTTCCGGTTCAACAATCATCATACTAAAAGGATAGAAACTGAACTGAGGCTTGAAACCAACAATCCTAAGAGTCAACGGATTAGTAACACGTGAACCTAGTAAGGATAAGAGGCCTAGTCCTAATTCCCCGTAGAAAGAATAGACAGACTCAGATCAGAAGGGCATAAGGTAAAGGAGTAAAAAGAGCCTTACGTTCCCTTCCACAATCAATTCCCCTACATATAACTAAGAATTTTTCTAGACTCAACATCGACCAGTTTGGCTTGAGAAACCTACAGGCAGTCCAGCTCGGATGCCAACGCTGTCAGGACCCCGATCCTAAGTCACACCGATCTAGCTGTAACACGTCATATCACTTTGCGGCCTCACGCACGGTAACCCCACGGGTGCCACCTTACCTGGCCCGGGACCGTTTGCGCATTTTGGCACACGTATATGACAGTGTTGCTAGCATCCATATGACAGAGAACCCGGGCCGACATGGCTAGTTATAAACCAAAAGTGGCACTAAATTACAGAGACATGCATCCATGACCCAGCAACGAACGTGTCGGTCATCAACGTATGGACCCAAGTCGTAGCAAGCTACATGGACTTAAAGGAACAACGCGTGACATTTCCCCTAAGGGACAGACACAGGAACGAAGAAGGACACATGCCGGCCAGCCTACGTGTTCCAAGCAGTAGCAAGCTACCAAGGCTCATTGGAATCACTAGGAGGCATTTCCCTGTAAGATAGGCTACCAAAGGAAAACAACTAGGTGTTGGATCCCACACATACCAAGCATTTCAATCATACACGCAATATGCTCAATATGTGCAAATACAACATTGCATCACAAAAGAACTCTATGACTCAAAGTACTTTATTTAAAGGCTCCAAGAGCCATATATAACATATTCATACAGGTAGGGGTCACATGACCCAACACTCAAGTCATACAGTCATACAAGCACAAGCGGAAGCTACATGTCTGAGTACAGACAACTTAGAAAATAAAACAGGCTTGGTGTAGCCTGACTATCTACAAGGCCCTTCACAAGCTCCAGATCACCGTCTGGGTGTCAAGCTACTCGTCGACGTCAACGTCTATGTAGAACCCATCAGCAGGGGCAGGGTTCTCCTCTGCAACAGTTATTAAGCAAACATGAGTACAAAGGTACTTAGCAAGTCTTACCACAGAACCTATCATACATGCAACATTATCAAAGGGGGTAGTGGAGTTTATAGCAGAATGCCAGCTTTGACCTTGGCTAACCTATACTACAACTCTCAACAGATTGCAAGATGTTATTACGAACACGAGTCCTCTACTCACCACATCAATACACTACCGAGGATCCTCTTCCGTCATCCTACGGAAGGGCCATCCACGGCACTCACACTTATCTTGAGGCTTTTAGTAGTATCCATCAACTTGTCTATGAATTGTAAGAGCAACCAAGTAGTTCGTACCGCGAACAACGGCTATTCGAATAGATTGATAACCCTGCAGGGGTGTACCTCTTCACACACGCTTTCACCACTTATCACCGTTTACTCGGCGTGTACTCCGCAACCTTCAAGCGGAAGCCCAGCGGGGGTGTCGGCCACGACCTGACTAACTACTCAAGTCTCTCGTCCAGGTTTATCGTCTATTTGGGTTCCATCCGTGGGGAGATCCGGCCGGGGTGTCGCTCACGGCCCCAAACGATGTGTACAGGGTTCCCGAGTCACCAAACGGGCAACCGGTACACCGTGCCACGTACCTGTCGCATCACAACCCACCCCGAGGGTCAGCGTTGTGCACGACCTCCAGTAAGCTATAAACACCAGAAACTAGTTGCAACTCCTGGACAGAGATCAAGGGTAATTAATAAGCCGAGAGGGTCAATTAAGGATCCCAATGCGTGGTAGTAGCTGTAACTTGAACCACACATACAGATCTCGGGTCCTATGGACGATTCCAATGAAACAACCCACCATGTACTCCTACATGGCCTTTCATCGATACCTTTACCAAGCGTATTCCACACTTCCTTCTCTTTATCGGTAAGATCATTTCACTCTGATCCATCACCCAGATGAATCAGACCAGACACAACTCTAAGCATAGCAGGCAACATAAACAAATAGCATGGTGGATCACACATCACATGGCTCAATCAACTCCTACACATGCTAGTGGGTTTCAACTATTTACTGTGGCAATGACAGGTCATGCAAGGGAATAGGGTTCAACTACCGCAGCAAGTAGCAGTTCACACGATGTTGCCTTAATGCAGTAAAAGAGAGCAGGAGCGAGAAGATTGGGTTTGTATTGGAATGATCAATGATTGCTTGCCTGACAAGGTAGTTGTCGGGTACTGCTCTTCAACTGGATACGCAGCAGTATCCTCGGGAGCAGGACCTAGCACAGAGAATACCGGCGATACAATCATTAACAAACAAATGCAACAATATGATGCATGTTTATGACATGGCAAGATGCATGTGTGTTGGCTAATGCAACTAAAACCAGAAGGGTTTGAACCTATTTGAATCAAGGATTCAAATTGAAGTTCAAACTATTATTTAAATAAGTGCATTATCATGTTTTTGATGTATACAGCAAGTTAACTTGTTCAAACATGCATGAAACCAGTGCCAATGGAAAGATTGGATTTTTCTGATCATTTTTCATATATAAATCTTTTCCATCTGAGCTATGGTTGATTTTATATGATTTTTTTGAAGTTTTGGGTATTTTCTGGAATTTCCTGAATTATTTTTAAATCTAAAAATCCCAGAAAAACCTTTACTGCGTCAGCATGATATCATGCTGACGTCAGGCAGTCAACATGGCCAGTCCAAGTCAAACCTGACCAGTGTGTCCCTCATGTCAGTGTCACAGCTAATTAACTGAGTTAATTAGAGTTAAACTAAAACTAACTAGCTGTCAGTGGGGCCAGGGCCCACGTGTCAGTGACTAAACTAATTAACTAATTAAAATTAAATTAACACCTAAACTAGGTTTGACTTGCGGGCAGGGCCCACATGTCATTGACCCAGGGGGTCAAACCCGTGGTCAAAACAGGTCCAACTCGCCGGCGTTTAGCCGCTGGCGAGGCTAAACGCGGCGGCGTACTTCGGAAAACGCCTACGGTGCACGGCTCGAGCTGCGGTTGGGTGCGTTGGATAGCCCTTGCTGTTGCGCGTCGGATGGTGGTGGTCGCCGGACCTGGGGTGGCCAGAGACGACGGCAACGAGCTCGACGGCGGCGACCTGCGTCGGGCGTGTGTGGAGAAACGGCTGCAGGGGCCTAGGCAATGCGTGCGTAGCACCGTTCGCATCTACGTGCTGCGGTGAGTAAGTTGGACGGGTGCCAGTGACCAAATGGTCACCGGAGCATCACCGGCGGCGAGCACGGCGGCGGTGTGTGTGGGCGAGCTTCGTGCAGTGCGTTACAGGGCAAAAGAGAGCCAAGGGAGAGGGGGAGGAGGTAGCTAGGCTCACAGGGGTTGCAGCAAGCACAGGAGCGAGCTCGGGGGTGGTCGGAGCTGAGCAGAACGGCGAGGGGGATCTCCGCGGCCGGAGTTGGGGAAGAAGAGGTCGGGGGCGTCTCCAGGGCGGGCGAGCGCTCGGGGCTCGGCCTGTTCGAAACAGTCGAGGACGGCGGAGACGATGGACACCAAGGCGGAGCTCAGGGACGACGGTGGACGCGGCTTCTACGACGGTGCGAACACGGCGGCGTCGGCCATGGCGCGGGGAGAGCGAAGGAGAGGAACTGGGGGGAGGTGGAGGTGTCTGCGGGGTCGAGGAGGACGTGGACGACCGAACCATCCCTCCAGGACGGCGAGGGGGTGAAGCAAGGCGGCGGGCAGCTGCGTGGCGCGCGGCGCGGTCGCCGTCGAGCACCTGCCTGCCTGCCTGGCCGAGCCAAGCAGCTCGCTGGAGTGGCAGCTGGGCTGGGCCGGCAGGTGGGCCGGGTGGGGCGCCACGTAAGTTTTCTCTCTCCCCTTTTTTTCTATTTTCTTTTTCTGTTTCATTTCTTTTGCAGCTTTGTTCATTTAATAAAAATGCCTAAACATTTTTTAACTCATAACACTGGTCATACCTATTGTATATATTATGAACAGTAGGAAACATTATAGTTTATGATTATTTGAGCATTTAAAATATTTTGTAGCATTTAAATGCCCAAATTCAAATACCATATGATTTAATCCAAAGCCCTAGATTGTCCTAGAAAATTGTGCACCACTTTTGGCAGAGGTTTAAGACCAAGGCAGAAATGATGAACATTTTGAAGGGCATTTTGGGTACATTGGAAAATATTTTATCAAACCCTAGTTGTTAGGAGAGGGGTGCTGGGGTTTTTGTTAATCCCATTTCAAGTTTCTTTGAAAGTAAACATGACGCACACTCTAGCTAGGTCCTAATGCAAGTGCTAACTAGGGATGTGACAGGTTGTGGGTCATCAAGTACCGTTTTCTGGCGCCGTTGCCGGGGAGCGTAGCGCTATTGGTAAGTGAAGCTGGTAAGGAAGTTTTTATATTTCTGTTTTTATTTTGCTGTTGCTGCTCTTTGTCCTTATGGACAACCTTGCTATTGGATTGTTGCTTGTGGGAAGACGCCCCACATCTGTGGTGGTTGCTCCTCCCCCTACTGAAATTGTGCCCTATAAAATACCAGTTGGTATTATCGATTATGTTTTGGCTAATCGTTATGCAGGAGACAGACATCCCGGTGAACACTTGCTATATCTGTCACAACTATGTTCATTATTTAAGCTTGCAGGTGTATCAATGGAGTTGTCATGAGGAAATTGTTCTCTGTATCGCTGATAGATAAAGCTTCAGATTGGTATAAGCTTCTCGATAACTCACACTTGCTTGATTGGCAAGAGCTTATGTCTCTCTTTTATACCAAGTTTTATCCTCTTCATGAAATTCATCGAGACAGGAACTATATCTATAACTTTAGGTCTCGTGATGGATAAAGCATTGCTCAAGCTTGGGGGAGATTGAAGTCCCTAATGCTCAAATGTCCTATTCATGAGCTCCCCAAGAAAATTATACTTACAAATTTTTATGCCAGGCTTTCTCGTCGGGATATGGAGATGCTGGATGCCTCCTCTAGTGGGGTATTTCAGACAAAGAGCGTTGAAGAAAGGTGGGATCTCATTGAAAGGATCCAGAGGAATACCGAAGATTGGGAAATCGATAAAGGTATTGAACCCGCTATAAATTATGAGCATGATTATATTGAGAGCTATGTGAAAACTGATTACTTCAATACCTTTTGCTCTAAGATTGGTCTTGATTCCCATCTAATGATTGATTTCTGTAAGGATTTTGCCTCTCACATTGATTCTTTTAAAA
>LR738715.1:478984002-479050948 GCA_902687465.1 Secale cereale
TTTGAGCCCTTCTTAATCTTGATTCTGGTCTTGAGGGTCTTTCTACTTATGTGGGTTCAACACAAATACCCTTGGATTATTTTGCTAACTCTTTTGTTAAAAAGAATTCCTATCATTTTGGATTTATCCCTCCCTATTCAAAAATACACCCTTGCCATGACCTATGTTGAAAACTTCCTCCCAAAACCTTCCTCCCTACCTTGGGTCAAGTCAAGCATCAAGTCCAGCAAGTTTCAACCTTCCCTAGTTTTTATTTCTATTTATTTAAACCACAAAATCTTTTTCTGTCATTTATTTGGACCTTAGTGGTTTACAAAGGAACTACTAGATTTCCTTTGAATCTTGGCTCCAAATGAATTCCTATGGCTAGCCCTTAGTGCCCTCAACTTATGTCCATCAAGATCTACTGGCCATCAGTTCAAAATTTTCAAAATATGCTTGCTGCAAGTTTGGAGCAGATTTGCTATTTTTGGTGAATTTCATTCTCTCTTCTTTCCAAAAATTCTGAGGAAATTCATGCAGTCTCCAAATGCATCAAGAGACCCCCTCACCAAGTCCCAGCTCAAGAAATTTTTTCCACGTGCGTCAAACATTTCATCGAGCAGCTTACATGCACTGTTCCTGTCAAGTTTCAGGGTTCAGTGTTAAAGTTCAGACGCCAGTGTCGTTTCCTTCAGCCGCCCGTCGCCAATCTCGCCAGTTCCTCGCTTGGCCTCTTGCTCACTGCTCCTCCTCCTTATCCTTGCGCCGCACGGTCGGTTGGCTGGACGTGGGCGTCGGTGCTGAGCCGTCCCATCGTCTCCGGCGAGTGTAGCGGTGACAGAGCCGCCCGCCTCTGCCGTCAGACGAGCTCAGCGAAGAGCACCGAAAACCAGCACCGTCCAAGCCTCCCCAAGCCTCCGCGTGGCCATCTTATCCTCAGAGCGCGCTAAGGGACACTCGCCGTGGCCTGAGACGCGCAGAGCACGTTTCCTGCCGCCGACGAGCCCGTGAGCTCCGTTCCGTCGAAACCGCGGGAGCAGGCCAAATGCGATCAAGCTTAGCTGTTGAATGGAGCCAGTGGACCAATCCGAAGATGCCCAGTCACCTAAACCACCAGCCCGACCACTGCCTCGCCGTAATCCCTCGCCGGAGATATTTTGCTCACGGCACCTCCCTCGCCCGCCTATAAATAGGACCCCAGAGGCGTTGTGAAGCCACCGCATCCACCACACCCCACCACAGCCTCGCCAAAACCCCTTAGAGGGCCTCGGAAGAGCCTTCTTCCCCGACTCCGGCCGCCCCGATCCGCTTCGGGCTCCGGCAAGATCCGCTCTGGTTAGAGCACCCCCGCTTCCCAAACTTGGTCAGCAACCTTCTGGCCCACCACCTCGTCTAACCCAAGACTCAATTTGTAGTCAGAAGCCCTAGCCGGTGAGACCCATCATCGCCCGACGCCGCCGTCCGCCGTAGAGGAAGTAGCCGTCGCTGTGGTGTTTCCCGTCGGTCTCTTCCACCACCCACCGACGCGGAAGAACCTCCTGAACACGTCGGTACTTCCCTCCCTCTCTGCCTCGCAGTAGTTCGCCGCCGGCGATCATCGCAAGCCTCTGGCGCCGGCGAGCTCTGTTTTCCCCTTTCAAACCTGACATGCGGGACCCCCTTGTCAGCCTTTTCTTTTTATTCGAAACGTTTTCTGAAAGCGCCTTCGGGCAAAGTACGCTTTCTATTCGGCTTGGCGTATTTCATCCGAAGCGTTTTCTGTCTATTCAAACTACCCCTGGATAGTTTCTGTTTTATTACAGACTAGTCCCTGGGTTTGTTTTCTTTATAACTTTTAAACTAAAAACGATTTTGAGTTGATTCCTTTTCTGTCATCTTCATAATCCTGCCTAGTTTTTTTTATCATATTTATTTGAAAAATATTTGGAACACTTTTTACGCACGCACGGTATTTACGTTAGTATCCGATTCTTTTTATACAGTAGATACCGAAGGAGGTGACGGAGCCGCAAACTTCGCCGGGCTAGACTCCGACTACTCCGAACCAGGCAAGCATGTTTGAACCTTTGATATGATGAGTGTTTTTCATGTTTGCTAGTGTGGTTTTTCTTATGGCATGTTTATATAAGCATTTGTTGGATGTTATATTTCATGCAATGTAAGTTGCAAGTGAGCTACAAAACTTGATGAGATCATAAGATGGAGAAACAACCTGATCATGTGGTGGCATGATAGGTTGTAAGCTGGTATTGTTGGAGCATGCCAGTTCTATATCAACTGTTTAACTCCGGTGTCGACGTGGATCAAGTCTCGATCCCGTCCATTCCCTTCTTTGTGCTGCCACATGTTTTCTGCAAAGAATGCGGTTTAGTAAGTTGCAAACCTCTTTCCTGGTACACACCAAATAGAGAGGCCGTGATGAAGGTTCCATGGCCCTGGATTAAAGCCGTCATCCGGTCAGGGGGCATGGGTGTTTCCGGTTGGGACCGAGAGGGGGGCACCCCTTAGAGCGCGCGATATAAATTTGATCCCATGCTATTCGAGGAGTGACCTCCCCGCCTCAAGAGTTTTTCTTGAATGTTGTCTAGGGTGATTCCTGACAACGGAATGTGGAATGGGTGTGTACTGGTTAGATGTGTTCTCTCCTAAAATACCGTGAACGGAACTAGTCCTTGGTGACTACTGAAATCCGTTGGCTGTGGTAAAGTACAAACTCTGCAGAGTCAAAACCATTCACATAATCAAGTCCTTGGTCAAGGACGTTGGTTAGCAGATCAGTGTCAGTCTCAGCGTCAGTCTCTGTAGAACTAATACTTCTGACAGAAGTAAACCCGGTTGAATGTTACTCCTGTGAATGGACTAACCTGTTTACTTTTATGTGCCGAGTATTCCTTAGGATGGTGCTACCTCCAGGAACTACTCAATTTGTTTTCTTGTATGATATAAGCCCTTTATGTGATGTCGCTCAGACGTCCGACTGTGGCATCCTCGTCATTTACTTTTGATATAAGCCCTTTATGTGATGTCGCTCAGACGTCCGACTGTGGCATCCTTGTCATTTACTTTTGATATAAGCCCTTTATGTGATGTCGCTCAGACGTCCGACTGTGGCATCCTTGTTATTTACCTTCGATATAAGCCCTTTCTGCGGTGTCGCTCCGACGCCCGACTGCGGCATGTTCATTCTATTTTTACCTTTCGAGGCGTCGCTTCAGACACCCGATCGGTCTTCAGCTATTTTATTTATGTTGCAGTGCCAATTTAATTACTCATGTGTGTATTACTAATCTGCTCGTATGCATCATGTTTGCATTTGTTATATCTTATGTCCAAACTGTCTTGCGAGTACATTCAAAGTACTCACCTGGCTTGTTGATTTGGCCAGATGTTGATGAAGGCAATCTTATGGATGAAGAGTACGATAGCGAGTCCGACGCCTACAGGAGTCCCAGACAGTCCCTTGCGATCCTGGAGTTGGTCACATGTATTATATACGCTTCCACCACCATAATAAAATCATCGAGCCTCACTCCTGCGCTTGATGAGTGTAAGATATTGGAGTCACGCCACCCACATCGTTGTGACATATCCACTACCACTATATCTACGAGTTAGTAGTTATGCCACCATATCCCGTAGTGTCATTCCCGCCTTTATGTATAATATTGGCGTACTTGTAATAAATTGTTGAGCAACCTCAGCTCAACCCTGTATAATATTTAGTGCTTCTGGATTTTCTGTATCAAGGATTTGTCTGCCAGTATGGAGGATTTCTCTATACTAGTTTGATGAAAGGGGCGATTTTTCAATAAGTGTTTTATTGGAAAACCGGTCCTGACAACCTTGGTATCAGAGCCAGGCTGACTGTAGGAAGCCACTAGGTGCGCTCGCTAATCGGTCATTAGCGTAATAGGTGCTATTTTAGCAATTTGCAATGGTAGCAATTTTTCTGTTAGTCATCATAAATTTATGATTTGACTATCTGGAATTTTTGTCTACTTTTGTAGATGGCTGGCCGCGACTGTGAATCACAGGTGTTCGCCAATGTGCCTGAGGGGTTTATCAAGCTCCTCGCCTCCATCGCCAAGATCGCGATCGGGCCATCGACTCGTCCGGAGTTTACACTCTACGAGCACAAGATCAGCGACAGCGTGTCTATGCACCAGGCTGCGGTGCAATTCAAGGGAGGGCGTTCTGAATTACGCCGCTTCCGATTTGTTGGGAGGGCCATGCCTACGGAGAGGCATGCCATGCAGATGGCTGCCCGTGAGGCAATAGCTCGTCTCCGGGATGCTCTTCCTTCGATGAAGGCTCGTCGCTACCGCTACCTCCCATGCCACGTGCCATACACTTGTCACTACGCATTTGCTTGCACTAGGGGAGAACGAGATGATGCTATTGAGATGCTTGTTGAGTATCTCAAGGCCCTTGAGGCAGCTTTTGATAACCTCGTGGACGACTTGGTGGCTGCCCGTATGGACTCAGTTCAGGGCTGTGTTGCCAACAGGAGGGAGCTGCTCCATACAGCACCACCACTGTCATACATCTCGTCCTCATCATCCTATGCACCTGCCATCCGAGCCACCGCTCGCCGCCTACCTACCACTGAGGAGTTTGACCAAGTCATTGCTCCTACCCCAGTTCGTGTTGCACCACCTACCACACCCGTTTCAGCCGCACAACCCAGTACCCCGCGCCTGGAGCCTATTAGTGAGGAAGAAGTTTAGTCCCCAGCAGCACTGGGACTTACCCTCGGCAGGCCAAAGGAAATATTTACCATCTCCGAATGGGTGCGCCGAGCAGCCGTGTGATGTACCTGCTTGTATGATATGTTTATATGTATATAGGCTTGGGGAGAAGTAGTTTGTGTGCGCATCATGTAGGAACTCGGAGAAGTGCACTAGCCTAAATAACATGTCAGGAATGTGTACGCACATCCTGAGTGAGGTATTGTATAATTATGGCTTGCTTGTAAGATACTGAGCGGTCCTTCTCCATGCGCAATGAAGTGTTTTCTTGAAAAATCTTGGAGTTTTAAAATTCCTGCCTTTGCACAATTATTTATTTTTACTACTCGGTTTTCCTCATGAGTTCTGCAAAATACCCCAGAGTGGAAAATGCATCGTCCCTGGACTCGTTCCATGCGAAGCCCGCCGGAAGAAAATAATGGTACCCAGGCAAGTAACAATTTCACACAGGGGCAGTCAAGTCAGCAAAACAGTGAAGCAGCATTTTCTCAAGTATGCCGCCTTTATGAGCAAAGCCAGCAACAACATCAAGAAATGATGAGCCATATTATCAACATGAGAAATCACCGCGAACCATACCAGCAGCATTCCAAATTGGCTGAACTACAAAAGACGCGTCCCCCAACGTTCTCTCACACGGATAAACCTCTTGAGGCTGATGACTGGCTTCGAGACATTGAGAGGAAATTAATTATTGCACAATGTTCAGACCGTGAGAAAGTACTTTATGCACCTCACTACCTTGCAGGAGCAGCTGCATCGTGGTGGGAAAATTTTCTACACATGCACCCCAATGAAAACAACATCACCTGGGAGGAGTTTAAGGAAAATTTTCGTGGGGCGCACATTCCCAGAAGTGTTATGAAGATCAAGAAGAGGGAGTTTGATGACCTCAAGCAGAGAAGCATGTCAGTGACTGAGTACAATAGTCAGTTTACTCAACTATCTCGTTACGCCAACGAAGAGCATATGACTGAAAATAAAAAGATGGAAAAATTTCTGGACGGTCTGGCACCAGCACTTAAATGCCAACTGGTCGTGCACACCTTTCCAGATTTCAAAACACTTGTGGACAAAGCTATTACCTTGGAGAATGAACGCCGCAGCTTGGAGGATTTTCGCAAGCGCAAGCGGGACAAGACTTCTCAATCTCGCGACAACCGGAACAAGATTGATTCTCGGAAAAATGGGGCGAACAAATCCGCAACCAGTGTTCCACGCTCAAACAAGAATTTTCATGCAAGGGATAAAGATTTTACATATCACCCAGGCGTTACTTGCTTCGCTTGTGGAGAGGAAGGACACTATGCCAAGCAATGCCCAAAGCCAAGAAACTCGGCCCCCAAGACAAACAATGGTGGAAATAATTCAGCCCCCAAGCGTAACAACTTCAATCCCGGCAACAATCACAAGAAGGGTCACTTGAACCATGTGACCAAGGAAGAAGCGCAAAATGCTCCGGATATCGTACTCGGTACGTTTCCTGTCAACATAATACCTGCCACGGTTTTGTTTGATTCTGGAGCTTCTCATTCGTTCATTTCAAAGAAATTTGCTTTACAACATGATTTTTCAATTCTCCCCTTGGAAAATTCTATGACCATCAAGTCCCCCGGGATTAAGAAAATCACCCAGAGTTATTGCCAAGGTGTGGTTATTGAGCTCGAAGGATTAAAGTTTCGAGCAAACCTCATTGTATTGGAAAATAAGGGACTGGATGTTATACTAGGAATGGACTGGTTAACCACCAACAAGGGATTTATCGACTGTTTCAATCGGACTGTGATCCTCACTCATCACCACGGGAAGACGATAAAAATTACAGCTCAAGTAAGACCGGTATCATTGCGACCAAGATTGAACCAGGTGGATATTTCAGATTTAAATAAAGTTCCAGTGGTGTGTGAGTTTCCTGATGTATTTCCTGAAGAGCTACCAGGCATGCCACCAGACCGAGAAATAGAATTCACTATTGAACTAGCACCTGGAACCACTCCCATTTACAAGAAACCTTATAGAATGGCACCTTCCGAGTTGGTAGAATTGAAGAAGCAAATAAAGGAATTACTGGACAAAGGATTTATCCGGGCCAGCTCCTCACCTTGGGGTTCGCCAGTATTATTTGCCAAGAAAAAGGATGGGACACTGAGATTATGTATAGACTATCGAGCACTCAACATGGTTACCGTCAAAAACAAATATCCGATGCCACGGATAAATGATTTATTTGACCAGCTTGCACAAGCCAAGGTTTTCTCAAAGATTGATTTAAGGTCGGGATATCATCAATTAAAAGTACGGACAGAAGATATCCCTAAAACAGCATTCACTTCCAGATACGGATTATATGAATTTACAGTAATGCCGTTTGGACTGACAAACGCCCCCGCATATTTTGTTCACCTCATGAACAAAGTATTCATGAAATTTATGGACAAATTTGTTGTGGTGTTCATTGATGATATTTTGGTATATTCTAAAACACCAGAAGAACATGCTGAACATCTCAGAATTGTGCTGGGAGAATTAAGGAAGCATCAATTGTACGCCAAATTCAGTAAATGTGAATTTTGGCTAAAACAGGTTGGTTTTTTGGGCCACGTATTAACCCAAGAAGGCGTTGCCGTGGACCCAGAAAAAGTCAAGGCCGTACTCGACTGGAGACCACCAGCCAACGTAACCGACGTACGAAGCTTTCTGGGAATGGCTGGATATTACAGAAGATTTATTGAGGGATTCTCCACCATAGCAAAACCTATGACACAGCTACTCAAGAAGGATAAGAAATTTGTGTGGACTGAAGATTGCGAGAAAAGTTTCCAAGAACTCAAAAAGAGATTAATAACAGCACCAGTATTAATCATACCAGACATTCACAAAAGTTTTGAAGTATACTGCGACGCGTCCCGGAAAGGCCTCGGATGCGTATTGATGCAAGAAGGCAAAGTAGTCGCATATGCTTCCAGGCAACTGCGAAGGCATGAAGAAAACTACCCCACTCATGACTTGGAATTAGCAGCAGTTATTCATGCACTCAAAGAATGGAGGCACTTTTTGCTTGGAAATCGTTGTGAAATATATACAGACCATAAAAGCCTCAAATATATTTTCACACAATCAGAACTCAATTTGCGACAACGACGCTGGTTGGAATTAGTAAAAGAATATGATGTTGGCATTCACTACCATCCAGGAAAGGCAAATGTAGTGGCAGATGCTCTCAGCCGCAATCCAAGCTCGAACAACGACAGTTCACAAAACTTGAGACCTGAGTTTCAGAGGGAGTTTGCCAAGCTCAACATGGTGTTGGTCACTGAAGGCACTATGTCAAATTTGGAAATACAACCCACCCTAATGGAACAAATTAAGAAAGCTCAGCATGGACACCCCAGCATCGAAGGCATAAAAAGAAAAGTGAGTCTGGGCAAGGCCTCAGAATTCGTCGTAGACAGTGAGGGAATACTATGGTACGGGGACAGGCTTTGCGTGCCAAATGTAGAAGACCTCAAACAACAAATTTTGACCGAAGGCCATGCCGCTCCATATTCCATCCACCCCGGAGGAACAAAAATGTACAAGGACATTCAGGAAAGATTTTGGTGGCACGGTATGAAGAGGGATATAGCCACATTTATTGCCTGTTGTGATTCATGTCAGCGCATTAAAGCCGAGCACCAAAAACCAGCAGGACTATTACAGCCAAACAGGATACCTGAATGGAAATGGGACGAGATTGGAATGGATTTTATTGTCGGACTACCTCAGTCACGACACAGAAATGATGCCATATGGGTCATCACAGATAGGTTGACCAAGGTGGCACATTTTATTCCGGTAAAGACAACCCACACCACTCAGAAGCTTGCCAAGCTTTATCTCTCCCGTATTATCTGTCTACATGGAGTTCCAAGGACCATAATATCCGACAGAGGCACCCAATTCGTCTCTAGATTTTGGGATCATTTACAACAAGCTCTGGGAACTCAACTAGTATTCAGCACAGCATATCACCCCCAGACTGGAGGACAGACTGAACGTGTAAACCAAATTCTAGAGGACATGCTGAGAGCATGTGTTCTCACCTATGGAACCAGTTGGGAAGAAAGTTTACCTTATGCCGAGTTCGCGTACAACAACAGTTACCAATCCAGTCTACAGATGGCACCTTTTGAAGCTTTGTATGGGCGAAGATGCCGTACCCCATTAAATTGGTCAGAGACAGGAGACAGCCGTATCTTCGGCCCAGACATGCTCAAAGAAGCTGAGGAGAAGGTTAGATTAATCAGGGATCGACTCAAGACAGCCCAGAGCCGACAAAAGAGTTATTATGACCAGAAACATCGTGAAGTCAGTTTTGAACCCGGTGACTATGTGTATCTAAGAGTATCCCCTATGCGGGGCCTGCAGCGATTCAAAATTAAGGGAAAGCTAGCACCACGTTTTATTGGACCTTTCCGTGTGACTGCACGAAGAGGCACAGTAGCCTACCAACTAGACCTACCCGAAGAACTGTCAGACGTCCATGACGTGTTCCACATATCACAATTGAGGAAGTGTGTAAGCAACCCATAAAAGCGTGTATCTCATGAGAGCATTGACGTGCAACCGGACCTCACCTACAGGGAACGTCCAGTAAAAATATTGGAGGAGTCTGAAAGAAGAACCCGTCAGAAGACAATTAAGTTCTTCAAGGTTCAGTGGAGCAATCACACCGAAGATGAAGCGACTTGGGAGAGGGAGGATTTTCTTCGGGCAGAGTACCCACACCTATTTGAGGATCAGCTAGAATCTCGGGGACGAGATTTTTCCTAAGGGGGTGGGTGTTGTAACACCCCAAAATTTTGGTTTGGTTTTTACCAAATTCTTTATTTGATTTAAAGGAGGTTATTTGAAAAAAAAATTAGAGAGACCCTCCTTCCCAAATTTTGTTTCTGACAAATCTATTTGAGCCCTTCTTAATCTTGATTCTGGTCTTGAGGGTCTTTCTACTTATGTGGGTTCAACACAAATACCCTTGGATTATTTTGCTAACTCTTTTGTTAAAAAGAATTCCTATCATTTTGGATTTATCCCTCCCTATTCAAAAATACACCCTTGCCATGACCTATGTTGAAAACTTCCTCCCAAAACCTTCCTCCCTACCTTGGGTCAAGTCAAGCATCAAGTCCAGCAAGTTTCAACCTTCCCTAGTTTTTATTTCTATTTATTTAAACCACAAAATCTTTTTCTGTCATTTATTTGGACCTTAGTGGTTTACAAAGGAACTACTAGATTTCCTTTGAATCTTGGCTCCAAATGAATTCCTATGGCTAGCCCTTAGTGCCCTCAACTTATGTCCATCAAGATCTACTGGCCATCAGTTCAAAATTTTCAAAATATGCTTGCTGCAAGTTTGGAGCAGATTTGCTATTTTTGGTGAATTTCATTCTCTCTTCTTTCCAAAAATTCTGAGGAAATTCATGCAGTCTCCAGATGCATCAAGAGACCCCCTCACCAAGTCCCAGCTCAAGAAAATTTTTCCACGTGCGTCAAACATTTCATCGAGCAGCTTACATGCACTGTTCCTGTCAAGTTTCAGGGTTCAGTGTTAAAGTTCAGACGCCAGTGTCGTTTCCTTCAGCCGCCCGTCGCCAATCTCGCCAGTTCCTCGCTTGGCCTCTTGCTCACTGCTCCTCCTCCTTATCCTTGCGCCGCACGGTCGGTTGGCTGGACGTGGGCGTCGGTGCTGAGCCGTCCCATCGTCTCCGGCGAGTGCAGCGGTGACAGAGCCGCCCGCCTCGGCCGTCAGACGAGCTCAGCGAAGAGCACCGAAAACCAGCACCGTCCAAGCCTCCCCAAGCCTACGCGTGGCCATCTTATCCTCAGAGCGCGCTAAGGGACACTCGTCGTGGCCTGAGACGCGCAGAGCACATTTCCTGCCGCCGACGAGCCCGTGAGCTCCGTTCCGTCGAAACCGCGGGAGCAGGCCAAATGCGATCAAGCTTAGCTGTTGAATGGAGCCAGTGGACCAATCCGAAGATGCCCAGTCACCTAAACCACCAGCCCGACCACTGCCTCGCCGTAATCCCTCGCCGGAGATATTTTGCTCACGGCACCTCCCTCGCCCGCCTATAAATAGGACCCCAGAGGCGTTGTGAAGCCACCGCATCCACCACACCCCACCACAGCCTCGCCAAAACCCCTCAGAGGGCCTCGGAAGAGCCTTCTTCCCCGACTCCGGCCGCCCCGATCCGCTTCGGGCTCTGGCAAGATCCGCTCTGGTGAGAGCACCCCCGCTTCCCAAACTTGGTCAGCAACCTTCTGGTCCACCACCTCGTCTAACCCAAGACTCAATTTGTAGTCAGAAGCCCTAGCCGGTGAGACCCATCATCGCCCGACGCCGCCGTCCGCCGTAGAGGAAGTAGCCGTCGCTGTGGTGTTTCCCGTCGGTCTCTTCCACCACCCACCGACGCGGAAGAACCTCCTGAACACGCTGGTACTTCCCTCCCTCTCTGCCTCGCAGTAGTTCGCCGCCGGCGATCATCGCAAGCCTCTGGCGCCGGCGAGCTCTGTTTTCCCCTTTCAAACCTGACATGCGGGACCCCCTTGTCAGCCTTTTCTTTTTATTCGAAACGTTTTCTGAAAGCGCCTTCGGGCAAAGTACGCTTTCTATTCGGCTTGGCGTATTTCATCCGAAGCGTTTTCTGTCTATTCAAACTACCCCTGGATAGTTTCTGTTTTATTACAGACTAGTCCCTGGGTTTGTTTTCTTTATAACTTTTAAACTAAAAATGATTTTGAGTTCATCCCTTTTCTGTCATCTTCATAATCCTGCCTAGTTTTTTTTATCATATTTATTTGAAAAATATTTGGAACACTTTTTACGCACGCACGGTATTTACGTTAGTATCCGATTCTTTTT
Organism: Secale cereale; assembly: GCA_902687465.1. NCBI lineage: Eukaryota > Viridiplantae > Streptophyta > Magnoliopsida > Poales > Poaceae > Secale > Secale cereale. Next base: position 478,995,634 of record LR738715.1, read on the forward strand.
ATACCGTAGATACCGAAGGAGGTGACGGAGCCGCAAACTTCGCCGGGCTAGACTCCGACTACTCCGAACCAGGCAAGCATGTTTGAACCTTTAATATGATGAGTGTTTTTCATGTTTGCTAGTGTGGTTTTTCTTATGGCATGTTTATATAAGCATTTGTTGGATGTTATATTCCATGCAAAGTAAGTTGCAAGTGAGCTACAAAACTTGATGAGATCATAAGATGGAGAAACAACCTGATCATGTGGTGGCATGATAGGTTGTAAGCTGGTATTGTTGGAGCATGCCAGTTCTATATCAACTATTTAATTCCGGTGTCGACGTGGATCAAGTCTCGATCCCGTCCATTCCCTTCTTTGTGCTGCCACATGTTTTCTGCAAAGAATGCGGTTTAGTAAGTTGCAAACCTCTTTCCTGGTACACACCAAATAGAGAGGCCGTGATGAAGGTTCCATGGCCCTGGATTAAAGCCGTCATCCGGTCAGGGGGCATGGGTGTTTCCGGTTGGGACCGAGAGGGGGGCACCCCTTAGAGCGCGCGATATAAATTTGATCCCATGCTATTCGAGGAGTGACCTCCCCGCCTCAAGAGTTTTTCTTGAATGTTGTCTAGGGTGATTCCTGACAACGGAATGTGGAATGGGTGTGTACTGGTTAGATGTGTTCTCTCCTAAAATACCGTGAACGGAACTAGTCCTTGGTGACTACTGAAATCCGTTGGCTGTGGTAAAGTACAAACTCTGCAGAGTCAAAACCATTCGCATAATCAAGTCCTTGGTCAAGGACGTTGGTTAGCAGATCAGTGTCAGTCTCAGCGTCAGTCTCTGTAGAACTAATACTTCTGACAGAAGTAAACCCGGTTGAATGTTACTCCTGTGAATGGACTAACCTGTTTACTTTTATGTGCCGAGTATTCCTTAGGATGGTGCTACCTCCAGGAACTACTCAATTTGTTTTCTTGTATGATATAAGCCCTTTATGTGATGTCGCTCAGACGTCCGACTGTGGCATCCTCGTCATTTACTTTTGATATAAGCCCTTTATGTGATGTCGCTCAGACGTCCGACTGTGGCATCCTTGTCATTTACTTTCGATATAAGCCCTTTATGTGATGTCGCTCAGACGTCCGACTGTGGCATCCTTGTTATTTACCTTCGATATAAGCCCTTTCTGCGGTGTCGCTCCGACGCCCAACTGCGGCATGTTCATTCTATTTTTACCTTTCGAGGCGTCGCTTCAGACACCCGATCGGTCTTCAGCTATTTTATTTATGTTGCAGTGCCAATTTAATTACTCATGTGTGTATTACTAATCTGCTCGTATGCATCATGTTTGCATTTGTTATATCTTATGTCCAAACTGTCTTGCGAGTACATTCAAAGTACTCACCTGGCTTGTTGATTTGGCCAGATGTTGATGAAGGCGATCTTATGGATGAAGAGTACGATAGCGAGTCCGACGCCTAGAGGAGTCCCAGTCAGTCCCTTGCGATCCTGGAGTTGGTCACATGTATTATATACGCTTCCGCCACCATAATAAAATCATCGAGCCTCACTCCGGCGCTTGATGAGTGTAAGATATTGGAGTCACGCCACCCACATCGTTGTGACATATCCACTACCACTATATCTACGAGTTAGTAGTTATGCCACCATATCCCGTAGTGTCATTCCCGCCTTTATGTATAATATTGGCGTACTTGTAATAAATTGTTGAGCAACCTCAGCTCAACCCTGTATAATATTTAGTGTTTCTGGATTTTCTGTATCAAGGATTTGTCTGCCAGTATGGAGGATTTCTCTATACTAGTTTGATGAAAGGGGCGATTTTTCAATAAGTGTTTTATTGGAAAACCGGTCCTGACAACGTTGAAGTCCTATGTGGAAAGGTAAAATACCCTACCGACTTTCTAGTACTTGGTTCAGTGAGGGACAATTTTTGTCCTATTATTTTTGGTAGACCTTTTCTCAGAACTTGTGGATCTATAATAGATTGCAAGAAAGGTAAAGTTTCTGTTGAATTCAATGGTGAGCCATATGAATTTAACTTTTCTAAGTTCTCTAAGCAGCCTCGTGGTACCGATTTACCTAGTGATGATAAAATTATTGAAAGTATTGCTTCTGTTGCTATTCCCCCTAATGATCCTTTGCAGCAATATATGGAGGACCTCGAGAATGATTTGCATATGCGGGAAAGAAATGAACTAGATTAAATATTCTTAAGACAACCTGCTATCCTGAAGCACAACCTTCCGGTTGAACCTTTGGGAATTTTATCAAAACCAAAAGAAGACCCGATGTTCGATCTTAAACCTCTTCCCGATACGCTCAAGTATGCTTATTTAGATGAAAAGAAAGTATATCATGTTATTATCAACTCTAACCTTTCAGGATATGAAGAAGAGCGACTATTGGAAGTACTTCGTAAACACCGAGGTGCAATTGGCTATACCCTTGATGACCTTAAGGGGATTAGTCCATCTATCTGTCAACATACTATCAACCTTGAGCCCGATACTAAACCAGTTGTTGATCATCAACGAGGGTTGAACCCGAAGATGATGGATGTTGTAAGAACTGAGATTCTCAAGCTTCTAGCCGCAGGTATTATCTACCCTATAGCTGATAGTAAGTGGGTAAGCCCGGTACATTGTGTTCCTAAGAAAGGAGGTACAACTGTTGTTCCTAATGATAAGAATGAACTAATACCTCAGAGAATTATTATTGGATATAGAATGTGTATTGATTACTGGAAGCTGAACAGGGCAACCAGGAAGGATCACTACCCGTTGCCATTCATCGACCAAATGCTTGAAAGGTTATCCAAAAATACCCACTTTTGTTACCTCGATGGTTATTTTGGCTTCTCTCAAATTCATGTTAACACTGCTGATCAAGAGAAGACCAGTTTAACTTGTCCCTATGGTACTTATGCTTACACGCGTATGCCTTTTGGTTTATGTAATGCCCCTGCTACTTTTCAAAGGTGTATGTCTGCTATCTTTCATGGTTTTTGTGAGGAGATTGTGGAAGTCTTCATGGACGATTTTTCCGTGTATGGAACTTCCTTTGACCATTGTCTCCACAACCTTATTAAAGTTTTGCAGAGATGTGAGGAGACAAACTTCTCATATGAGAATGGAGAACCCCTTCCGTGGAAGCGCTTCGCTGAGGACTACGTGATCAACGTCAACAAGAATGAGGAGTGAAATCTCCTTGGGTAATGGCATCCCCTTGGCTTGTTCCAAGCTTGGGGGAGTGCCTGGTATCTTTATCTTTATCTTTTGTCTTTTAGAGTCAAGTAGAGTCGTATCATGTCTAGGGAGGTTATTATATGTAATAGGTGTGTGCATTGAGGTCTATCACTCCTTCTGTGGAGAGATTGTATTTGTGAGTGTGGAGTCGTCTATGATGGAATATTAATGAGAAGTCTATTGGTTCCTTTGCTGCACTCGGTATTCTATTCACGTAATCGACCTTATATGATGATTCTTATGGGGAGTATTGACCTTATATCAGGTATGGCTTTGAAAACTTTATTTAATATTGGCAAACATAGCTTGGGTCATAACAATAAGCATGATTTTCTTAAAGTAGCGACATAGCGAAAACATTTATGTTATTATGCTTGAAGTGTTATGCTGACAAGGAAGACAACTTGATGTGTTATGCTTATTTTAATGTTTATGCTTTTATGTTGCTTTGCATCTTAGTCATCATCAATTGTCTGTTCTCTCAAAGCCTTTGCTACCCTAAACTCTATACTAAGCGGAATTCTACTTGTGCATCCATAACCTTAAACCAATACCTTCCATATGAGTCCACCATACCTTCCTATTCGTGGTATTACACTACCACCTCCTAAAGTATAGAATTTATGTGTTATCCTTAAATGTTCAAAATCTTCTATTTTGTGCCCCTGTTTTAGCTCATGAGGAAGTAGTAGTTAATTCATGATCTTTTTAAGTTGGACAAGTTTTACCCCGGGATTGCATGTCTAATCTGCAAACCCCTAATACGAGGAGGAACTGGCATGAGTGCGCCCGGCTCATAAAATATAATACAACAAACAAACCCTCCTTCACGCTTTGTTCATGAGAAATCAGAAAACTTTGGCAGTGATAAACAAAGGAGATTAAGGGAATGTGATCGTCCCCGTGCGGGAGCCGTTCCTCAAAACTTGTCCAGTTTGAGAAGTAATTGAGTTATCTATTAGCATTCGTTGACAAATCATGCTCCTCTCAAAACTTGTTTTCATTCTGTTTGATTTAAGGATAGCACATGAGTTTTTCCTACTTCCCTAGAGCAGGGCCTATCTCTTAGTTTTAGGTTGAGTCAGTTATTCCTACTTCCTTCTATTCTTAAAGAGAGCAGACATTTGATGTTGACGAGGATTCATTCATATAAAGTTGCATTAAGATTTGTCATATCATATCCTTGTTGACATTATCATTTGATAAGTAAGTTGTTTGTCAAGCCCAGCTAAAGCAAACATCTTCCTTTGTGTTAACACTTTCACTTCTTGCCTAATAACATGTTCTTTCAAAAGCTTCAATTAATCTCATCAAAACATAAAGAGAAAGAGCAAAAGTAAAAGCTATTAGTTGTTCTTTGACCAAAGGACATGTTTGCCATGATTTGATGAGTTTCCTTAGCCCTACTTTCGATTATAAGTGTTACCACTCTTTTATAAGGGCCTTATGAGTTGAAGATTGCCGTTGAGGATATTTGAGTTTGGTGAAGAAACTGTGATGCTTCTTGTCTGTATTCTATTCATCGACACTTCACTCTCTAAACTTGTGGACAGGTTTACCGAGCTCAGTATTCGCTTTGGGACAAGCGAGGTCTAAGCTTGGGGGTGTTGATACGTCCAAAATGTATCACTATTTTATATCGTAATTCATCCTTATTCATTGATATATTTCACATTACGATGATGTTCTTATGTTGTTTTGGCCTATTTTACACAGTTTGCAACTTTCCGGTGCCGAAGCAGCAGACGCAGGATTCAGCGGTAAAAAGTGGACGCTGAGTTGCTGAAGAAGAATACCTCCAAATTACCTGAAAATCGACGGAGGGTATTTTCCAGAAGGATCACGAAGATACGCAAAAGAGCAACCAGAGGGGGGCCACAGGGTGCCCAGGCGGCCACCTGGCGCGGCCCCCACCCTGGCCGCGCCGGGAGTGCGCCTGGAGCCCCTGGCCCACTCCAGGCTCCCCCTCTGGCCTATATAATCCTCGTCATCCAGAAACCCTAAAAGGGAGAGAGTTTACGGAGTTCCGCCGCCGCTCCGTGGCGGAAACCTACAGAGAAGAAAAGCCATCTCCGGCGGGCAGATTCCGCCGGGGAGATCACCTCCCGGAAGGGGAGATCATCGCCATCGTCATCACCATCGTCATGAGCATCATCGAGATCATCATCAACATCATCCCCAACATCAACAGCATCTCCATCTTCATCCAATCTCATCTCACAATTGCAACTTGTGTTGTAATCCGTACTATCTATCCTCTCTAGTCTATCGGTGTTGATTACTACTTTGTGGTGAATGCTATTGAGTTTTGTTGGAGAAGTATCATTGTGTCCAGATTGTTTATCATCCATCTATCTCCACTGATCATGATCTCTTTTATGTCTTGTGAGTAGTTACTTTAGTTCTTGAGGACATGGGAGAAGTCTTGTTGTTAGTAGTCATATGATGTTGAAGTAATATGTGTTGTTTGATACTTAAGTTGTGTTGTTATTTTCCTAGTGGTGTTGTGTGAGTCAAACACTCAACACATCGCCTTATTAAGGACCTAGGGGAATACATTGTGTACAAAGAATGCTTACGGTGGGTTGCCGGAGTGACAGAAACCTGAACCCCAGTTCGCACGCTTTTGCACAAGGGAACAATGGATCATCGATCGTATTGCTATGGTTAGGCTTTTGCCTTAAATACTATCTTGTATTTGCGGATGCTTGCAAGGTGTTTAATCATAAGAGTGCACTCATCTTAGTCTAGAGGGTGTACTAGCATAGATCCACCCACTCAACACTTATCAACACATCACATAGTACCGATACGGAATATGGCGAAAGCACATGACTACCTCTCCCGTGTGTCCTCAAGAACACTTTAGCCTTTATAAGTTCAGTTGCTAGGCCTCTCCTTTGCTCAGAAAGGATTGGGCCACTTGTTACTCTCCAGTGCCTTTTACTTTGCTCGCTTTTAATTTCCTGTTGCTTATATCAAGAAAACCCCTAAAATGTTATCTTTCAGTGCTTGCAGTTATTCCTTGCTTAGAATCACTTATCAATACCTTCTGCTCCTCATTGGGTTCGACACTCTTACTTATCGAAAACGCTGCAATAGATCCCTTACGGTTGTGGATAATCATAGGACGGCAGAGCAGAGTTCACCGCGGAGCCCACATCGGCGTCACCACGAGAGCCTTTGGCAGGCGAAGACCACCTTTTGTCAGAATGGCTTGTACTAGCTGCCCCCCTTCAAACTTGGTCGTTGTGGGATCCCTTCCTGCTCAATATTTGGGAACAGGACCTGGGCCTCTATAAATAGGATTCACCGCCACCATAGAGGGGAATCTCATTTGATCTTTAGCCAACCCAACCTAGGGCAATTAGATCCATTCCACTCAAGCTCATTCGAGCGCAAGAACACCTCTCATCAGGAGGCTGTTCTTCCCATGTACTAGTTCATCCTCGGCCAATAAGGCAATTAACCACACCACACTGGATTAGGATATTACACCACAACGGTGGCCTGAACAAGTATAAACCCTTGTGTCCCTTGTTCTTCGAGTTCGATGTGAAAGCCTGGTTTTTGGCCCTTTCCTTTTTCTTTTTGATTTATTGGTTTTTGCTTTGTTTTTCTTTTTGGAGTGGTTCTGTGGCCTTGTCACGTGGGAAATCATCTTCTTTTTCCTCCCAAGTGGCTCATCATTCTTAAAACCTTTCCAATATCATGTCACTCCACTGCCTGACCAAACCCTATTTTCTTTTCTAGGGAATATTCCTTTTCCTATTAAAGGAATAACCCTGTCTGCCCTAGGTTGTGAAGCAACCTATATTTCTGTCCCTCCAAAAATTCCCAAATAAATTTTAATAAATTGTTAGGGTCATATCTTCATCAAATATGGCAAAACTTTTCATTGCCATGTTCAAAAATTATTCTCAAATATTCCTTTTCCTATTCTGCCCTAAATGGCACTTTGTGAAGCAAGTGCTATTTATCTCCGCCCAATTGACCCCAAACTCCTTGGACATTGTTTTATGTCCAAATAATTGCCAAATGCCAAAATTCAACTATATATGCCTAACCAATCTTCCTGAGTGAATTTTCAAAGTTTCTGTCAAACAGAAGCCACTGTGAAGGAAGTACTAGCTAGGAGCATCCAAATGAGTTGAAATTTTGCATTCCTCTTCTTCTCATCAATTAATCCCACTCCTCCATAATTCAGCTCCATCCAATCAACCATGTGAGCACACCTTCAAATATTTGTTTCTGTCCAAATTTTCAGTTTGTGAAGCAAGTATATATTTTATCTTGCTCCATTATGGCTGAAAATTTTCCAGGACCTTCCACAACTCATATAACCTACCTCCATTAATTTTGGGCACATTGTATGTAGACATTTTCTCTTAGGATTTTTCCTAAGTTTCTGGACAGAAAGGTTGCTTGTGAAGGAAGTACCATTTTGGTAAATCCAATTGGTATGAAATTTATACAGCACCTCCATATGTCCAAATCCTTAAGCCTTGCCAAATTTGAGCTCAAGTGGACACACCAATTGAGTGCAACATCTTGATCTATTTTCCGGAACAGATTTGGCAGTTGTAAAGCAACTATGATTTATCTTGGTCCAAATCTTCTCCAAATTACGAGGATGGCGGTTCTTCTTTACCTAAACCTACCAGACAAGCTCTGTGGCACCAACTCCTTTTCTGTGGATCACTATTTCTCCTCAAAGTTTACTACAGTAAACTTCAGAGGATATTTACCACTCAACCCTAGATCTTTTCACCTTTCTACCATCACAGCTGAGTTTTACCACGCAAGGACTCCCAAGTAGACAACATTTTACAACCAAGTTTCACCACTATCTGCCAGCGCCCGTGGTGATCACCACAAGGGCGTGTCTGTGCGCGTGCTCTGTGTGCAGTAGCCGCGCCCAGAGCGTCGTTTCTGCCTCGGCCGCACGCCCCTTGTCGTCTTCGTGCGCGTGAGTCTGTCCATTGGACTCACATCCCCGTCGTAGACCTCCTGGACCCCTCTCCCCCTCCGCCCGCTTCATCCATCGACGAGTACCGACGCTTGTCGACGCCCGCTGCCGAACACAAGAGTGGCACAGTGCCCTATTTGTCCCTCAGCCTCCCTCGGCTGCTTCTTCTGCACCCCGGCGTTGTCTGCCTCCCCGTTTGCTCCTCCAGTGTGCCCCTCTCATCGCCTGCGTCCAAGCTCTCGGGCGTGGACGTGCGTCCGCGGCAACGCCAGCGCGGCACTCCTCGCCCTGGCTATATATAGCCTTCCCCGAGCGCGTTGCGCTGCACCAGCCTCCTCCCCTCGCTCCACTGCCCCTCCCCAGCTTCTTCCCCAAGCCTCTGGAGCTCTCCTGCCCTCCCTCCGTCACCATGGCCGCCGCCTCTGTTCCGCCCCAATGTGGGGACCCCGACTCATAAGTCGTGATCACCGAATGCACGTGTACAGTGATCCCAGAGATCAATGCACACTAAACACACAGAAGCTGAATAACAAGAGTCTTACATCCATACATACCGTATTACACAAATGGTGACCATTATGGTCACACCTTGAGTATATCATTGCAGCGGAAAGCTTCAATAACAACTTGGACCCATGCCACCTGCCTTGACCCTACAGGCATTCTGACTGGGAAGTGTCCTAGCTCGCATGTTCGTCACCAAGAAATCTTCATCATATCCTGTTCCTTCATGCCTGGCCAATAAAATAACCAGTGGCAAGCCAATGAGTACTTTGAATGTACTCGCAAGCAACCCAAGTGTGATAACAGAATAATTATACAAGGCTCTACTACTAAATTGGCAGTTTTGCAGAAAGCTAGTTTTTCATATGCAAGTATGATCAACATATAGCAAGAACATGCATGTGTCTACAACAAGTATCAGGAGGTTACAGACATCACTATCGAGAAAGAGTTATAATCAACTCATGCTCAAGCTCATCGTGACTTCCTCAAGAATCACATCATCAATATCACTGAACCGTGTTGTTTTCCTCACACACACACCAGGTTTCCCAAACATTGGACTTAGACCAAGAGTGGTTACCCAACTGTCCTTGACCGTGGACGCGGGTATTCGAATAGTTTTACACTCTGCAGAGGTTGCACACTTTACCCACTAGATCTGGGGAACTTCCGTGTCATCCACGACCCGCGGTACCTCAAGTACCCAGGGTAAGCACCCGATCACTATCTTTCCCTAGAAGACACTAACATGGAGTCCACTCGATTGGTAGCAACCCCCCGTGCCCAACATTTCACATCTTAAGATTTTCGGAGCCTCACTCCCATTTTCATCACATACCACAAGTACGGGGTACCAACGGTGTGTCCGGTGCCCTGTAAACACGGTCATGGCCGCCTATCCAAGCGTGACCCCGTCCCGAGAGTGACCTCATGTCACCCCCGTCACTAGTAATGCGGTGTAGGTGTACTAAGACAGGGGTACCTTAGTACCCCAACTTGTGCACGGGCAGTAGCAGCTTCCCGCGGCAGGGCTTACCACGTGCTCGCCGGATACCTTTCTGGTCCCTATAAAGCCATTCAAGAACAAAGTATACAAGTCAGAAGATCAAGGCCCCGGCAAGAGGAGCTTGCCGGGAAGGCCGCACTAGGCTCAAGGATATCATTTTAGTACAAGACCCTGGCAAGAGGAGCTTGCCAGGAAGGCCAAAGAATGCGCACCTCAAGAGACGCCTCGGCGCATCATGCGCCCAGGCAGGACCCGGTGAGCGACAAGCTTCCGGGCCTGGCAAGGTCACGGGCCCGGCAAGGTGCTTGCCGGGGGGGGAACATATGCTACGTGCCCGCGCTCCAGCTCATCTCTCCACGCGTCGCCCTGGGGCCCTTCCAGGGACGCGTGGCGGAGGGCTGTGCAGCCTGGGGCACACGGTGGCGATCCACGGTGACGAGGCTACCGCCGTGTCGAATGGAGAAGCATGGACGAACGCTTTTGGGGTCGACGGTGACGGGCATTTAATTCCCTTGTCCCCCGCTGTCAAGGTTAGGTGAAGTCCACTGTTCACGCACTATTCCCGCACTGTTACAACTACCACCAAAGTTACATTTTTGCCCTCCTCTACGTTGACACCTGTCGGTGACCCCTTGAGTTATAAAAGGAGGCCCATGCACAACGTAGAGGGGGTTCGAATCCTAAGCAACTCTCTCGCTCGGTGTAGCTAGTATTGTAGCTCTTCAAGCTCCCGAGCTCAATACAACCAAGGCAGGAGTAGGGTTTTACGCGTCCGCGCGGCCCGAACCTGGGTAAACTGCCCGCATGTGCCCCTCGATCTGTTCTTCGTGCTCCCTCCGCTCCCTTACCGCAACGTAGAAGGGGCTCCGGTCCCATAGGTGCTTGTGGGAGGACAGTTTCCCCCGACATCTTTGGCGCCCCAGGTAGGGGTGCGTCGAGGTTGTGCGAACCTGATCCGGCGCTCACGCGGGCGCATTCTTCATCAGCTTCTCTAGCTTCATCAACTTCATCAGCAGCACCAACATGGCTCCGAAGAAGAAGCCTTCGGAGGTCGCAGGCCCGTCTGCGTCGATCCCACCGCCACCAGAACCAACGGTTGGTGGAGGAGACGCCGGCGGAAGGGTGGTCGCCGGCGAGGAAAATCACGGCGCCACCAAATCCAAGGACAAGACGGACGACCGGGCGAACTCCAAAGCCTCGGTGTCCGTAGACGCACCACGTCCCTCTCAGCAGACGACAGGCCAGCAGCGCCGTGGTACAGGAGGTACCATTCGCTTGCTGGGGCAAGGGCAAACCGGAGGATCGCGGGACGCTCAAGGCCATCGCCCTGGCACGAGCAAGGCGCGGTCGCCGGGGCAAGAGACTGCTCCTTCTAACCCTGTTAGAAGTCCGAGCATATCTCGCTCCTCGCACCGCTCGCCGCCGCTCCCCTCCTCTCCAGTAGAAGCTCTAGCCAGAGCGCAACTGCTCCTCGACTTCCCTCCAGCGGCAGACAAGGCCGAAGACTGGAGGGCGACGATACAGAGCCTCATCGCCTTCGCCAATAACGACACGCCGCAGCAGCCGGCGACGTCGCGGCCACGGCAAGTCGACCAGACGAAGGCCGATGGCGACAAGACCGCCGGGGGTGCGACCACCGTGCACTCCCCGCCGCGGAAGCAGAAGACGCCACCCCGCCGGATTAACGTCGATGACGACTCCACGGCGTCGTCGGATCCGCGGGCTCGTCGGGACCAGCACCAAGTCCTCGACGATCGGCGGCAAGAAGACGCTCGGACACGCATCGAGCGCCGACGAGAAACCCGACGACAATCAGATCAGCGCGCTGGGACCGCTGTCGACACGTACGCGCCCGGTGAACCAGGCGACTTGCCATACGCGGCAGGTTGCCCTGCGTTCACCCGTGAGCTGCGGCGAGTCCAGTGGCCCAGCATGAAAAACTTCAAGCCCGACGTACCCGAGAAGTACGACGGCAAGACGCACCCCTCGGAGTTCCTCAGCATCTACACCATCGCGGTGCAGGCTACCGGGGGACGCGACGAGAAGATACTCGCCAACTACTTCCCGCTAGTGCTTAAGCCTAACGTCCGTTCTTGGCTTATGCACTTGCCGGAAGGCTCCATTTCTTCGTGGGCGGATATGTGCCACCAGTTTGTTGGCGCCTTCACGGGCGGCCACAAACCCCACGGCCAGGAGAGCGATCTCCACATCTTGGCCCAGAAGGAGGGAGAATCCCTGCGCAAGTATATCCAGAGGTTCAGCCGCGTGCAACACAACATTCCCGACGTCCACCCTGCCGCGGTTATCAGCGCGTTCCACCAGAACGTGCGTAACCGCCGCATGAGGGAAGAGATGGCCATGACCAAGATACGGGATGTCAGCGAGCTCTACGCTCTGGCTGACAAGTGCGCGCGCGCCGAAGAGGGGAGAAGACTCCCCGGAGAGGATGCTGGCGCAGGAGGAAGCGACAGCGAGGATGCCGCCCCGCCAAAGAAGAGCCGGCGGCGGAACAACAGAAAAAAGAAGAGCAAGGAAGTGCTGGTCGATGAGCAGTCCGGCAAGGAGGCTCCCGCCAAGAAGGCACAGGCTAGCGGTTCCAGGAAGGAGCATGCCCCTGTGGCGGCAGCCGACAAGCAGGACGGCTCCGACAAGCAATACTGCAAGATCCACCGCACTAAGGGCCACGACCTTTCGAACTACAAACGAGTCGAGTACCTCGTAGAACAGCAGAAGGCTGAATACGAGCGTCGCGACAAGGAGAAGGCCCAAGGTGGCGGGGGAGAGCCAAGCAAGAAGCGGCCATTCAATGGCCGTGTGAGGACGCCGCGGCAAGGCCAAGCAGCGGCAAGGTGATCAACCTCCCCGGGGCCGCGACAAGGACGAGGAAGAAGACGACGACGACAACATGGAGGAAGGAGATAACAGCGAGCAAGAGTTCCAGAAGGCCACAGAAGTTCTGTGCGTCGACGGAGGCGCCTCTCTGCATACTTCCCACCGCCAACTCAAGCAGTGGGTGCGGGAAGTAAACGCAGCAGAGCCGCCCGTCGAGTCACGCAGGCTGCTGAAGTGGTCCAGCACGCCCATCATTTTTGACCTTGAGGATCACCCTGACCGCACAACGGCGGTCGGGTGCTTGCCGATGTTGGTCTCACCAACTATCCGCAACCTCAAGGTCACCAAAATGTTGGTTGACGGCGGGGCCGGCCTGAACTTGATCTCCTCAGCTGTGATCAAGAAACTCCATATCTCAGACGGCGAGCTCGAAGAAACCGGGTCGTTCCAAGGAATAAACCGGGGAAGGAGCAAGCTGAAGGGGAAGATTACTCTGCCTATGACCTTTGGCGGGGAGCTCAATTTCAGGACGGAGAGGATAACTTTGACGTGGCCGATATCCCATTGCCATACAATGGGATACTTGGACGTCCTGCCCTCGCAAAGTTCATGGCAGCTTCCCATTATGCCTACAATGTACTCAAGATGCCGGGGCCGATGAACGTCATCTCTGTCCCTGGCGACAAGAAGGACGCGCTTATCTGCGCCGACAAGATATACCGGGATGCAGCAGCTGCAGCAGAAAGCAACACACTTGCCGCTGAAGCTCCCGGGGGGAAGACCAAGACCAAGTCCGGCAAGGGCTCTGGGGCCCACTCCGGCAAACGCACCTCTTCGGAGTGATGCGCTCCCGTCGAGGACGCACCATCGAGCTCCACCGGCAAGTGCAAGAAAGGGATGGCCGCTCCACCGGCAACCAAGAAGGTGTCCGCCAAGGAGGACGGCACTGGTGGTACCTTCACCATCAGTGCTACGCTCGACAACAAATAGGAAAGCGCGCTCGTTGCCTTCCTGCGGGCGAATGTCGATGTGTTTGCGTGGCAACCATCCGACATCCCCGGCATTCCTAGGAAGGTAATTGAGCACAAGCGTGCTGTTTGTGCTCATGCGCGGCCCGTCAAGCAGAAGGTCAGGAAGCAAGCCGTGGAGCGCCAAGAGTTCATCGCGGAAGAGATAAAGAAGTTGGAAGCAGCAGGCCTAGTTAGAGGCGTGATCCATCCTACGTGGTTGGCCAATCTAGTTGTCGTACGCAAGGCCAATGGGAAGTGGAGACTTTGTATAGACTTCACTGATGTGAATAAAGAATGTCCCAAGGATCCATTTCCCTTGCCGCGTATTGACCAGATTGTTGACTCCACCGCCGGATGCGAGCTGCTTTCCTTCCTTGATGCATATTCAGGTTACCATCAGATTTTCATGGCCAAGGAAGACGAAGAGAAGACTGCATTCATTACTCCGTGTGGCACGTATTGCTTCATACGCACGCCCTTTGGATTGAAGAATGCAGGCTCGACGTTTGCAAGGGTAGTGCACACCGCTTTTGAGCCATAGATTCACAGAAATGTGGAAGCCTACATGGATGATATAGTGGTCAAGAGCAAGAGCAAAGATACCCTGATACAAGATTTGGAAGAAACCTTTGAGAATCTGCGCAAGATCCAGCTTAAGTTGAACCCCGAGAAGTGCGTCTTCGGAGTCCCCTCCGGCAAGCTTCTCGGGTTCTTTGTGTCCCAGAGGGGGATTGAAGCCAATCCCGACAAGCTAAAAGCTATAGAGCAGATCGAAGCCCCGAAGCGCGTCAAGGACGTAAGGAGACTTGCTGGTTGTGTGGCTGCCCTCAGTAGGTTTATTTCAAAATCTGCAGAACGCGCCCTGCCTTTTTTCAAAATTTTGAAGAAGGCAGGTCCCATGAAGTGGACTCCGGAAGCGGAGGCAGCGCTGCAAGACTTGAAAGGATACCTGTCCTCTACTCCAATACTTGTCGCACCTAAGCCACAAGAGAAGTTGCTGCTATACTTAGCAGCAACCAATCAAGTGGTTAGTGCTGCGTTAGTAGCGGAGAGGGAGGCGGATGAGGAATCTACACCACCGGCAAACGAATCCAGCGACAAGCAGGGGGCTTCCCCGACAAGCTCTGGCTCCGACAAGGACAAGGCTGCGCAGGAACAAGGTGAAGTGCGAAAGAAGATGGTGCAGCGCCCAGTGTATTTTGTAAATTCCCTCTTGCAGGGGGCTAGATCAAGATACTCTGGGGTGCAGAAGTTGCTTTTCGGCCTCCTCATGGCCTCAAGAAAGCTGCGCCATTACTTCCAGGCACACGAGATAACGGTGGTCACTCGCTTTCCGTTGAAGAGGATATTGCAGAATCCAGAAGCAACTGGCAGGATCGTCAAGTGGGCACTGGAGCTGTCAAGCTTTGGTCTTAAGTTTGAAAGTACTTCAACTATACAGAGCAGAGCTTTGGCAGAGTTCATAGCAGAATGGACCCCAATGCCCGATGAAGAAGTTCCAGAGACAAGCGTCCCCGTCCAAGAAGCGAGCAGTGAATGGGTAATGTACTTTGATGGTGCCTTCTCGCTGCAAGGCGCCAGTGCCGGCGTGGTACTCATAGCGCCCACCGAAGAGCACCTCAAGTATGTTGTCCAGATGCACTTTCCCAAGGAACAAGCGACAAACAATACTGCTGAGTATGAAGGGTTGCTTGCCGGCCTCAGAATTGCGGCCGAAGTTGGGATCAAGAAGTTGATTGTGCGGGGGGATTCTCAGTTGGTGGTCCGACAAGTGAACAAGAGTTACCAGAGCCCTTTGATGGAAGCATATGTTGATGAAGTGAGAAAGCTTGAAGAACACTTTGAGGGTTTGCAAATGGAGCACGTCCCAAGAGCTCAGAATGATATTGCAGATGGCCTTTCAAAGTGTGCTGCGATGAAGTTACCTGTGGAACCAGGGACCTTCCTGCTCAAGCTAACTCAACCGTCCGTTAAACCATCAGTTGGGCAAAGTAAGAAGAGAAAGTTGGTCTCCGGCGACTACTTGCCGGCGGATCTTCCCGAAGCCGCCGCCAAGGTCCCCAAGATCAGCAGCCAAGATGCTGAGGAACAGTTTGCTCCTGCAGATCCAAGGGTATGTACAGTTGAAGCAAACGTTCCCGACAAGTCCTGCCCCGGCAGGCTTGCCGGGGGACCATCAGCTCCGACAGAACCACAGGTTCTTGCCGTGGAAGCTGAGGTTCCCGCAGCAGCCCTCACGCCTTTAGTCCTTGTTGTTGAGCCTCAGGCTCCAGCATGGGCACAACAAATCGTTCGTTTTCTGCAAACTGGAGAACTTCCGGACGACCCAGAAGAGATAGAGAAAATAACCAGGCAGTCAAGTATGTACCAGTACGTTGGCAATGAACTGTACAGAAGAAGGCTCAATGGTGTCAGGTTGAAGTGCATTTCCAGAGAAGATGGACAGAAGCTGTTGGCAGAGATACACGGAGGCATATCTGGCCACCACATTGGCGCAAGTGCACTTGCCGGGAAGGCGTTCCGGCAAGGGTTCTTCTGGCCAGAAGCCCTCCAAGATGCAACTGCACAAGTAACCAAGTGTGAAGCGTGCCAGTTCCATGCCAAGCAAATTCATCAGCCAGCTCAAGCTCTCCAGACGATTCCTTTATCCTGGCCCTTCTCGGTCTGGGGGCTCGATATCCTCGGCCCCTTTCCCCGCGCAATCGGGGGCTTTGAGTACTTGTACGTTGCAATCGACAAGTTCACAAAGTGGCCAGAAGTGGAACTAGTGAGAAAGGTGACAGCACAGTCAGCAGTCAGGTTCTTCAGGTCAATTGTTTGCCGTTTCGGAATCCCTAACAGGATCATCACCGACAACGGCACACCGTTTACTAGTCGCACCTTCATGCAATACGTCCAAGACCTTGGCGCCAAGGTCTGTTTCGCTTCTGTTGCTCACCCGAGGAGCAATGGTCAAGCGGAGAGGGCCAATGCTGAAGTGCTGCGCGGACTCAAGACAAGAACCTTCGATAGGCTGCGCAGGTGCGGAAGAAACTGGATAGAGGATTTGCCGGCGGCTCTTTGGTCAATCAGGACGACACCAAGTCGAGCCACCGGACAGACACCCTTTGCTCTTGTCTATGGAGCAGAGGCAGTTCTCCCCACGGAACTCGTATACGGATCTCCTCGAGTGCTCGCTTATGATGAGCTCGAGCAAGAGCAACTGCGACAAGATGATGCATTGCTCCTTGAGGAGGAACGTCTCCAGGCTGCTGTACGAGCTGCTCGATACCAGCAAGCCTTGCGCCGCTATCATAGCCGCAAGGTCAAGGCCAGGAGTCTCGAGGAAGGCGACCTTGTTCTTCGGCGTGTTCAGTCCGCCAAGAATTCCAACAAGTTGACGCCGAAGTGGGAAGGCCCTTATCGGGTGAGACAAGTCACAAGGCCTGGCGCTGTCCGCCTTGAGACCGAAGAAGGCTTACCGGTGAGCAACTCCTGGAACATAGAGCATCTTCGCAAGTTTCATCCATAAGGCGCAGTTGCTGTGATCCGCTCCGGCAACTACCTTTTGTACAAGTCTTGCCGCTGTTGCATGTAAACCTTTGTACAAAGCCGGGCGCAGACCCCGTGCATCAGTAAAGTTTTTGTGCTTCGCGCCATTTGCCATTTCCATGCTTTTCTCTGTTATTTGCATGCATTATCTGACACTTCGTGCGATGCACATCCCCGGTAAGCACTAGCAAGACGTGAGGCTATATACTTGTTTTTCCCTCCTCTTTTTCTTTCCCTCTTAAGCAGAAGGAATATTCCTCGCGCACAAGTTTGCCGGGGGGGAAGGAGGTGGAGGATGAACCAAGTGCTGTTCAAGAAAGAGAAGCCTTGTCGGGAACAAGCAATATATGAAAGCTAAGTTACCAGAATTTGAGCAGTTCAAATTTTTAAATTCTAGTTATCTTCCTTGAACAACCACACCTTGTATGGAAAACCTGTGCGCGGAGGAACCTACCCGTAGCTAGCCGCACCCTTACTTTGTTTTCGAGCACGCTCAACGACTTAAGTGAGCCGCGACAAGTGTCGCGCCCTTACTTCGTTTTCTAGTTCGCTCAGCAAGCTAAGTGCGCTGCGACTAGCTGCGGCGAGGTTACTTGCCGACGAGATCCTTTGCCAGCAGGCTGCTAAGAGTCCAGTGCTCAGCGCTCGCGGCAAGGGCCCCTTGCCGGCAAGTCCCGTAAAAGCGTAGGGCAAAAAGCATACAAAGTGGAGGACCAGAAGCAAGGGAGATAACAGCACATTTGATTGATCAAAATAAGATAGTATATTACAGAGATAACTTGTCACAATGACTAAGAGATTCTTGTCCAATAACATGCCTTGCAGCGGCAAGGGAAACAGGAAGAAAGAAGCCTAATCTACGCGGTCGCCTTCACGCCTCGTGACTTTGTTCACCTTGGCGACAATGTGGGCGACCTGCTCCTTCAACGCCTCCTGATCTACATCGTCCGGCAAGCTGCGGAGAACGTTGACAAGGTTGATGCCAGGGTTGCGGTAGACGATCTTCGTCAAGACGCGCTCCAGAGTGCCCGCGCAGAGCCGGCGCGACTCGTCGGCCAGCTGCGCGGGGAGCTTCTCCCGCAGCCGTGCAAGCGCCGGCGCGATTCCCCTGAAGAAGAGACTTAGCCTGGCGCTGTGGGGGAGGTCCTCGTCGGGAGAGTACACGAGGTGCTCCGCCCTCAGCGCCATCATCTCCTTGTCGATGTTGGCCGCAGAGGTGACCAGATCGTCAGTCCATTGCTCTACCGCCCGGCTGAAGTTGTTCGCTGAGACGGCGGCGCTCTCCACCAGGCCTTGTTCCTTGCGGAGCTCGTCCTTCAGCTTCGTCTCGCGATCCCGGGCGGTGTCGAGCGAATCAGTCAAAGTGGAGACCTTCAAATCCAAGTCAGCAATTGAATCTTTGGCGGCAGTGAGCTTGTCGCCCTTCTTGGAGAGTCGTACCTGCAAGTCGGAGTTGGTGTGGGCATCCTTCTCCCGCTCCACGTTGAGCGCGGTGACTCTGTCCTCACTTGCTTTCAGGTACCGCTCCAGCTGATCCACCTTGAGCTCCAGGTCCCTCTTGGCGGTTTCCACGGCGGCTGCGGCATCCTTTGCCTCCTTCAGGGCCCCGCCAAGGGCCTGCTCCCGGACGGTGAGTTCGTCGTCATGGGCGTCGAGCTCAACCTTTCGCTGGTTGAGCGCCCCCTCCCGCCGAGACAACTCCTCGGCGGCCAGCCGCTGCCGCACTTCTGCCTCAGCCTTCTCCAGGAGGAAGGCTTGCTGCTCCTCGGCAAGCCCTTCTCGCTCCTCCGCCAAGTTGCGGAGGGCTGCCTGGTTGGCGGCACGGAGCTCCACAGCGCGCTTCTCTAAATCAGCTCCAGCCTTGGCGGTGAGAGCTTCCCGAGACTCCAGTTTCGCCTGCCTGGCCCGGTAAAGGGCCAGGAGCCGGCGAAGTAGCTTCTCCTCTTTGGGCTCGCCGCCACCGCCGGGCGCTTCAACAACCTTCAACCCCACGGAGGCGAGGGCCTCTCCGTCGTAGGTCTCTCCCTCCACGGGGGCTCGCGACGAGGACCCCCACGGGACTTGTATGAAGACCACGTTGGGGGCCTCAAGATAGACGCCCGACCGCTTCGTGGAGGCGGAGGGGTCGGCGGCCGGTGCAGCGCTTGACGCTCCTGCTGCCTCCGGGCCAGCAGTGTGGTCGCCACCCCCCTCCCCAGCCACGGCGTCTGCGGTCGGGGCGGTCTCGTCAGCGGCAGGCTCGTCGGCTCCAGCCATGCCCTCAGCGGCACTGGCGTTGCCGCCGTCGCCACGCACCTCCTCCTCAGCGGTGGCCTCTGTTTCCATCCGCTCCGGGGCAGGAGGATCTAGTAGAAGGAGAAGGAGAGAAAAGATCAAACAAATATCCAAAAAGACAAGTTCAAGAAGATGAAGTTGCAACACTTACCTTCGCGGACTTCTTCAACGACAGGCTCCGTCGCCGAGGAGTTCTCCCTTGGCGGTGGAGCGGTGGCCCCTGCTGGCGGAGGGCCGCCCGTGCCCTCCCTTGGCGGGGTGGTCACCCTTGTCGGGCTGCTCACCCTTGGCGGGGAGCCCGCCCTTGGCGGAGTGCCCGTCCTTAGCGGAGCGCTCTCCCTCGCCGGGGAGTTCACCCTTGGCGGGGAGGGTGGAGCAGGTGGCTCGTCGGGGGCAGTCTCCGGGCGCTCCTGCGGCTGCGGCTCCACTTCTGCACAAGACAAACAAGACAACAAAATATCAATACAGATAACAACCTCAAGCGCGCCAGCTAGGCAGACATATGACTACCAGACTTACGTTGGGGGCTGCGCTGGGGGCTGCTCCTCGGAGCAGCAGGTTGATCCGGCAAGCTTGCCGCTGGCGCGTCTCCGGTCGCCGCGGCGGGCGAGTCGTCTTCGACCTCAACCACAGGGATCTTGGCCCTCTTCGCCATCCGCTGGGCCAAGGACCTGAGAGCAAAACAAAAATAAGATCAGAATCATCAAGGAAGATCAAGACAAAGTCAAAGAAATTACAAATTGCAAGTACTTACTCCTCTTCCTCGTCGTCATCGGAGCTAAGGGCGGAGAAGTCAAACTCCACCTGAGATGCTCCCGCGCGAGGAGCAGGAGGAGAAGGCTCCCTCGGGCGCTTGGCGGTCTCCGGGGCTGTGGGCTACAAAGACCCAGCCTCCGTCGACGCCGAAGCCCGAGGAGCAGGAGGAGCGGCCGTTCCGCTCCGAGAAGATCCCCCTCCGCTTGGCGCTGGTGCGTGGGGCGCCTCCGTCACGGCTTGGCTCGCCCTGGTGGCGCGCGTCGCCCGGCACGCAGGCTGCTGTCTGGGTGCCTGCGGCCTTGTCGCCGTAGCCGCCTTGCGGAGGCGCTTCCTCGGTGGTTGCGTAGGACTTGCCGGAGCCGGGCAGTTCTCTGAGGACGAGGAGGCGTCGTCGTCAAGTCCCAGAGATCCACCGGTGTCTTCATCAGCATCGACATCCTCCTCGTCCTCCCCGGCAGGCCCGCTGGACCCAGCACCATGCCCGGCGGCCTCGCTCCCTCCGGCGGCCTCGCTCCCTCCGGCGGCCCTGCTCCCTCCGGCAACCTCGCTCCCTGCGGCGGCCTCGCTCACCCCGGCAACCTCGGCTATCCCGGAAAGCCTCAGGGAAGGCACCCCGGCAAACTCTTCGGGCGGAAGCTTGAGCAACCTGAGGATTTCAGCCTCCTCTGCTTGGCTCAACGCGTTCGCGGCCTCTGCATCGTCCACTGTATATCCAAAATCTCCCGCCGCTGCGGCTGCGGCGGCCTCTTCCATCCTGGAAGCAATGTAAGCTATGTCCCGCGCCGTAGTGGCTCGGGTGAGGCCCCTGTTATCCTCGGTGTTCTTGGGCGTCTCAACTAAGTTGTCGAAGAAGCTCAGCACAGTATCCGGCGGAGGCTCGATCCAGGTGGGGACGATGCCATGGGAGTCGCACGCCGGCATCATTGCGCGCAAGGAATCACAGGCGATGCTGTTGCACAGCGGCACCACTCCCCGGGCAGGTCTGAACCACTCCGGATGGGCCGGGTCATGCTTGAAGAGCTCTCGGACCATCCCCTTCAGCTCCAAAGCAGTGAAATTGAAGTTCAATCCGGGGCGCAGCCTCATGATATCCGCCGCATTGCCGAATTCCCATGCGGCCCTCTTCCTCTCTTGTAGAGGGGTGATGCGGCGGCGGAGGAAATCTGCCCCAACCTCTCCGATAGTCAGATTAGCGGCCCGGAGACGAATAATCCTAATGAGGGCAATGCTAAGCCTGTTATCCTCCGGGGCCAACTCACTCCAATTTCTACCGCGCACTATGGCAGTTGTGCGCGGCGCGGTGAAAGGCTCTGGTTTATCCTCCACTACCCAGCACCAATCTGCACGCCATTCTTCCCACTTGCCGCGGAGTTCTCCCTTCAGGTATGAATCCTTCTTGTTCAGCCGGAAGATCCAAGAGATACCGCCAGAAAGAGGAGCGCCAGCCTCTACTCTAGGCATAAAGAAATGGCGAAAGAGGGCTACGTTCGGATGGATCCCAACATAGTTTTCGCACAGATGTGCGAAAACGGCCATCGTAAGGATGGCGTTGGGAGTGAAGTCTAGGAGGTGGAGGCCATATGTGTTCATGATATCGCAAAAGAACTCCGAGTACGGAGGGCACAATCCACAATGGAAGAAAGCAGCGAAGAAGAAGTACCCGCCGGGAAACATATCTTTGGCGACGGCGGGGAAGGCTCTGGTGCGGGGATGAGCTTTGGTCTCCCCGGACCAGAACAGATAGTACTTGTTCCGCAGCTCCTTCGCGCCGAGCCTTGGCGCGAAGACCACGCTCCTCTTCCGCAGGGCGGCCAGCTTCGCCGCCTGCTCGGACTTCTCCTTCTTGGTCTTGTCCGCTTTCGCCTTGTCGCTCTTCGGAGCCATGGCGGAGGCGGTGAGGGAAGAGGCAAGGAGCTCGACGGCGCCGCGGATGCGGAAGACGGCGGAGGAGGGGTGGAGGCAAGGAGCAGCGGGGGTTTCTGGAGAGTTAAGACGCAATGAAGACGAAGGAGGGAAACTGCCCCTGCTTCCTCTGCTTTTAAGGGGGAAGTGGGGGACGCTCCGCATTTCCCATTAAACAACAGGCCACGATCTCTCCCACGATGCCGCAATCGACGCGTGCCATTAGGGAGGGGCGCGGCGGATGCGGAAGGGGATACGGCTTGCCGTGGGCCGCGTGTGCCCGTGCACTGTTTTGGGCCTGGCCCAACAGCGCTCGGCACCGTGTGTGGCCCAGGCCCGAGGGCTCCTGTCGGTGTACTAAGATAGGGGTACCTTAGTACCCCAACTTGTGCACGGGCAGTAGCAGCTTCCCGCGGCAGGGCTTACCACGTGCTCGCCGGAAACCTTTCTGGTCCCTATAAAGCCATTCAAGAACAAAGTATACAAGTCAGAAGATCAAGGCCCCGGCAAGAGGAGCTTGCCGGGAAGGCCGCACTAGGCTCAAGGATATCATTTTAGTACAAGACCCTGGCAAGAGGAGCTTGCCAGGAAGGCCAAAGAATGCGCACCTCAAGAGACGCGTCGGCGCATCATGCGCCCAGGCAGGACCCGGTGAGCGACAAGCTTCCGGGCCCGGCAAGGTCACGGCCCCGGCAAGGTGCTTGCCGGGGGGGAACTTATGCTATGTGCCCGCGCTCCAGCTCATCTCTCCATGCGTCGCCCTGGGGCCCTTCCAGGGACGTGTGGCGGAGGGCTGTGCAGCCTGGGGCACACGGTGGCGATCCACGGTGACGAGGCTACCGCCGTGTCGAATGGAGAAGCATGGACGAACGCTTTTGGGGTCGACGGTGACGGGCATTTAATGCCCTTGTCCCCCGCTGTCAAGGTTAGGTGAACTCCACTGTTCACGCACTATTCCCGCACTGTTACAACTACCACCAAAGTTACATTTTTGCCCTCCTCTACGTTGACACCTGTCGGTGACCCCTTGAGTTATAAAAGGAGGCCCATGCACAACGTAGAGGGGGTTCGAATCCTAAGCAACTCTCTCGCTCGGTGTAGCTAGTACTATAGCTCTTCAAGCTCCCGAGCTCAATACAACCAAGGCAGGAGTAGGGTTTTACGCGTCCGCGCGGCCCGAACCTGGGTAAACTGCCCGCGTGTGCCCCTCGATCTGCTCTTCGTGCTCCCTCCGCTCCCTTACCGCAACGTAGAAGGGGCTCCGGTCCCATAGGTGCTCGTGGGAGGACAGTTTCCCCCGACATGCGGGCACCATGCTAGTATCGGCCTAGGTAATGAATAATGCCCTTTCCCATATAAGGGTAGAGTGGTTGCGCATGTAAAGTTGGAATAACGGTCGCAACTTAAACCAATCCGTTTTCAAAACAACACACACACTTGCCTCGGTACACCACTTCGTCATCAAGTGGTTACCCAACTCATCATCTCCCTAGGGCTTAAATGGCACCCGATAGGGTTTTCGAAAAGTCTTTGGAAAGTACTCTGCCTCCGTCACCATGCATATTCCCGTCCCATTTGCCTAGCGACTACTATAGCAACCTATCTACTCCCACCCACATAACCCTCATAGGAAGGTAGGGTCATGCTTGATGCAACTTTCAATAGTAAAGTAACAAAGGTACCAACCAAAGTGGTCACCACCTCAACATGATTCCGATGTATTGATAATAAGGTGCTATGAGACATGCATAAAAAGGTTTCCCGAACATGGTCAAAGGGCTGCTTGCCTTGTCCTTCCGAGTCTTCTAACCTTCTGGTCCATCTCCAAGTACTCCGTTTTTTCGTCAACTAACGACGGAAACAATCATAATAAGCAAAACAACAAGGCAAAAATAAAAGTGCTGTAAAAATAGGAGTTGGACTTTTCTAGGATACCTCTGGTCATATGAGAAATGACCAAGGTAGTTTCATAAGCATTGGATCAACGGATAGTTTGGAACATTTCGATATGATGGAATCAGGGGTTTAATGGATCGGTGAGAAGTGTACAGAAGAATTATTTTGAAAAATGAGCAGAGGCATCCATTTAACAAGGAATAATTTCAGAAGCAGCTAGGAGTTGGTTTCACTTGATTTGGAGTTCTAAATAATTTCCTATGATTTTGCAAAGTTGACAAATATGAAGGAATGGCTCATTATTTCGTGGGGTACAGAAAGTATTAATAAAAATGTTCCAAAACTAAGTTGTGAGCATATGAGTACCTAGGAATTTGAATCATTGCATTTGGATCAAATTTGAGCTCTCTATGATTTTCTAAAGTTTATCACAGAAATGGAAAAATAGGATTTGCTAAATATTTGTGAATAAAAATTCTCTGGAAAAATGTGCATGTTGCACCAACAGGTAGATCATGATTTTAGAAACTACTATAAATTTGAATCATCAAATTTGGATTTCATTTGAATATTTGGGAGATTTTACAATTTATCTAGAAAAAGAAAAAGAAAAAGAAAAGGGAAAGGGGGGCTATACCTATATTGCGTACTGGGTGCAGTATAGCGCCGAAGCGCACTGGGCCGGCCCAGCTGCACGGCCTCGCGCAGAGGGCCAGGCGACTTCGAAGGCGCCTTCGGGCCAGGCGTCTTCACCGCAGGGACGTGGCTTCGACTGATGCCGTCTACACTTATGCGCAAGCCCGGCGTTTGGGTCGCTTACAAGCGAGCCCCGCCTGGTAGGCTTGTCTTCTTCCTCCCGCTCGAACAGAGGCGAGGTCGCGGAGGCAGGGCCTAGCGCTCGCCGACGTTGCCCCATCGACTCGGGCCGTCTCCGGCATTGCCTCGACCACCAGAATGACCAGCATGGAGAGGCGCTTCCAGCCATGGGCAACACGCATGCCAGGGAGGGTTGTAGCGGCGATGACTTGGATGGCTGCGGAGGGGACCGTCGGCGAGGTTTGGCACGGCGAGGCAGACACTGGGGAGGAGGAAATGGAGTGTGGGGCGGGTCGGCGGTGGTTCTGGTGATGCTCTGGAGTGGAGAGGTGGAGAGGAGGGGCTCAGGTTGGCACAGATTTGAGCGGAGTCCGGCGGCTCGGCTCCGACCATGGAGGTGCATTGAGGCCGCGGGGAGAGGTGTGGGTTGGTCCAGGGGGTCGCTGGGAAGGAGAGAGAGCAAAGGAGCTCCAGAGGGAGGCCTCGGGCTTCCCTATATAGCGGGGCAGCGGTGCACCGCGGACGACGTCCATGGCCACGCCCTAGGCGATCGCAGAGGCCAAATCGGCGCTCTGGATCGTGTCTAGGTTGTTCGTGAGGGACGTCCAGGTCAAGGGGAAAGTAATGGGGGAGCGGGGCATGCCAGAGGCTCCGCGCGTGTGAGCCGCGCCATTAGCGTGCTCGGGCGGCCAGCGCGCGTGCGAGCATGGGCGAGAGAGGGGAAGAGAGAGGGGGGCATCACCTTGCCGTGACGCGGATGTCGAGGGGCATTGTTTGGCATGCCGGGGATGCCCGAGGTGGTCGGGGCATCGGGATGGGGGGTAGCTACAGTGAGCCAGAGCACTATAGCGCACTCCAGAGCGCCCATATGGCCGGCATGGACGTGTCCCACGCGCTCTGGACGCGGCCACCTTGTCCATTGGCGTCTAGGGGGTCAGGGGACGAGTAAAGAAGTGGGTTGTGTCCTTGGATGCCCTGGGGAGCCAGTAGGACAGGAGAGTGGCAGAAGAAGAGGGAGAGAGGGGCTGTCCAGGGAGGTAATTGGGGGTTGTTTACCCCTGAATCATTGAGAAATGGCCAGGGGAGAGTTACTGGAGGTAGGAGAGGACTAGGAGGAGCTGTGGTAAAAAGTTGGGCTCAAGGAGAATAATGTAAGCGGTCAAAATGGTGGTTTTTTAAAAGTGACATAAGGTCTTCGATGAAAATTTGGGCAAGCAAATTAACTCCACTTGACATGAGACTTAACATGATCAAATGGCATATAGAAATAGGGTATTCCACCAAGTTTGAGCTCATTTGAAGAAACTTGCCAAAGTAACTTTGGTGAACCCTAAAAATCAACAGAAATGGATTTTCCAAGATTAGGTTTAGCAAATCATCCCTCCTTGATGCACCACTTGGTGTAGTGTCATCATTTGGGGTTGTGAGCATGTCCACAAAATTTGAGGCCCCAAGTAAAAAGTTGGCAATGTAGAGTTGTTAAAATTTGGATCTGGTCAGAAAGGGTTATGGGGCACTTAGACCAAGTTATACTCCTCCAAAACTTGTGCCATTTAGTCTAGATGCATAATTACATCATTTGAGCATGTGCACCAAGTTTGAGAGCATTTGGACAAGTTTGGCAATGTAAAGTTGCTCAAAGTTCAAAATGGATAGAAATGGTTTTGAGGGGATTTGATGATCATTTCTTGATCTTCAAGGCATGAGGCTTTGTAAGATCATCAAATATGTCATAGTTGACATGATAGAATTTCCCTGGAATTTTTGGAGAATATTTCCTTTGTAAATATTTCAAAAGCTTGAAATATCCAAAAAGGGTTTTGGAAGGATTTGCCCAATATTTTGAACATGACCATGTGTTGAAACTCTCATATATGGACAATATATGTCCTAGGAGTCTCTGTGAATTTTGGCAAATATTTTTGAAACAACTAAATAATTTTAACATATTAAAGACCATTTCTGGCCTAACAAAAATATTTTAAATAAAATAGGAAAATAACTTTTAAATTTATACTTTTGTGGTTAAAGGAAGTCCTATACCTAATAGGATTCAAATATACTTTTTGAAAGATTTTTCACACCCTAAATAAGGTACTTGCATTACAAACCTCAATTCAGGGGTTTTGGAAAACTAATTTTTGAAAATACTTTTTGGCCAAATTATTTTTATAAGAAAATACTATACTGTCCCATACACATGGCATGATCATTGGGAAAAGGTTTTGGATCAAGGAGATGAAGTATAAGAGTTGGATGATTTATTTGATTTTTAGAGCACTAGCAAACAGCAAATAGAAAACCAATAAAGCAAGGTCAAAAACACTCAAAAGTTTTGTCAAACCACATTTTAGCATGATTATTAGCTTAAGTGTAGTGGCATGAAAATCAGGGTGTGACAGACCTACCCCCCTTACAAGAATCTCGTCCCCGAGATTCCCAGACAAGGCGTGGAGAAGAATACGAAAACTTGGATATGGGGTAGTCTTCACTTCTTCTTGTTGGTTCTGCTTCCGAGTGGTGTTCCATGGAATCTTGAAGTACTTGGCGGTGTGGCTTCTCGCACGTTGCCCTTTTTGATGCAGGTTGCTGAGGGGTCTCTTTCATAGGATAGGTTGGGCTAGATGACAAAGGCTCGATGATCGATGTCCTTGCAGGGACTGGGCTAGTTAGGAGGTGAGAAGTACTTCCAGAGTGGTGACTCGTGGAAAATCTGGCGCACGGTGGGTAACTCAGGTGGTAAGTCTAGCTGGTAGATGTCTACTATTCGTTTGGCAGTGGTCTTGAAGAAGGTTGATGAATCTTGGCGTGAGCGTCCCTTCGACATGGAAATGCTTGGTTTCTTCGAGAAGAGTGGTTTGCAGACACGCCTGGTCTTCGATGCGGAATTTTACTTCTTGATGACGATGGTTGGTGTAGTTCTTCCTTCTTCACATGTCAGTCTTCAAATGTCTTCTATCCGGCTGACCGTCTCTTCTTTTGTCTTCGGGCAGACAAGTAGGTCATCAAATAATGATGTTACCCAACTTGTCCAAGTACTTCATGAAGTCTACGGGGTACGCAAGGTAGGCTGGGGTATTGGTGGTGGTCTCCGTTGAGTATTGGCAAGGGTCTTCTTGACTTAGAGCCAAGGCCCGTGGTCAGGATCTGACCATGTTGTGGCTTGGTGGGGCTTAAGGCTTCAAGGATTCTAGTGTGTGAGTGAACGTTTATCATCTTATCCTTAAGCACGGTTTCTGAGATGCCAATTGTTCTTCCTAGTCCTACAACCCTCATACCACCGAAAGCATCATCTCGCATAGGTCAACTCTAATCACCACTCATGCCATACATATCCTCATGACTCCCAAAAGGAGGTCTAACAAAATTATACATGTCTATGATCCGCGAAAATCATATGTATGGCTACCCCTAAGAATCCATGGGTAAGGCATACAAGCTGCCAAGCAGGAATTAATCACGACAATCCAAGTGCTCGTACCATTCTTCCACGATTCAAGATAATGCATCTCTATTCTAAGGAAACACATCATATGCCACTCCAAGATCTTGTTTCCTTCCTATAGATAAACTCCAATAGGCAATTAACTTCCATCAATCACCACATAATCCAACAATACTACAAATCTGATGTCTATGGTGTTCCACAAGATCTCAAGTCCCTATAATACCCAAATACTTGGAAGGGCTATGCATTACGATAGTAAGTCCACCAAATTCCCAGCATCCGAGTCAAGTAAACTCCAAGGTCATGCTTATATATATCCCTAAATCAACCCCAACAAATATTCCAATCTCCTAGTTTGCCATGCATCGAGAAACACGGTATCAAGATCAACGGTCTAAATCCAATTTACTCCGAACCATGTAGACATACTTAGCATCTATACCCAACCAGAATCACCTACTTAAATCCAAATCTCATGTCCAACGAGAATTCCTACATGCTTCCCCAAAGTCATTATCGTAATGTCAACTATCTCCCATCAATATCATCTGATCAAGTCAAATCCTTATACTTCCAAGAATTTCATCTTGCGATCACAATTGCCCTACAAATCCAAGTTACTCCAGGGTGATGAAAGTTGCGCTACTCTACTAATCTTGATCCCACCAACATGAAAACCTCACAATCCATCAAGGCCTCAGATAATTCCACGAAGTCTCTGATATAAACTCGTCAAGTCATATGTCCTATATCCTCAAATTGGTCTATCTATGGCATCGTTAGTTCTTGTGCTATACTAGGATGAAAATGTGCTCACTCACTGTGTCCACTAGTTCCATTACGAACCCAGTGTTGGGCAAGGTTATAGAGGCTTAACTGGTTCTCTTGTAATACTATGGGTTAAGCACATGGTTAAGGATTCGTTCTGGGGTATCTGTGAAGTCTCGAAGGGTCTAGGGATGGGTTTCTAATCTTGAGGGGAAAGCATAACTTTACGGGGTTGCACTTGGTCGTGGAGGTTGTAGCAGAAGTCCTCATTGTTAGTTGGTTTCCGAGTTGGACTCCTTGATACTTCTTGTCTTGCCGGTCTTCAGTTGAGGAGATAGAAGAGAGGGAAAAATTAGCATATAGGAGGGGAATGCCTAAAGGGGGTTCTATAGTGCAAGTGCAAACAAACAGGTGCAAAAAGGCCGAAACAAAAGAAACAAGGTAAGGAAGGTGATATAGTCGTGCTCTTGTTGCCTAGGGCAAAAGTGCGACTTATATCAAAACACAAACAATAAAAAGCAAGCAACACACAATCATGGTTCTATTCGAACCTTCATACAGACTCGACTGCGCATAGGGGGTACACGACTCATCCTACCCTAGGGGTTCACGGACTCAGCAGTCGTGACTTGTGCCTCGTGTAGTCTTCTGAGTTTTCCTCAGGTGTTGCTATGTCCCTCGTAGTTGTTTGATGAATGATCCGGGTTGAGCCTGAAGAATCTTCAACAAATTCTCGCCTAATGAGGTGATGTGGTGAAGGTGTCTCCTCGTAGCTGGCGTTGACTTGGTCCCTTCTTGTCTTCTTAATCATAACGATCCCTTTTTGTCTCCTAAGGCGTCGACGGTACTGGGTAGGTAATCCTTATGTAATGACAATAACAAGGTATAATAGAGGTCCAACATGTTGGTTACGTTGATGACAACATCGACACCAAGAGCG
The DNA here is from genome assembly GCA_902687465.1 of Secale cereale. NCBI lineage: Eukaryota > Viridiplantae > Streptophyta > Magnoliopsida > Poales > Poaceae > Secale > Secale cereale. Next base: position 479,025,541 of record LR738715.1, read on the forward strand.
GGGGACGAAGAGAACCGTTTTCCTGCTCACTATAGTGAGGCGGACCAAATGGTGAGGTTCTCATCCACCGGTGGTTGCCGATACAACAACGGTAGTGATAGGATTACTCTATTAGCGATGTATAGCATGACCTTGCATATCCTGTGCCCTGGTCTTCATGTCCTCATTCCTGGAGGAAGTATTTTCTGTTGGTATCGTCTTGTCGTGGTGTCGCCAATCTTGTGTTCAGAAGAGGTGGGTGAGTATTTGGCAAGGTATCGTCCTTCTAGGTTATCCACGAGGATTACAACTAATCCCGTGGTCAGGGGCACAAGCGTTCTAGCGACCAAAAGCTTTGAAGGGGAAGAGATCAATAAGGAAAGTATAGCCTAGTTTTCAAAAAAACTGAGAAGGGAAGAGAAGTATAGATAGTTTTGAAAACTAGTAATAGTTTTGCAAATAGTTTCACCCTAACTAACGACCATGCTAACTAAGGCTTCCTACAGTCAGGATGGCTCTGATACTGTGGGGACCCCAACTTAAGAGTCGAGATCACCGAATGCACGTGTACAGTGATCCCAGAGATCAATGCTCACTGAACACACAGAAGCTGAATAGCAAGAGTCTTACATCCATACATACCGTCTTACACAAATTATGACCATTATGGCCAAGTCTTACATAGATAAAACCTCATGGGTTGAATAGCAAATAAACTCGATTAGCGGAAGTCTTCGTAGATAAGTAGAACCCATGCCATCTGCCTTAACCCTACAGGCATTCTGACTGGGAAAGCGTCCTAGTTCGCATGTTCGTCTCCATAGAACTCTTCTTCAAATTCCTGCTACTCCATGCCTGGCCAATTAAATAACCAGTGGCAAGCCAATGAGTACTTTGAATGTACTCTCAAGCAACCCATGATTTGGTTCAAGGTAACAATGCAAATTGTACAACAATGAGCATCCTAGCTACAAGCTAAATAAAATATTCTACCATTTGTGAAACAAGCATCAATGTACTTGGGTAACCTCGAAGACAGGTTAGAAATATCAACATGAATAGAGTTCAATTCATTATCAACGAGTCAAGTCACCACCTTGACTCAACACACACACATTCTTCCACCGAGATTTGTAAAATTCTGGACATATTTTAAGTAGCACCTCCCAACTGTCCATGACCGTGGACATGGCTATTCTAATAGTTTTACACTCTGTAGAGGTTGCGCACTATACCCGCAAGATCCGAGAAGCTTTCGTGTCACCCACGATCCCGCAGTACCTCAAGTACTCGGGGGAAGCACCCGGTCATTACCTTTCCCTAGACGACACTAACATAGGGTCCACTCGTCGGTGCATAGCCCTCATGTACAAATGATAAATCGTGGAACTTGCCCTTCTTACAATGTAAGGGAGCAACGGTGTGTCCGGTGCCCTATGAAAACAGTCATGGTCGCCTATCCAAGTACGACCCCGTCCCGGGAGTGACCTCAAGTCTCCCCCGTCACTAGTGATGTGGGCACCATGCTAGTATCAGCCTCAGTAATCAATAATGCCCCGTCCCATAAGGGGTAGAGTGGTTGCACGTGTTTGGTTGGGACGGTAATCACACATAAATCTAATCCATCATTTTACCCACACACGAGAACTTTCCTTGGTGCACCACTTCTTCCTCAAGTGATGACCTTATCTCAACATCACCCTCGGGCATTAGGGGCACCCGATGGGGTTTTCGAAAAGAATGCAACCACGAAGGATTCATGGCACATATGCATCACTATGCATCACAAATAATATTTTGTCATTGCATCTAGGCACATGGTAAGGATCATGAGTAGGGTATGCATCATCTGGTGGCTCTCAACAAGTTTACCACCGTCACTCTTTATCATCGTGCATTCGGACATAAAAGGGTTCCGAGGAACAAAAAGGGGTATCATGGTCAAAGGGCTGCTTGCCTGGATTGGCTTGGTCTTCAAGGTCTTCAAATCCTTCCCCTCCTTCTTCTTCAGCAACTTCGTCAAACACGGTATCTAATCGTCGCAATAAACAACGGGAAAATAAGACAATAATAAAAACAAAAAAATCAAAGTGCTCATAAAAATGTCAACTTATTTTTATAAAATACTAGACGGAAAACTAAGATGGAAAAAATTCTTAGTTTGGGATTTGGAGTGACTGAATGGGGTATATAAATTTTTGAACAGAGGTTTTAGTGTTCAAATTTAGACTTAAATTTGAACAGAACAGAAAAGGTTCATGGATATGGGTGAAAGTGATATCATTAAATAGGTTGGAATTTTACAAGTTTTTAGGAACTGAAATTATTTCATTTGGATTAATATTTAATCATGTGGAATTATTTGAAAAACCTACAGAAAAGAAAAGGAAAAGGGTTACTGTGCAACTGGGCCAGAACGGCCACAGTGTAGTAGGCCCAGAGGGGAAGCAGCCCAGCGCAATGGTGCCTGCGCGCGCGCCAGCTTTCAAACCTGACGGGTGGGGCCCAGGCGTCAGCGAGAGGAGAGAGAGGTGAGGAAGAGGAGAGAATGATAGGCGGGGCCCGCCTGTCATCCCTAACCCTCCGACAGAGGGCCGGCGAGCTCACCGGCGGTGATGCAGGGCACAGCGAGGGCAGGCGAGGGCAGGGACGGAGTCAGCGTGGAGTCGCCGTTCGGGTGGTGGTGGAGGCAGTCGCCGGAGTGGCCTGGTTCGCCGGGGATGAAGAGGGACGACGGAGAGGCGTCGGGTGGTGGTTGCTCCGGCCATTTCCGGCAGCTACAGAGAGGGGAAACAAGGGGAAAACGATCAGTGAGGCTCGGCGGTGCTAGATCGACTGAGAGGAGCGGCGGGGAGGGCTTGTACCTCCGTATCAACGATGACCCGAGGCGGCAGAGCTCGAGCTCGATCTCGAGCTCGGGCCCGTCTGGAGGGGAGTAAGTGGTCTAGGGAGATGATTAGGTGGGTGAGAGAGCGGCTGGTGAGGAGAGGGAGGGCGCGGGGTGTCCTTTTATAGGCGAACGGCGAGGTGCCGTGGACCCGTGCGCCGGCGAGCTTCTGCATGTTGCCACAGGGCTCGGGAGGAGCTGGAGCCATGTCTGCGGCATTGCTGGATGCGGTCCAGAGCCCGGGAGAGGAAGAGAGAGAGCAGGGGGAGTCCAGAGCAGCGCGCGTGCGAGGAGGCTCATTGGAGCTCTCGGGCGGCCGTCGCGCGTAAGAGCTTGGGCGAGAGGAGGGAGAAGGAGGAGGGGGACAGGGCCATGGCGTGTTGCGGACGTCGAGGCACCTCGACTGGCGCGAGAGGGAGGCTCGAGGTGGTCGGGCGCCGCGGATTGGAGGAGGCTACAGTGCGGGAGCGCACTGTAGCGTGCTCCAAAGCGCCCATATGGCCGGCATGGCCGTGTCCCACGCGCTCTGGGCGCGGCCACCGTGTCCATTGGCCCTAGGGATAAGTAAACAACGTAGGAGGAGCATTGGATGCCAGGGAGAGCTTCTAGAAGAAGAGAGGGTTGAGATAGAATGGTGAAAACGGCTGTCCAGAATGCAAATTCGGGTTTTACCCCTACTCAATCATTGAGCTGAGGCCAGGGAGAGTTACTGGAGGTGCAAGGGAGCCTGAGGAAGCTGTGGTAAAAAGTTGGGCTCAAGGAAAATAAGGAAAGGGGTGAAAGTGGTAATTTTGGAAAATCACCAGAAGGTGTTCGATGTGGTTTTGAGCGACCAAATGATTTCCACTAGACATGAGACTTAGCAGGATCAAATGGTATATTGAAATAGGGTGTTCCACCAAGTTTGGGCTCATTTGAAGAAACTTGCCAAAGTAACTTTGATGAACCCTAGAAATCAACAGAAATGGTTTCACCAAGTTTGAAGTAAGCAAATCATCCCTCCTTGATGCACCACTTGGTGTAGTGTCATCATTTGGGGTTGTGATCATGCCCACAAAGTTTGAAGTCCCAAGTAAAAAGTCGGTAATGTAAAGTTGTTCAAATTTGAATCTGAACAGAAATGGTTTTGGCGTACTCTGATCAAGTTACCCTTCTCCAAAACTTGTGTCATTTGGTCGAGATGCATTATTAGACCATTCTAGCATGTGTACCAAGTTTGAGAGCATTTGGGCAAGTTTGGCAATGTAAAGTTGCTCAAACTTCAAAGATGGACATAATGGTTTTGAGGGGTTTTGATGATGTTTTCTTGCTTCCCAAGGCACGGGGCTTGGAAACATCATCACACATGTCATATATGACATGATAGAATTTCCCTGGAATTTTTAGAGTATATTTCCTTTGTAAATATTTCAGAAGCTTGAAATATCCAGGAAGGGTTTCTGAGAGATTTGTCCAACATTTTGAACATGACCAAGTGTTGAAACTGTCATATATGGAAAATATATGTCCTAAGAGTCTCTCTGAATTTTGGCAAATATTTTTGAAACAGTTAAATAATTTTTCCCTATTAAAGACCATTTCCGGCCTTAAGAAAAAGCTTTTAAATAAAATAGGAAAATAACTTTTAAAATTATATTTCTGTGGTTTATGGGAGTCCTATATCTTCTAGGTTTCAAATATACTCTTTAAAATATTTTTCTCACCCTAAATCAAGCACTTGCAGTGCAAACCTCAATCTAGGGGTTTTTGGAAAACTAATTTTTGAAAATACTTTTTGGCCAAATTATTTTTGTAAGAAAATACTATACTGTTATATACACTTGGTATGGTCATTGGGCAGGAGTTTGGGGTAAGGAGATGAAATATACAAGAGGGAGTAGTTGACTTTAAAGAGCACTTGAAAATCACACAGAGAGAAACTTAATTCCAAATAAAAGCCAAATGATGCCAAAAAAAATTGTTGGTCCAAATTTTCATGCTTTATTAATGCAAATGACATGTTACAAAATTGAAGGGTGTGACAGATACCAGCTCTGTGGGGACCCCGACTCATAAGTCATGATCACCGAATGCACGTGTACAGTGATCCCAGAGATCAATGCTCACTGAACACACATAAGCTGAATAACATGAGTCTTACATCCATACATACCGTATTACACAAATGGTGACCATTATGGTCACGGCTTGAGTATATCATTGCAGCGGAAAGCTTCAATAACAACTTGGACCCATGCCACCTGCCTTAACCCTACATGCATTCTAACTGGGAAGCGTCCTAGCTCGCATGTTCGTCACCAAGAAATCTTCATCATATCCTGTTATTTCATGCTTGGCCAATAAAATAACCAGTGGCAAGCCAATGAGTACTTTGAATGTACCCGCAAGCAACCCAAGTGTGATGACAGAATAATTATGCAAGGCTCTACTACTAGATTGGCAGTTTTGCGGAAAGCTAGTTTTTCATATGCAAGTATGATCAACATATAACAAGAACATGCATGTGTCTGCAACAAGTATCACGAGGTTACAGACATCACTATTGAGAAAGAGTTATAATCAACTCATGCTCAAGCTCATCGTGACTTCCTCAAGAATCACATCATCAATATCACTGAACCATTTTGTTTTCCTCACACACACACCAGGTTTCGCAAACATTGGACGTAGCCCAAGAGCGGTTACCCAACTGTCTTTGACCGTGGACCCGGCTATTCGAATAGTTTTACACTCTACAGAGGTTGCACACTTTACCCACTAGCTCCGGGGAACTTCAGTGCCATCCACGACCCGCGGTACCTCAAGTACCCGGGGTAAGCACCCGATCACTATCTTTCCCAAGACAACACTAACATGGAGTCCACTCGATTGGTAGCAACCCCCGGTGCCCAACATTTCACATCTTAAGATTTTCGGAGCCTCGCTCCCATTTTCATCACATACCACAAGCACGGGGTACCAACGGTGTGTCCGGTGCCCTATAAAGACAGTCATGTCCGCCTATCCGTGCGCGACCCCATCCCGAGAGTGACCTCATGTCACCACCGTCACTAGTAATGCGGGCACCATGCTAGTTCGGCCTAGGTAATCAATAATTCCCTTTCCCATATAAGGGTAGAGTGGTTGCGCATGTAAAGTTGGAATAACGGTCGCAACTTAAACCAATCCATTTTCAAAACAACACACACACTTGCCTTGGTACACCACTTCGTCATCAAGTGTTTACCCAACTCATCATCTCCCTAGGGCTTAAATGGCACCCGACGGGGTTTTCGATAATTCTATGGAAAGTACTCTGCCTCCGTCACCATGCATATTACCGTCCCATTTGCGTAGCCACTACTATAGCAACCTATCTACTCCCACCCACATAACCCTCATAGGAAGGTAGGGTCATGCTTGATGCAAGTTTCAATAGTAAAGTAACAAAGGTACCAACCAAAGTGGTCACCACCTCAACATGATTCCGATGTATTGATAATAAGGTGCTATGAGACATGCTTAAAAAAGTTTCTCGAACATGGTCAAAGGGCTGCTTGCCTTGTCCTTCCGAGTCTTCAAACCTTCTGGTTCATCTCCAAGTACTCCGTTTATTTCGTCAACTAACGACGGAAACAATCATAATAAGCAACACAACAAGGCAAAAATAAAAATGCTCTAAAAATAGGAGTTGGACTTTTCTAGGATACCTCTGGTCATATGACAAATGACCAAGGTAGTTTCATAGGCATTGGATCAACGGATAGTTTGGAACATTTCGATATGATGGAATCAGGGGTTTAATGGATCGGTAAGAAGTGTACAGAAGAATTATTTTGAAAAATGAGCAGAGGCATCCATTTAACAAGGAATGATTTCAGAAGCAGCTAGGAGTTGGTTTCACTTGATTTGGAGTTCTAAATAATTTCCTATGATTTTGCAAAGATGACAAATATGAAGGAATGGCTCATTATTTTGTGGGGTACAGAAAGTATTAATAAAAATGTTCCAAAACTAAGTTATGAGCATATGAGTACCTAGCAATTTGAATCATTGCATTTGGATCAAATTTGAGCTCTCTGTGATTTTCTAAAGTTTATCACAGAAAAGGAAAAATATGATTTGCAAAATATTTGTGAAGAAAGAGTCTCTGGAAAAATGTGCATGTTGCACCAACAGGTAGATCATGATTTTAGAAACTACTAGAAATTTGAATCATCAAATTTGGAGTTCATTTGAATATTTGGGAGATTTTACAATTTATCTGGAAAAGAAAAAGAAAAAGAAAAGGGAAAGGGGGGCTATACCTATACTGCGTACTGGGCGCAGTATAGCGCCGAAGCGCACTGGGCCGGCCCAGCTGCATGACCTTGTGCAGAGGGCCAGGCGACGTCGAAGGCGCCTTCGGGCCAGGTGTCTTCACCGCAGGGACGTGGCTTCGACTGATGCCGTCTCCACTTATGCGTGGGCCCGACCTTTGGGTCACTTACAAGTGGGCCCCGCCTGGCAGGCTTGTCTGCCTCCTCCCTCTCGAACAGAGGCGAGGAAGGGGAGGCAGGGCCGAGCGCTCGCTGGCATTGCCCCGTCGACTCGGGCCGTCTCCGGCGTTGCCTCGGCTACCAAAATGACTAGCGCGCAGAGGCACTTCCAGCCACGGGTAACACGCATGCCGGGGAGGGCTGTAGCGGCGATGACTTGGATGGATGCGGAGGGGACCGTCGGCGAGGTTTGGCACGGCGAGGCAGACACGGGGGAGGAGGAAATGGAGTGTGGGGCGGGTCGGCTGTGGTTCTGGTGATGCTCTGGAGTGGAGAGGTGGAGAGGAGGGGCTCGGTTTGGCACAGATTTGAGCGGAGTCCGGCGGCTCGGCTCCGGCCATGGAGGTGCATTGATGGCGCGGGGAGAGGTGTGGCTTGGTCCAGGGGGCCGCTGGGAAGGAGAGAGAGCAAAGGAGCACCAGAGGGAGGCCTGGGGCTTCCCAATATAGCGGGGCAGCGGTGCACCACGGACGACGTCCATGGCCACGCCCTAGGCGATCGCAGAGGCGAAATCGATGCTCTGGATCGTGTCTAGGGTATTCGTGAGGGACGTCCAGGTCGAGCGGAAAGGAAAGGGGGAGCGGGGCGTGCCAGAGGCTCCTCGCGTGTGAGCTGCGCCATTGGCATGCTCGGGGGGCCAGCGCGCGTGCGAGCAGGGGCGAGAGAGGGGAAGAGTGGAGGGGGACAGCACCTTGCCGTGATGCGGACGTCGAGGGGCATTGTTTGGCATGCTGGGGAGGCCCGAGGTGGTCGGGGCATCGGGATGGGGGGCGGCTACAGTGAGCCAGAGCACTGTAGCGCGCTCTAGAGCGCCCATATGGCGGGCATGGCCGTGTCCCATGCGCTCTGGACGCGGCCACCTTGTCCATTGGCGTCTAGGGGGTCAGGGGAGGAGTAAAGAAGTGGGACGTGTCCTTGGATGCCCTGGGGAGCTAGTAGAAGAGGAGAGAGGCAGACGAAGAGGGAGAGAGGGGCTGTCCAGGGAGGTAACTGGGGCTAGTTTACCCCTCAATCATTGAGAAATGGCCAGAGGAGAGTTACTGGAGTTGGAGAGGACTAGGAGGAGCTGTGGTAAAAAGTTGGGCTCAAGGAGAATAATGTAAGTGGTCAAAATGGTGGTTTTTGAAAAGTGACAGAAGGTGTTTGATGAAAATTTGGGCAAGCAAATTAACTCCACTTGATATGAGACTTAACAGGATCAAATGGCATATAGAAATAGGGTATTCCATCAAGTTTGAGCTCATTTGAAGAAACTTGCCAATGTAACTTTGGTGAACCCTAGAAATCAATAGAAATGGATTTTCCAAGATTAGGTTAAGCAAATCATCCCTCCTTGATGCACCACTTGGTGTAGTGTCATCATTTGGGGTTGTGAGCATGTCCACAAAATTTGAGGCCCCAAGTAAAAAGTTGGCAATGTAGAGTTGTTAAAATTTGGATCTGGTCAGAAAGGGTTATGGGGCACTTAGACCAAGTTATCCTCCTCCAAAACTTGTGCCATTTAGTCTAGATGCATAATTACATCATTTGAGCATGTGCACCAAGTTTGAGAGAATTTGGACAAGTTTGGCAATGTAAAGTTGCTCAAACTTCAAAATGGACAGAAATGGTTTTGAGGGGATTTGATGATGATTTCTTGATGTTCAAGGCACGAGGCTTTGTAAGATCATCAAATATGTCATATTTGACCTGGATAGAATTTCCCTGGAATTTTTGGAGAATATTTCCTTTGTAAATATTTCAAAAGCTTGAAATGCCCAAAAAGGGTTTTGGAAGGATTTGCCCAATATTTTGAACATGACCATGTGTTGAAACTCTCATATATGGACAATATATGTCCTATGAGTCTCTATGAATTTTGGCAAATATTTTTGAAACAGATAAATAATTTTAACCTATTAAAGACCATTTCTGGCCTAAAGAAAAAGCTTTTAAATAAAATAGGCAAATAACTTTTAAAATCAAACTTTTGTGGTTTAAGGAAGTCCTATACCTAATAGGATTCAAATATACTTTTTGAAAGATTTTTTACACCCTAAATAAGGTACTTGCAGTACAAACCTCAATTCAGGGGTTTTTGGGAAACTAATTTTAGAAAATACTTTTTGGCCAAATTATTTTTATAAGAAAATACTATACTATCCCATACACATGGCATGATCATTGGGAAAAGGTTTTGGATCAAGGAGATGAAGTATAAGAGTTGGATGAGTTATTTGATTTTTAGAGCACTAGCAAACAGCAAATAGAAAACCAATCGAGCAAGGTTAAAAACACTCAAAAGTATTTGTCAAACCACATTTTAGCATGATTATTAGCTTAACTGTAGTGGCACGAAAATCAAGGTGTGACACCCGATTCCAGTGCCCCGAGCCCTCCCTCTCCTCCTGGCCGTCACCAGAGGCCTCCACCGCATCCTGTAGATCCCCTCCGCCACTTCCCTATCCCTCCGGTGGCCTCTGACCACGAGTTTCACTTGTGCCCGAAAACCATCTCCGCCGGAGTCCAAGACCACGTCGCTCCAGCCTTCCTCGGCGCCCGTGCTCTGCGGGGATGGGTGCGCCTCGGCCTGCTGATCACGCCAGTAGGCCGCACGGCCCAAATGGTGGCCGGAACTGGCCGGACGGTCGCCGGAGCCGAGCCCTCCCCTCTGCATCGCGGCGAGCGCGGGGGAAGAAGACGACGGCCTCGCCTCTGCTGACCAGTGGGCCCTGGCCCCACTTGTCAGCGGGCCAGGCATTGACCCCGGCCGCCTCGCTGGATAAGTGACGCCCCCCCCCCCCTACGGGACCCGCACGTCAGCGGCACAGTCCCGTGGGACCCGCACATGAGCGTCACAAGCGCCCGGTCCCTCCTCTACCTAGTCATATAAGTGGACACGTATATTTGGTAATACATTTTCCTGATGCAATAGCGTACTTTACCTCTGCTTCGGCTAAGACTATGTGTTCTGCTTGTAGAAGGCGTATTCCAGAGAAAGGCATTTTCAGTTTTTCTGTTTTGGCCCAGTCTGTAAACTTTTCTGTTACAGATAGGTCCCTGGCAGAAAACACTTCATAACTTTTTGCTCGGAACTCCGATTGAGGTGATTCCAAAGCCCATCTCTTCGTCTCGTCGAGCCCGTTCTGTTGGCATCATTTTCACTATGTTTTAACATTCTGAAAATGACCATTTTCCCCTTGCCGTTAAACAGCCCCCTCCGAGAGAGAACTTTTTCCGGCGATCCTTTCCGCGAGTTTCTCGCACTCTATCCCGGTGATATCTTCCACCCCAGGCAAGCCACACCCTCCACTTGCATGATTGCAATGCAGTGACATGGTTCTTTATTTTGAACTTATTTAAAATATTGCATAGTTGTGTATGATCTTGTTCACGGCATTTCTCGGAGTTGCATTTTTGATCTTGTTATTGCCATGATATTACTTGGAGTTCTAGGCTTTAGATTTTGACGATTATGTGGACATCATGTTGCCTTCGGATTCTTAGTGGCTATTTCATGCTAGTATCTATTATTAGTTTTGGAGTATTTGTCTTGGACATCATATTGCCTTTAAATTCTTGCTGGCTATTTCGGTATTTGCTTTGGATGTCAGGTTGCCTTTGGATTATTAGTGGCTAGTATTATTTTCATCGTGATGCTAGTTGATATTATGTTTTGGAGAATGATGTTGGAAATGATGCTTGCATGTGAATCATAACTGGATAGTAGTTCTTGATATTTGCATAGTAGTGTTCTCGGACTTTTCATGATAGAGATAATATGCTATCCTTGGGGTATTTTATTATGATGTTATTAATATTTGGATTATTTGTTGGATATTGCTATGACTTGGATTTTAGTATAATAGTTGCTATCGGAGTATTTGTATCACAACTAAAATCTTTGATATAAACTCCGTCATTAAGTTGGTCAGGTGCCACCGAACCGGGCTTTCCCCAGTGCAACCACATTTGCCTTTATGGGAAAGCCCTAATACGATGCTATTGTCATGCCTCTCGCTGGTTCCTCCAACCAGGGAAGTTTATTATCATGCACTACCCTGATCAGGTAGTCGGACATAACCTAGCGTGCCCCTAGTTGGATAATAAGCGCTTTCTCCCCATTTGGGGTTCTTATTTGTTTTTGCCACACCGGTGGCCATTGGTGTCTTTGGTAGACTCGGGGCCACCCAGGACTAAGCCTAGTGGGGAATAAGTCGGACTGGCCGGGAGAGTGTCATGGCAATAGATCGATTTTGTCGGAACGTCGTTGGTCCACCCGAATGTGAGAACGAGGCATTGGGTTCTGTGGTGTGGGTACAGTGCACTACCTCTGCAGAGTGTAATTAATCTATCGATAGCCGCGTCCTCGGTCATGGGCATGGGTTCGTACTGGGTCACACCATTCGATCAACATTTAAATGACGGAATAACTAAAATGAATTATAGGTGAATTATATTTATATTGATATTTTGAGCAGTACAGGATGTTGATGATATTGTTGGAGACCCAGTGTTGGTCATGATAGTGATGGATGGAAAGATCATGTTTGGTTTTGATCGAGGTGACAAGATGGTTTATGACGTGGCCGGTTAGCCAAGAGAGATATGATTATGTAAATTTGAGATAGTGATTTATAAGTATTGTATTAGTTTCATACCGTGCTTAGTAGTAGTCTCATCATGATAGTTGTTAATTAATTAACCTGTTAATGCTATGTTATTGTTTTGCCTTGATGCTTTTGGTTGTTGTGAGCTTGCAAGTACATTCAATGTACTGACCTGGCGTATCATGCCTGATTACAGGTGATGCCATGATTGTTTGATTGTTTGTCGAGGTTGCCATTCGTGCGAGCTAGATCGTGTCCCAGCCAGAGTCCATGCAGATTGGAGTTCACCACTTTCGTCGTTGTTTCGCTCCTAGAAGTATTCCGCTGCTACGAGTTGTTTCGCTGCTAGCATAGAGCAAGTGTAGTAACGTCGGTGTAGTGTTGCCGTGCTGATGTGCTCCTTTGTAACATCAGATTGTTGTAATTTTATTCTTGTAATAAGAGCTGATTTGTTCTATGCTAAGCAGTTCCGTATTCTAGAAGACTTCTCCTCGATCTCTGTGCTGGAATACGGGGCGCTCCGGTTTCTCTGAGCCGGGGTGCCACAGCGCTTGGTATCAGAGCAGGTCTGGCTGTAGGACGCTTTAGTTAGCACGAGCGGTAGAAACCGGTGGTAAATGGTAGTATAGAGTCTGGCTTGTTTGTTGCATTTTTTTGTTGCTTAGCATGCATATAGCCTTATTTATTTTGCTACTGACGATTTATCTGATGAGTGTAGGTGGCATCGGTTCAGGATCCACTACAGCTCAGTCTTTGCATTTCTCCAATTTTATTTTCTTGCTCGCTCTTCGGTGTTTGGCGAGTGATGCCAAGTGATTGTGGCACGGTTTGCAAAACTGGTGCTCAGGTATCGCACCGAATTCCTTCCTTCAGCCTCATTTTGTTTTCGGTGGTGGACATGTTTTTACCCCGGACCATCCTTTTTCTTGTCGTGTTGGCAACCCTTAATGGTCTTAGTCATCAAGAAAGGGCAATGCCAGTAGACTCAGTTTTTCCCCTATTTTCGTGGACGAGTACGGATATTTTCCGTCTGCTTGATAATAATGTGGTTGCGACATTCGTGTCCTGCTATAGGGTTACCAAGTACGTCCTCGCCTCTGAGCTAGTCCAGGTTGCTACCTGGCTAAGCTAGCACTTGATGTAGCGTTGTTTACACCAATTTTTCCACACATTTATTCACTCTCGTGCACATCGTCACAGCATGCTAGATCGTAGAACTGGAGATCCCACGAAATTTTGTGTGCTTAAGTAGGCATGCATATTGTGTGATTAGCAGAAATATGTGACATTGATTGTGTGTGACTTGATTGTTGTTTTGTGCTTTTGTTTAGTTGAGTTTCCTTTCGCTTCTTTCTTTTTTGGTCCTAGTGTTACATTATTTTTTCCCTATAAAGAATGGCTCATGAACTGACACCGGACTCGAGGGAGTTCAAATATTCAGAAACTCAGCTAAACAGAATGGAATTTTCAACCGATTGCAGTGAAATGGGGAAATATCTGATTTTGAGACTGATAATCAATTTTGCATCAGTAAGGACTCCTCACAACAGTACAGATAAGTCAAGTCTACATCAGTACAAAAATACTCACCGCAGTAACAGTCAAGTGAGCAGCAAGACAAGTCAGGTACCAGATCAACGGTATATTTTCTGGCAAAGGTATGGACCTTGTACAAAGTTTTGGCTCAGCAAGGCATGATGCTTGAAATATGTTATCATCCGAAATAAAGTCAGAATGTGATACAGTCGTGGAAGACAGTCGAACTATTTTCTCATGCAAACAATCAGCCTCAGAATATTATGGGCGTGTGTATGGATTTCAGTCTGCATATAAGTATGAAGTTTTGGATATAAGGAACCCAGTATTATTGCGCAAGCTATCGGAATAAATTTATGAGACAAGGCTCCTCAAATTTTCTCAAGGCATGACATGTGAACAATTTCTGGTCCAAGATACCTGGTCTTTCTCAACAAGACACCTCGGTAAAAGCTTGTGACGGACACAAATAATTTTTTCTCAAACAAGCAAACCCGAGGGGAAGCTTCTCAAGTACGGAACTCAGGCTTCTCCAGCACAAAAATCAGACCAAGCTTCGTGTGTAAGCTATAAGAGCTTTCTTCTGCATGATGCCCAGACAAAAGATTTGAGCAGAAGCTAAAGAGTATTTCTCAGCAAGCTATTCGGATGGCTTCTCTCGTGAGCCACTCAGTCCGCACCAGTATCACAATATTGCACCGACCTCAGAGATTATATGATGAGTTTCCAATATGTGGTAGTATCACTCAAGAATCAGATCAACAATATTTTGGTCAGAAAAACAATTCAGTCAAAACGTAAGTCTGCCTCAAGAAATCAAGAGCAAAAATATTAAGATGGTTAAATATGTGGAAATCGGTCCGCATATCACAGTGAGAATCTTCTGCTGTACTCTGTCTTCTTCAGCAATCAACCACAAATGGCTTTCGACATACGGTACCAAGTTTTCCCTAGCAATTCTTTAAGGGGGGAAAGCTTCTGAAGCACGGAACACAGTCTTCCTCAGCAAGATGCTCTCGATGGTTTCCAGCATAAGCCATCCAATCTCCTTCAGTATGACATTTGTGCAAAGTATTAAATGGTGAAATGACAGCATATGACAGTGCATCCTAAAAATCTAATCCGCAACAGTCTGGTCATATGCAAGAATAAGTCAGAAAACAAGTCTGCCTTGGGAATTAGATTCTCCAATATATGTGAAGGAAGCCAGATATATACCTCAGAGTGATAAGGGATTATCAAGTTTGACGACAACACTGAGCTCTATACAAGTATCAGGGAACCTCGAAAATGATCCTTATGAGCCCTTGTCTACTTTTCTCCGATGACGGCACCACGCCTGTGATCTAAGCTATTTTATCTATCCGGGGTGGATGCCGATTTTTTTCTCTCTTCAACGACTGTCACGAGTTCCGAGCTGCTGTTCGGCCGTCTCGTACAACTGTTGAGTTTATTTTTGTGACCGTAACCCTATAGCTGCTTTTTGGCTATTTTACGAAGTTGTCACCTTCTTCTTATCAACACGGTCTCATGCTCTGAGCTGCTTTTCAGCCGTCTTGAGTCGTGGTTGAGTTATCTCAGTAGTGCCCCAGATCTATGTCGTAAAGACCATTCTGGTGGCTACTGATTTATTTGCCGATTTCTTGCAAGGGTTCAGATGATCATTTCCTGTGATTTAAAACTTGAGAGACGATAAACCTGCCATTGAAGAAATGTTACCTGCCAGGGGATAAGGATAAAGATACGTCTGTCAAAATAATTCCCCTGACAGAACCCCTGGTCATACAAAGAATCAAGGACAAGCATGGCCAGGTTATTTCAGTAAGGTATCCTGCCTAGGAAATCATGACCGTCAAAAGGGTAAGGCTGACAGCAAAGGTATGATGATTTTGTGCAACCAACAGGGTCCGGATACACAAGTCAGTCCAAAGCCGTAATTCCGTATGGATCAACAGAGGCATACTCTCAGTGGCCTACTCTGTTTTATAAGGATTCCATATCCCGCTGACCTGCTTGGAATGGTTAGTGTGGAAAATCCAAATGAGTATACCGAGAAAATGAGAGAAATCAAAAGCCAAGCAAATCAGCTCAGACCGGTATAGCCATCAACAGAATCAAGTACACGGTCAGTCTGTCAGGAAAAACATTTGTCCATCAGCTCCCTGTCGGGCCAGTCTCAAGATATAAATATTTGAGGTATGACACAGCTATACTTCCATACACCGTTATAGTGTTCACGACAAAAGGTAGTCGGATCCTCGGCTCATGCTCGAGCCAAAAGAATGAATCAAAATAAATCAGTACCACTTATGGGAAGTCAGATCCCGTTAGAAGATGGACATGTATAATTCTCAGCATTTATTGGAACAAGAAGGCCTGCATTTATTTGAAGCAACTCCATGGCCGAAGTAAAAAGGTTTTCATGACCAAATGAAAGGTTATGCTCAGATGCATTGGATATCACAGCAGATATGGAAGAATCAGCGTCAGCAAAATGAATTGGTATATGAGCAAAAACCCGTCAGAATTTGGGGAAAGGTGAAGCAAACCACCCCAAGCTAAGATAATCAGATCATCCAGAATTCTTGGGGGAACAATAAATAAAGGAAATGGATATCCAAGTTGGAAATGATATCCTCAAAGTTATACCTATTCCCTGAGCCAACAAATCTCGAGGACGGGATTTTTTTAAGGGGGGAAGGTTTGTGACAGCCTGGTTTTTTGCCTTTTTTTGATTTATTGGTTTTTGCTCTGTTTTTCTTTCTGGAGTGGTTTTGTGGCCTTGTCACCTGGGAAATCATCTTCTTTTTCCTCCCAAGTGGCTCATCATTCTCAAAACCTTGCCAAGATCATGTCACTCCACTGCCTGACCAAACCCTAATTTCTTTTCTAGGGAATATACCTTTTCCTATTAAAGGAATAACCCTGTCTGCCCTAGGTTGTGAAGCAACCTATATTTATGTCCCTCCAAAAATTCCCAAATAAATTTTAATAAATTGTTTGGGTCATATCTTCATAAAATATGGCAAAACTTTTCATTGCCATATTCAAAAATTATTCTCAAATATTCCTTTTCCTATTCTGCCCTAAATGGCACTTTGTGAATCAAGTGCTATTTATCTCTGCCCAATTAACGCCAAACTCCTTGGACATATTTTTATGTCCAAATAATTTCCACGTGCCAAAATTCAACTATATTTGCCTAGCCAATCTTCCTGAGTGAATTTTCAAAGTTTCTGTCAAACAGAAGTCACTGTGAAGGAAGTACTAGCTAGGAGCATCAAAATAAGTTGAAATTTTGCATGCCTCTTCTTGTGAGAATTGCATCCCACTTCTCCAAAATTCAGCTCCATCCAATCAACATGTGAGCACACCTTCAAATATTTGTTTCTGTCCAAATTTTCAGTTTGTGAAGCAAGTATATTTTATCTTGCTCCATTATGGCTGAAAATTTTCCAGGACCTTCCTCAACTCATATAACCTACCTGTACCTATTTTGGGAACATTTTATGTAGCCATTTTCTCTTAGGATTTTTCCTAAGTTTCTGGACAGAAAGGATGCTTGTGAAGGAAGTACCATTTTGGTAAATCCAATTGGTATGAAATTTTTACAGCATCTCCATATGTCCAAATCCTTAAGCCTTGCCAAATTTGAGCTCAAGTGGACACACCAATTTAGTGCAACATCTCGATCTATTTTCTGGAACAGATTTGGCAGTTGCAAAGCAACTATGATTTATCTTGGTCCAAATCTTCTCCAAATTACCAGGATGGCAGTTCTTCTTTACCTAAACCTACCAGACAAGCTCTGTGGCTCCAACTCCTTTTTTGTGGATCAGTATTTCTCCTCAAAGTTTACTGCAGTAAACTTCAGAGGATCTTTACCACTCAACCCTAGATCTTTTCACCTTTCTACCATCATAGCTGAGTTTTACCACGCAAGGACTCCCCAGTAGACAACATTTTACAGCCCAGTTTCACCACTATCCGCCAGTGCCCGTGGTGATCACGACAAGGGCGTGTCTGTGCGCGCGCTCTGTGTGCAGTGGCCGCGCGCAGAGCGCTGTTTCTGCCTCGGCCGCGCGCCCCTCGTCGTCTTCGCGCGTGTGAGTCTGTCCATTGGACTCACCTCCCTGTCGCAGACCTCCTGGACCTCTCTCCCACTCCGTCCACTTCCTCCACCGGCGAGCACCGACACTTGCCGACGCCCGCCGCCAACAACAATAGTGGCACAGTGCCTTGTTTGTCCCTGAGCCTCCCTCGGCTGCTTCTTCTGCTCCCCGGCATCGTCTGCCTCCCCGTGAGCTCCTCCACTGTGCCCATCTCGTCGCCTGCCTCCAAGCTCTCGGGCGTGGACGCGCGTCCGCGGCTACGCCAGCGCGGCACTCCTAGCCCCGGCTATATATAGACCTCCCCGAGCGCGTTGCGCTGCACCAGCCTCCTCCCCTCGCTCCCCTGCCCCTCCCGAGCTTCTTCCCCAAGCCTCTGGAGCTCTCCTGCCCTCCCTCCGTCACCATGGCCGCCGCCTCTGTTCTGCTTCGATTCCAGTGCCCCGAGCCCTCCCCCTCCTCCCGGCTGTCACCAGAGGCCTCCACCGCATTCCCTAGAGCCCCTCCGCCACTTCCCTCTCCATCCGGTGGCCTCTGACCACGAGTTCCACCGGCGCCCGAAAACCATCTCCGCCGGAGTCCAAGACCACGTCGCTCCAGCCTTCCTCGGCGTTCGTGCTCTACGGGGACAGGTGCGCCTCGGCCTGCTAATCACGCCGGTAGGCCGCACGGCCCAAATGGTGGCCGGAGTTGGCCGGACGGTCGCCGGAGCCGAGCCCTCCCCTCTGCATCATGGCGAGCGCGGGGGAAGAAGACGACGGCCTCGCCTCTGCTGACTAGTGGGCCCTGGCCCCACTTGTCAGCAGGCCAGGCCTTGACCCCGGCCACCTCGCTGGATAAGTGACGCCCCCCCCCGCAGCGGGACCCGCACGTCAGCGAGCCAGCCCCGTGGGACCTGCACGACAGTGTCACAAGCGCCCGGTCCCGCCTCTGCCTAGTCAGATAAGTGGACACGTATATTTGGTAATACGTTTTCCTAATGCAAAAGTGTACTTTGCCTCTGCTTTGGCTAAGACTACGTTTTCTGCTTGTAGAAGGCGTATTCCAGAGAAAGGCGTTTTCAGTTTGTCTGTTTTGGCCCAGTCTATAAACTTTCCTGTTACAAATAGGTCCATAGCAGAAAACACTTCATAACTTTTTGCTCGGAACTCCGATTGAGGTGATTCCAAAGCCCATCTCTTCGTCTCGTTGAGCCCGTTATGTTGGCATCATTTTCACTATGTTTTAAAATTCTGAAAATGACCATTTTTCCCTTGCCGTTAAACAGCCCCCTCCGAGAGAGAACGTTTTTCGGCGATCCTTTCCGCAAGTTTCTCGCACTCTATCCCGGTGATTTCTTCCACCCCAGGCAAGCCACACCCTCCACTTGCATGATTGCAATGCAGTGACATGGTTCTTTATTTTGAACTTATTTAAAATATTGCATAGCTGTGTATGATCTTGTTCATGGCATTTCTCAGAGTTGCATTTTGATCTTGTTATTGCCATGATATTACTTGGAGTTCTAGGCTTTAGAATTTGACAATTATTTGGACATCATGTTGCCTTAGGATTCTTAGTGGCTATTTCATGCTAGTATCTGTTATTATTTTTGGAGTATTTGTCTTGGACATCATGTTGCCTTTGGATTCTTAGTGGCTATTTTCGGTATTTGCTTTGGATGTCAGGTTGCCTTTGGATTATTAGTGGCTAGTATTATTTTCATCGTGATGCTAGTTGATATTATGTTTTGGAGAATGATGTTGGAAATGATGCTTGCATGTGAATCATAACTGGATAGTAGTTCTTGATATTTGCATAGTAGTGTTCTTGGACTTTTCATGATAGAGATAATATGCTATCCTTGGGGTATTTTATTATGATGTTATTAATCTTTGGATTATTTGTTGGATATTGCTATGACTTGGATTTTAGTTTAATAGTTGCTATCGGAGTATTTGTATCACAACTAAAATTATTGATATAAACTCCGTCATTAAGTTGGTCAGGTGCCACCGAACCGGGCTTTCCCCAGTGCAACCACATATGCCTTAATGGGAAGACCCTAATACGATGCTATTGTCTTGCCTCTTGCTGGTGCCTCCAACCAGGGAAGGTTATGGTCGTGCACTACCCTGATCAGGTAGTCGGACATAACCTAGTGTGCCCGTAGTTGGATAATAAGCGCTTTTTCCCCGTTTGGGGTTCTTATTTGTTTTTGCCACGACGGCGGCCGTTGGTTTCTTTGGTAGACACGGGGCCGCCCAGGACTAAGCCCAGTGGGGAATAAGTCGGAGTGGCCGGGAGAGTGTCATGACAATAGATCGGTTTTATCGGAACGCCGTTGGTCCACCCGAATGGGAGAACGAGGGCATGGGTTCTGTGGTGTGGGTACAGTGCACTACCTCTGCAGAGTGTAATTAATCTATCGATAGCCGCGTCCTCGGTCATGGGCATGGGTTCGTACTAGGTCACAACGTTCGATCAACATTTAAATGACGGAATAAGTAAAATGAATTATAGGTGAATTATATTTATGTTGATATTTTGAGCAATACAGGATGTTGATGATATTGTTGGAGACCCAGTGTTGGTCATGATAGTGATCGATGGAAAGATCACGTTTGGTTTTGATCGAGGTGACAAGATGGTTTATGACTTGGACGGTTAGCCAAGAGAGATATGATTATGTAAATTTGAGATAGTGATTTATGAGTATTGTATTAGTTTCATACCATGCTTAGTAGTAGTTTCATCATGATAGTTATTAATTAATTAACCTGTTACTGCTATGTTATTGTTTTGCCTTGATCCTTTTTGTTGTTGTGAGCTTGCAAGTACATTCAATGTACTGACCTGGCGTGTCATTCCAAATTGCAGGTGATGCCATGATTGTTTGATTGTTTGTCGAGGTTGCCGTGTGTGCGAGCTAGATCGTGTCCCAGCCAGAGTCCCTACGGATTGGAGTTTACCACCTTCGTCATTGTTCCGCTGCTAGAAGTATTCTGCTGCTACGAGTTGTTTCGCTGCTAGCATAGAGCAAGTGTAGTACCGTCAGCGTAGTGTTGCCGTGCTGATGTGCTCCTTTGTAACATCATATCGTTGTAATTTTATTCTTGTAATAAGAGTTGATTTGTTCTATGATAAGAAGTTTCGTATTCCAGAAGACTTCTCCTTGATCTCTGGGCTGGAATACGAGGCGTTCCGGTTTCTCTGAGTCGGGGTGCCACATTCGACGAGCTAGACCAGGAATCGGTGCGAGAGCGAGCTAGAACGGAAAGGAGAGATCTTCGTGCGCACCTCAGTGTTCGAACCTCAAGGGTTTGCCGGAACCCAAGATCCGACAGCATGGGGCGATGCTCGCCTCGCATCGCCCTTGCCTCCTGAAGATCCTTGATCACCTTGGTGATGAACTCCTGAGCACCTGGCGCCTCGCGCCCTGTGCTTTCCTCGTGGAAGCGCGTGCTAAAACATGCCTCCACATGGTGCCCAGGCGCCTCTCTCGTGGTGTTGGCCAGGTCAGAGGCCCTCCAGTGGAGATCCCCAAGTCCAGCCCGAGAGGGGCACCGGGCGCGCCTTCCTATGTGAGAGAGGAAGGCGCCCCGTTTGTGGGCGCAGGTCCTGAGGCGCGACCGTCGGGCATCCCGCCCTCCTGAGGCCCCAAGGTGAGAAGCTGCTTCTTCTTCTTTGGGACAGCCTCAGGTGGGTAGGCAAAGGCCTCAGCATCTGAGTTCTAAACCGTCGCAGCTTGGTAGGCGCACTCAAGGGAGCACACTACATCCTTCTCATTGCAGGCGACTGTGATGATACCGCTGCTTCCTAGCATGTTGAGGACGTTGTAGCCATGGTGTGTCGCTGCCATGAACTTGGCTAAGGCCGAATACCAGAGGATGGTATTATACGGGAGATGGATGTGGGCGACGTCGAAGTTGATGATCTCGGTGTGGTAGTTCTTGAGGTTGCCGAAGGTGACAGGAAGGCCGATCTTCCCTATCGGGGTGGTGGAGCCGTCGGTCACACCTGAGAAGGGCCTTGTAGGCTAAAGCTGGTCATATAACACTTGTAGCGTGTCCAAGGTCTCGACTGAGAGGACGTTGAGTCCTGCTTTGGCATCAATGAGTGTCTTGGTAACGTGAACGTTGCTGGTGGTAGGCGAGCAAAGAAGCGGGAGGGCGCCGGTTGCAGCCGCGCACTTGAGATGGTTAGTCGAGTAGAAGGTGACGACCTACTTGGACCACTTGAGTGGACTCATTGCCTCGAGCTTGGGGAGGACTACGTTCACCTCACGAGCAAACTGCTTGAAGACGCGATGAGATGCTGGGGCCTGAGTGCCACCCAGGATGCAAGCGATCGCACGAGGCTCTTGAAAGCCCCCAGCCCCATCATCTTGGTGGCGATCATCGTTCCTTCTTGGTGGTGGTGGCAGCGGAGGAAGGATGATACGTCTCCAACGTATCAACTTTTCCAAACACTTTTGCCCTTGTTTTGGACTCTAACTTGCATGATTTGAATGGAACTACCCTCGACTGACGCTGTTTTCACCAGAAGTGCCCTGGTGTTATTTTTGTGCAGAAATAAAAGTTCTCGGAATGACCTGAAAATCCACTGAGAATAATTTTGGAATATATAAAAAATATTGGCGAAAGAATCAAGACCGGGGGGCCCACACCGTGTTCACGAGGGTGGGGGCACGCCCCCTGTCTCGTGGGCCCCCTGAGGCTCCACCGACCTCGACTCCAACTCCATATATTCACGTTCGGGGAGAAAAAAAATCAAAGAGACGGATTCATCGCGTTTTACGATACGGAGCTGCTGCCAAGCCCTAATATCTCTTGGGAGGGCTGATCTGGAGTCCGTTCGGGGGTCCGGAGAGTGGAGATCGTCGCCATCGTCATCATCAACCTTCCTCCATCACCAATTTCATGATGCTCACCGCCGTGCGTGCGTAATTCCATCGTAGGCTTGCTGGACGGTGATGGGTTGGATGAGATTTACCATGTAATCAAGTTAGTTTTGTTAGGGTTTGATCCCTAGTATCCATTATGTTCTAAGATTGATGTTTCTATGACTTTGCCATGCATAATGCTTGTCACTAGGGCCCGAGCGCCATGATCTCAGATCTGAACCTATTATGTTTTCATGAATACATGTGAGTTCTTGATCCTATCGTGCAAGTCAATAGTCACCTACTATGTGTTATGATCCGGCAAACCCGAAGTGACAATAATCGGGACCACTCCCGGTGATGACTGTAGTTTGAGGAGTTCATGTATTCACTATGTGTTAATGTTTTGGTTCGGTACTCTATTAAAAGGAGGCCTTAATATCCGCTGAAGAGGATATTGCACAATCCAGAAGCAACAGGCAGGATCGTTGAGTGGGCACTGGAATTATCAAGCTTTTGACTCAAGTTTGAAAGTACCTCAACCATACAGAGCCGAGCTTTGGCAGAATTCATAGCTGAATGGACCCCGACGCCCGATGAGGAAGTTCCAGAAACAAGTGCACCCGTACAAGAAGCGACAAGCGAATGGGTAATGTACTTTGATGGTGCCTTCTCGCTGCAAGGCGCCGGTGCCGGCGTGGTACTCATCGCGCCCACCGGAGAACGCCTCAAGTATGTTATCCAGATGCATTTTCCCAGGGAGCAAGAGACAAACAATACTGCTGAGTATGAAGGCTTGCTTGCCGGCCTCAGGATTGCGGCCGAACTTGGGATCAAGAAGCTGATTGTGCGGGGAGATTCCCAGTTGGTGGTCCGACAAGTTAACAAGAGTTACCAGAGCCCTTTGATGGAAGCTTATGTAGATGAAGTGAGGAAGCTTGAAGAGCACTTTGAAGGTCTACAAATGGAGCACGTCCCGAGAGCTCAGAATGAAATTGCAGATGGCCTTTCGAAGTGTGCTGCGATGAAGTTACCTGTGGAACCAGGGACCTTCTTGCTCAAGCTAACTCAACCATCCGTCACACCATCAATTGGGCAGTCCAAGAAGAGAAAGTTGGTCTCCGGCGACTACTTGCCGGCGGATCTCCCCGAGGCCGCCGCCAAGGTCCCCAAGATCAATGATCAGAACGCTGAGGAACTATTTGCTTCTGCAGATCCTCGGATCTGTACAGTTGAAGCAATCGTTCCCGACAAGCCTCGCCCCGGCGAGCTTGCCGGGGGACCATCAGCTCCGGCAGAACCGGAGGTTCTTGCCGTAGAAGCTGAGGTCCCCGCAGCGGCCCTCATGCCTTTAGTCCTTGCCGTTGAGCCTCGGGCTCCGGCATGGGCGCAGCAGATCGTCCGTTTTTTGCAAACTGGAGAACTTCCTGACGACCCAGAAGAGATAGAGAAGATAACCAGGCAGTCAAGTATGTACCAGTTCGTGGACAATGAACTGTACAGAAGAAGACTCAATGGTGTCAGGTTGAAGTGCATTTCCAGAGAAGATGGACAGAAGCTGTTGGCAGAAATACATGGAGGCATATGCGGCCACCATATTGGCGCAAGGGCGCTTGCCGGGAAAGCTTTCCGGCAAGGGTTCTTTTGGCAAGAAGCCCTCCAAGATGCAACTGCACTAGTAACCAAGTGTGAAGCGTGCCAGTTCCATGCAAAACAAATTCATCAGCCAGCTCAAGCTCTCCAGACGATCCCTTTGTCCTGGCCCTTCTCGGTCTGGGGGCTCGATATCCTCGGCCCCTTCCCTCGCGCTGTCGGGGGCTTTGAGTACTTGTACGTCGCAATCGACAAGTTCACAAAGTGGCCAGAAGTGGAACCAGTGAGGAAGGTGACAGCACAGTCAGCGGTCAGGTTCTTCAGGTCGATTGTTTGCCGTTTCGGAATCCCTAACAGGATCATCACCGACAATGATACACAATTTACTAGTCGCACCTTCATGCAGTACGTCCAAGACCTTGGCGCCAAGGTCTGTTTCGCTTCTGTTGCTCACCCGAGGAGCAACGGTCAAGCGGAGAGGGCAAATGCGGAAGTGCTGCGCGGACTCAAGACAAGGACCTTTGACAGGCTGCGCAAGTGCGGAAGAAACTGGATAGAGGAGCTACCGGCGGCTCTTTGGTCAATCAGAACGACACCAAGTCGAGCCACCGGACAGACACCCTTTGCTCTAGTCTATGGAGCAGAGGCAGTTCTCCCCACGGAACTCGTATACGGATCTCCTCGAGTGCTCGCTTATGATGAGCTCGAGCAAGAGCAACTGCGGCAAGATGATGCATTGCTCCTCGAGGAGGAACGTCTCCAGGCTGCTGTACGAGCTGCTCGATACCACCAAGCCTTGCGTCGCTATCATAGCCGCAAGGTTAAGGCCAGGAGTCTCGAGGAAGGCGACCTTGTTCTTCGGCGTGTTCAGTCCGCCAAGTATTCCAACAAGTTGACGCCGAAGTGGGAAGGCCCTTATCGGGTGAGACAAGTCACAAGGCCCGGCGCTGTCCGCCTTGAGACCGAAGAAGGCTTACCGGTGAGCAACTCCTGGAACATAGAGCATCTTCGCAAGTTTCACCCATAAGGTGCGGTTGCCGTGATCCGCTCCGGCAACCACCTTTTGTACAAGCTTTGCCGCTGTTGCATGTAACCCTTTGTACAAAGCCGGGCGCAGACCCCGTGCATCAGTAAAGCTTTTGTGTTTTGCGCTATTTGCCTTTTCCATGCTTTTCTTCGCTATTTGCATGTGTTATTTGGCATCTTGTGCAACATACATATCCGATAAGCATTAGCAACCCGAAAGGCCATATACTTGTTTCCCTCTCCTTTTTCCTTGCCTCTTAAGCAGAAGGTATGCTCCTCGCGCACAAGTTTGCCGGGGGGGGGGGGGG